>BSBM01000591.1:3000000-3312500 GCA_027924585.1 Larix kaempferi | reverse complement strand
ATGTAAAAAATCGCTAGTTACCTCATGTATTTCCCGAGATTATATATTACTTGTTTTACATTGTTGTCGAAGTTGTCTGGGAGAGAGAGAGGTAGAACATATTGTAACAATATAAAAATCGTTTCATTTTTTAAACAAAGAGTAGACAAACAAAAATACCAACCATATTCACTGGAATAGAAAAAAAAATGCATACCATAATAATTACCTTCATGAAGACATGCCAATCATGCATTTTCACCCCCGCAAAATCACCTTTCTTTGTTATGATATTCTTCATGTTGGGAAATTTAATTTTTCGCATGACTTCTTTTACAACATTACTTTGTTGGTCCATTAACATCCATGGAAGTGAGTTTATATTAATTTGCTCTCCATTGCTATGAAATTGAATGACGTATTTCATTGCATGGTTTCCTTCTTGAAAGTCTTTGGAAATTTTGACAATTTTTTGTTCCTCACTCCTTCCATCCAATATTCGCCATAATGTTTCAGTCACATTCTTTCCGATATACATTGTATCAAACAGATGAGCAATTTGTAGGTGCTCATAGTAGGGAAACCTACTAAATTTTCTAGGATAACTTTTCATTCCTTGCGGAAGCCCATTAATGCCTTCATGATCACATGAATGACAATCATGAATAGTAGTTTATAAAGAAATTACATAAATCAATGTCAATTACAATAAACAACACATAATAAAAAAAAATACAATATAACATTTCATATATGATGATTCATACGTACCTTGAAAATTTCTATTATATTGCAACTTCCATAGGTGAGGTGTCATTCTCTATGGTTTTAATGCAGTCTCTTGTTTTCCATTAAACAGATGTTTTTCGGTAGTTCGATACCTATGATTCTTAGAGAGGGAGTGCCTATACTCATCAAACACCTCCTTTCCTATGATTTTTGAACGATGAGATTTGATCTTAGGACCACAAATGGACATGCAAATTTCCACTTTGTCTGAAGACCTACATAAAGAGATGGAATATCTATGTCAATTATAATTATATACAAAATGACTGGATTATTTAGAAAAACATGCGTGCGTAGTATATTAACTAGTTCATAAAATTAAATGCAAATAAAGTGGAACTTATAATTACATACCGCAAAAATGGGTTAACCCTCGGGCATCATGTATTGTCCATACAAGCATTGCATGGAATTGAAATTGCCTTTTTCGTATTGGTCTAGATACGTCATACATAGTGATGCCATTCCATAACTTTAGTAGCTCGTCAATAAGAGGTTCGATATATACATTCATATCTTTGACTTGGTACTTACCTAATTGATTTGAACATATAAAAAATATAATTATGAGACATACCATTTAGATATATAAACCATATTGCACAAGAGAAAAACAATAAATATATATGTGACATTATGCGACAAAATACGACAAATTAGATGCCACTACATTAAAAAACAAATCTGTAGACACAATATACCTGGAACAATCATCAACAACATTATGTGCTCCCTCTTTATTGACAATCATGGAGGAATTTTATTGTTGATAACAAAAATAGGCCACACCGAGTAAATGGATATCATCTTTGCAAATGGATTGACACCATCTGTTGCCAAAGAAACCCTAAGATTACGAGGTTCTTCTTTAAAGTGAGACCATTTTTCCTCCATATCTCTAAATGCAGACCCATCTGCAGGCATTTGAATACTATCGTCTTGACTTTTGTTCCGTACATGGTAATCCATAAACTGCGCTATGTTTTTGCACCTGAACAGTCGTTGCAAACATGGAATAATGGGAATATAATGAAGAACCTTGCAAGGCACCTTTTTTGTTACTTGATCTGTTCGATATCTACTGATATGACATTTCAGACATTCTGTTGCAAATTCATGTTGATTATAATATAGAACATGGTCATCGGGGCATGCATGAATTGCTTCATACTGCATTCCAATTTCTTTCATGATGGCAGATAAATCTCGATATGTGCAAGGTATAATACTTGATAGTGGTAACAAATATTCACCTATCATGCTACAACAAATTAAAATAAAAATCTAGTTAATATAATATAGAAATAATATTAATGAAACACATTTCATCTGTATTAATTTGACTTATGAATTAACAATAAAATTATTAGACAATCATATATATTATGTGATGGACTATATTACATACCTTAACATCCGTGTGACTGATATGTTTGAAAGACCATTCATAACCTTCAAGTTCATTATCAACAATATAGCAGAGAGAAGATTTGTGTTGGAGCCCTCATAAAGGGGTTTGTATGCCTTCTCAAGAAGAGGTAAATCATGAATCTCATCAAAATGATCATCATCATCATCATCATCCATCTAACGTTAAATGAATCATGGATCAAAGTATTTGTACCATCATCTTCAACTATGTTATCAGTATGATCATCTTCTTCAATATGATCATTAACTTGTTCTCCATTATTCATAGCTCCATGTTCCTCCAGTACTTGTTCTGAAAGCACTTCCTCCGGACGATATGCCGTAGGATGTATTTCCTTTATAATTACATGAAACCATAAATAGATAAAAGTTAATATAATAAATATTAAAATAATACATACATTTACAAAAGCAATCAAAATAAAAACATATATAATGCAAAACTTACAAATGGATGATATTCATGTCCCCCCTCAGCTTGTCCATGTTCCCTACAATGTTTTTTGGCTGTTGAGATCTTTATTCTTCTCCTCTTAAATCCCCTGCATTGACTACATGGACAATAACATTTCCCATCACCCCTTCTTTTCACTCCATCCCACAATCTAGCAAGCAATTGTCGATTTTGTTCGTCTAGATCAGGAATATTGCTATTTGACATTTTCTCGTAAAGAGATTGAATGAAGATTATCGATATTAGAAAATCAAGCTCCACACTTCACTCGCTTTAATCACAAAAACAATAGAAACAATGAAAAACAATATGCTGAAAAATAGTCCACCGAATAAAAAAACATCCGCAAATCGTTGCTTGTATAGAAAACATGTCGGAAAGTTTCTAAATTTATAGATTTTAAAATCTAACCTTTCGTCAGATATCTGAATAATTGAGCATAGTTATCATTGGATAATATATGTCGGATATACAACTCCTAGGGCATGATATATCTTACTTGAAAATCTACCGAAAGCGGACTTAAGGCATGATCTCCCTAGTTCAACGTGAATCTAGAACAAGTGGGATAGAATATGAAACTGCTTTCCTAGATCTAGTTAAAGATTGAATGATTAGATATCTTACCTCTAGCTTGTAGATATTTCTCCTTGATGTTGTTCCAAGCTCCACGGTCGTCAGATCTCAGCTGCAAGACCTGTCAAGACATACAGAACAATACAAGTAGTAAAATGCATCTAAACAGTAACAGATCTAAGTAAACGATTAAGCAAGTAAACTACACAAACATTATTAACACAACAATATTTGGTGGAAAGAGTTTATATTACTGTATTAAAAGAGGGAAGTACAAAAGAGAGATGATTACAACCAAATCTTAACGTCGCAATCCTCCTCCAACAAGCTAATGCCAAAGACTCCAAAGGAAGTATAGGTCTCCAAAGAGATGAATAGAGATCTCCAAGCTAATTTCACCAGCATGCAAGTGTTGTAGAATTCCCCCTTTGGAATGGGAATGAGATTCATATATATAGGACTAAGAGGATAGGGTAGGTTGAGATATGGTGGGAGATCCCATAAGCTAGGGAACCGAATTTCAGCTCCCCTATAGGTTAGGGATAGAGATCCACATCACACACCTTCGAGAATGGGCTCGAAGATGCCCTTTATCCATTTAACCGACATCGTCGTAGGCTACATAAGGGTGACCTGCGATGTCACATGTTGCACAAGGGTGACCTATGACGACCTTACTAAACCCTATAGAAATAGTTCGGTATCTCTTCCATGTTGATATCTTAGTTATAGGAACTTCAGAGAGGTTTACACTGAGTCTTAAGGTGGCAAGATTTACGTGTAGTAGAATGCCCCCCAAAGCATGAAGTTGTTGGAACTTGACAGGTGAAATGCTTTGACAGAAGGATTGGAAAGGACTTGTTGAACAGAGGATGCCGCTACAGTACAACTGACTCTAAGAAAATAGTCTCATATAACTCACAACATGGCTTCCGACCAATACATTGCAGATCCATGGTAGTAATGATCGACTGAACATAATCATGGCTACTAGACACAAGTGTAGATCCATGATGAGATGATAACACAGCCATGACCAATATAAAAGTGGATTTGTGTAATATGAATCAAAACAATATCCATCACAACCTGGGTAAAACATGACTCCCTAGGGTCTTCAAGTCGAACCCACAATGATACGAATCTATCCATGTGATTACAAATGTCTTGATGTCAAACATGCTAGAAACCACTTGATTACCGGTCATTGATGTATATTGTTAACAAGCGCGGGGGAAATCACCATTAATGTCAATGATCCCCAAGGTATCATAGTACATATCATCAAGCACGAATGAATGAGTTGAAGTCGAATGCTTGACAAAATATTTCAATCAAGAGTCAATGATGTAAACTCATGTTGAAAGCGAGGTAACCTACCATTGAGGCATGCAGGCCCAAGGTACTCGATTGGTTTCTAGATTCAATCCTCAGATGATGTGTTGAGGTCGACAAGGATGAATCCGCCAAAGGAGGGCCAAGATGAATCCCCCATCATCAACACGAAACTCGATAACATATGTTTGGATTAGATCGGATGGTATAGTAACATGCAAGACTGACTCAGAGTAGACCGACATGGTGGAGGGTGCACTGACTGCAAATGATGAGCGATGAATGTATTCTTGAACATGGGCATGGCATTACTTGGCAGTATTGACGTGATGAGAATGACATCCAACTCCTAATGCAACTGATGATGGAATTATTATTTGGATGACCCAAAGAAGTAACAAGACTTAGGAAGTAGGCAAAACTCGAGGACAAACGGATGATCCAAGTACTGTATGCAAATGAAAATGAGTTCCATGTTCAAGAACGAATAAGTACTGCCACTAGTAAAGATGTAATACAAAAAATTTCATTTTGCCCCATCATGATTGATGATTTCCTCATGTGTTTTTTACGAGCTTGATGAGGGTAACCAGATGCTCGGTATAGATCATGTCATAGATGAGTCCAATCCCAAATATTTTCCGAACCTGGGAAAGGAGAGGTTCGTCCCATGACGGGTCCTTCAATGTTGAATTTTAACGAGTCCATAGAAGGTAAACTCGGCATCATTTCATGTTTATAGAGTCTGAAAAGAACTAAATAAGACTCCAAAGATCCTTTTTCGTAAGGTTAGCCTCTCCGAAAAAGGGTAAAACAACACGAGAGAGGACTCTTCCAATCATGATTGGCTGGAGTATTCCTTTTTCGTAAGTAGTGCCCCCTGGTCTGAAAAATGGGTAAACTATCACTAGGGAGACGATCATTCAAATACTTTTACAAGCGTGAACACATCAAGTTTTCTTGGCGATCTTTTCATATTTAGAGATCCTGAAAAGAGCTTAAAGAGAGATTTTGGGGGGTTCCTTTTTCGTAGGAGTTTAACGAGTCCAAAAAAGTGATAAACTATAACTCAGTTACTTATTCTTATCGTTTTACAAGCACAAGAAAGAACAAAGAGTAAGATCGGCTTTCATTAGTAATTGAATTTAATGAGCGAAAAAATGACAAAAAGACACTCGAAGAACTTGTTCATACCTGATAATACTTACAAGATGATCGTCACAGTGAAAAATGGCATTAATTAGGCACTTAAGTTCTCCTGCAACTCAAAGACTAGGTCAAAAATAGTTAACCAAGCGTTTAAATGTAGTAAATAATCCAAACTATAGTAAAAAACCCACCAAAGCATCAATTTATAAAAGGAATATTCCATTTTTTTGTTATAAAATGGGTGAAATAGTGAAAAGAAATTACAATTGTTTTTTACCAAGTTTGGAGAGTGTGGAGAGCCATTTGGAGCCAAATTTCAACTACTGATTCTGGGAGCTACGTTTCACCATTTCGCGAGCCATCAGAAGCAGGTAGGCCTAAACTCATATTTGAAACTTTCCAGTGGATTGGTTTCATGTTTTTTGCTTAGAAATTAGGGTTATGAATTGTTTTAGTTGGGGGAAATGCGCCCACGGGTTGGCGCAAGCCCTACTTACGGGAACTGAGACGACCATGCGTCGTCGCAAGTCTCACAAGGACCATTTGGGACAATGTCGCACTGTCTATAAAGACGGACTGCGACGGCGGAAACGTCCAACTACAACTCATTTCCCAACCCAAAAGAAAAAGTTTTAATGCATGGGGTGAGTTCTAATGTTGCTTAATTTTCCTTCTTGACAAGTTCAAGGTGATAACCATGGTCATAGAGTGGCAAGAACGAGAACATGATTCAGATGATGCTCAATTCGAAAATGACCCTCAATGCATTGTTGCATTAAGGAATTATGGAATTCTCAATTACTTTCGAGTGTCGGGCATGAGGGCCCAAGTTCAGCTACTGACACATATGATCCGATGTTGGGATCCGGCACAGCAACACTTCGAGATCGAGGTGCATACATTGAGTATAGATGTCGAGGACATATATTTTCTGACAGGATTATCTCGGAGGGGAGAACTTGTTTCTCTTACTGGGTCACAAGGAGGTGACCGGACCGTGGATGACATGATTACTCAGTACTGTACAGGAGGAACTCTGGCTACTAGTGGGAAGATTCCCATTAAGGATATTCAAGACTATCCTTTGCATGTCATGCTCTTCACTCTAGTGAGGGTGGAAGGGATTCAGTCTGCTCACCTTGCAAGAAAGACACAGTTGATGTATGCAGAGGAGTGCATGGCTCCTCAGGTATTCAACTGGTGCGAGGGACTCCTTACCAACCTCCGGGATCAGCTTACCAAATGTCGGTGCGGGGCGTTGAAACAGTTTGGATATGGGTCCATGGTGATCTATTTTCTACTGGAGTGGCTACCTCATCTACGTCCATAGGTGGACTTGGATGACCGGTATGCCAGGGATCCACATATGAATCGATGGGCAGAGGTGTTGGCCTGCCATGGTAGAGGGGGTCCCATCATAGGTTATGGCACTAGGTTATTCACTTGGCTAGAGGGATAGCTCCTCATGATTGAGGATTACCCTTACAGCGGGACATACTTTAGAGATGATCCCGACTTGGTGCTCTCCAAGGGAGCACAATGGGGTGACATAAATAAGAACAAAAACTTTTTTGTTTTTCATTTTATATATTTTATGATTTTTTTGGAGTAGTGCTGATAACTTGAAGTTGTGTGCAAATGTGGGTCTGTCGCGACCAGTTGGGGTCTCTCTCATTGCAAGGATCGGAGAGGTGCCGGTCGTGGGTGTCGCAATGAGAGATGATACCGAGGAGGTAGAGGAGGTTTATGAGAACCTCTAGAGGCTGACATTGGATATACCAAATCCTGGTGTCTACCCGTTTCGGCACGCTGCTGGCCAAAGTGGCAAGGGCTGTAGTCTGCTTTCATGGGAAGCAGCCAGGGGATTCAGGGTCTAGGGATAGACGACCTAAGTCTTAAGCTCATGTTCTACTTATGTATACTGAAAGATTGTGAGCTTCATATTTTGTAGAGACCTACTGAAAGCTAGTATGCCTCAGATTTTTGTATCAACACCATCATTTTGACTTATATATATATACAAACATTTTCGGCGTTTTATACATTATGTGTTGTATGGATGATTAATGTGTTCTTGTTTACATGTTTGCTTATACAATGGATGATTTACATGTTATGTATGCTTTAATATTTTATTCATATGTTATGTGTGTGCAATGTACCAATCTAGAATGAAGTTGGCCATCGAGTCGGCAACTATGTTCATGTCTTGTGGAATGTGAAGGTATTGAATAGATTCAAAGGAACTTTCCAGAAGACAGACTCGTCTGAAGATATGAAGTAGAGTAGGGTCGTGGATAACATAGATTCGGTTAACATGAGAGACAACTAGTTGTGAATCCAAATAGATAACAACATGGCCCATACCCAAGGAAAGAGCATCGGCTAGGGTTCCAATGACTGCATGATATTCTGCGGAATTATTGGTCACGTATCCTAGAAAACTTCCTCCTGAGCTAATGAGCTCGTCGGTGGGAGAATGAAGTACCCAAGCTGCCGAGGCAAGGTTATGGGTATGCCGGCTAGCACTGTCCGCGAATCCATAGCAAGTTGTCATCTGCACATGTAGACAGAACATGGTATAAGAAACGAAACAAGACCTAGACACACTAAAACAAAAGCATCACACCACACAAAACACACACACCATGTACAATGTATACAAGATGTCTATGCGTGAAAGAATCAGGCTTAGTACTTCTTCAGGTAGAGACCGTTGCGGGGCTCACCCATAGATATCCCATTTTAATCCTCTAGTTTGTAGGCTCCTTTCTCCAGAACACGTTTCACTATATACGGTTCGTGCCACGTGGACTCGAACTTACCTGCCCCCAACTTATCGTGCCTTTGGTCATATGTGAGGACCAAATCACCTTCATTAAAGATGTGGGGTTCGACCGACCTATCGTATTGTACCTTGATGCACTTCTTATTAGCCTCGTTGGCAAGAGAAGCATCGCGGCGGGTCTTGTCAAGATTTGCAAGGTAAAGGAAACGTTCTTCCTCGGTAGTGGTGTTCGGAAGAAGTTCGACTGCGAGTTTGAGTGATGGAATATCGCACTCTGTTGGTAGGACTACCTCCAATCCGTAAACTAACTAGAACGGTGTAAATCTGGTGGCAGTATTAACGGAAGTCCGATATGCCCATAGTGCAGAAAAGAGCATGTTGTGCCAGTTGGACTTGTGGGTACCCACCATGCACTGAATCATGGTTTTCAAGACCTTGTTAATGGCCTCTACTTGTCCATTGGACTGTGGGTAGTAAGGGGTTGAGTTTTCATGACAAAAACCCAATATGGCGCTCGGCTCATCGACCATATGGTTCTGAAAGTGAGATCCATGGTCGGTGACTATGGCCTGTGGGACTCCGAACCATGAGATAACATGATTGAACATGAAGAGTGCGGTGGTTTTACCGTCATCAGTGTATGTAGGCATAGTCTCGGCCCACTTTTTAAAGTAATCCACGACTACTATGACGTAACCATGCCCCCCAGTCGAGGTAGGCTTACAGTGTATGAAGTCAATGCCCCATTTTACGAAGGGGCCAATGGCAATAACCAGATGTAACGAGGCTGGATGGGTGCGCTTTTTCATTTGAAAATGTTGGCATGGGGGACATTTCTTAACGGCCTCAATGCAATATTTAAAGATAGATGGCTAGTAATATCCCATGTGTAGTATCTTCTGGGTTGTAGCCATCCTAGAGAGATGACCACCACAAGCCCCAGCGTGACAGTCATTCAAGACGTGTTCAGCCTCCTCATGCGTCAGACAGCTTCGAAGAATAGAATCAATGCCGCGACAGTACAAGGTATCACTGATGATCAAGTAATACTTTGCGTGGAAGCGTATTCGACGACGATCATCATGAGATAGTTGGGGGTTGAAATGTTGGGTTTGAAGATATAAGGTAATATCTCCATACCACAGGTCAGACGTTCTAATGAGGAACAATGATTTGTCCGGAAGAGAATCATTGGGCTAAGATCTTGAATCAACACGGGGAAGATCGAAAATGAGCTCGGCGAACACCAAAGACTTCTTAGACTTGGGTTTCTTGAAGAGGAGGTTGAACTCCTGAAGTATCACGATCCAACGTGAATACTTTCCCCAAAGTACCTGACGTGTCAAAACGTGGTACATGGGGTTCGATTCGGAGATGATGGTGGTGGTATGGTGCAGTATGTAGTGATGGAACTTTTGGACGGCAATGACTGCCACGAGAGCGAGCTTCTCGACATGCGAATAACGAGTTTCGAAGTCAATAAGACCCATACTTAGGTAGTATATCACATGCTCCTGGACATTGTTGTCCTCTTCTACCAAGACCATGGCGATCGTGGTGGCAGAAGCAATGAGGTAAAGGATATAATCCTTGTAGTAGTTGGGTGGTTGGAGCATAGGGGCATGCGTAATGGCATGTTTCAGACTATCGAAGGAGTGTTGCGCTTGATCATCCCAAATGAATGAGATGTCCTTCTTGAGTAGTCTCATATAACCCTGTGTCTTTTGCGCAAAATTACAGACAAAACGCCATAAGTAAGTTGCCTTCCCTTGCAAACTTTGAAGTTCCGTAATGTCAGTGGGAGGTGCAAGAGCGACGATGGCTTCCACCTTCAAGGGATCAATGTGGATCCCATCTTTCGAGACAATAAACCCGAGGAGGCGGCTAGACTCAACATAGAAGATACCCTTGAGAGGGTTTAGGTAGATGTTATATTGTCTATATCTGAGGAAAACGACCGTCAGATGATCAATGTGGATGTCACGCTGCCGCGAATGAGCGGGGAGATCATCGAGATAAGGTTCCACAAAGTCCTTCACGTCATGAAAAGAGTACGACATGGCCGTTGGAATGTGGAACCAACATTTTTGAGTCCAAAAGGGAGCTTGTGATAACTAAATGTGCCCCAAGGGAAGATGAAAGTTGTCTTATGTTGATCAGTTGGGTGGATCTTAATTTGGTTGTAACCGAAAAACCCATCCATGAACGAGAAGATGACACTTCCGACACAATTGTATATGATTTGGTCGATGAGTGGGATAGTTGTCCTTAGGAAAAGCTTTATTCAAATCCTGATAATCGACACAGATAGGAATGGTGCCCTTCTTCTTAGCTACAAGGACGACATTGGAGACCCATTCTGTTAATGGAACAGGGTAAATGAAACCGGCCTTCAAGAGCATTTCAATTTTTGCCTTAATCATCGTAGTTTTCCTAGGGTGTACCAATCGAAGCTTTTGTCGGACCGGTTTAGCATCAGGATAGGTTTGAATCTCGTGCAAAACAATAGTAGGGTCTATCCCAGGAATTTCCTCGTAGGTCCAAGCAAACACGTCTCGAAATTGATTGAATAAGGCCGTGAAAGTAGTGATATCTTCAGGGGAACACTTTTGGCCTAAACGAATGTGTTCCACTATACCAGGAGTAACCGAGATGTCTACCGGAATGGTAGGTTCGATGTTGGCCAAATTTCCCTCGGTGTCCGTATGACATGTGAGTATCAGGGACTGGGGGCAAGGGTAGACTTCCGGCATAAAAATGGTGGTGATGTTATTCTCCACAGTATCCAGTGGGGGAAGGAAAGACGATCGATGGTGGAGGTCTTCCCACAGAGGGTCATCTTCACACATAATATCCATAATGGACTCATCAAAATGAAAATTCTGGAGCAAAGGATCAGGTAAGGACGACATCCGCTGTAGAGAACAAGAGGTAGAGGCCACATCCAGGTGGTCCTCTGGTGCTGACTGGATATCCTCGTAAGTGAGTTTCGTGAGGGAAAGAGTCATAGTGTCTCCAATCAAGTGCATAGTGGCTTCGTCAGGTACAATCCATGGGTCAGTGGAGTTGGGAAGAGAGGATATCATGCTCACCGAGGCAACATGGTTAGGGGGATCCGAGGTTGGAAAAACACCCATAAGAGATGAATATTTTATGAGGCCAGCCCCCATGCTCTCATATGGTCGAGAATATTGCCCAAGTAACGAGACATTATCGCCAGGATGAGTAGTGGTGTCCGGTGTATAGAAGTCCATTTGGTCGACAGTGACAATTTGTCCTTGGTGGGGGAATTGCACAATGTGGAAGACAGATGATGCGACCGCAGTCATGGCATAAAACCAATTACAACCAAGTAGAAGATTATAATCTAAAGGGGCGGCGACCACTTCCACATTAATGGTTGTGGTCTTACCCCCCAACTTTACCGCTCGGACCATATGTAGGTCTGCCACCATAATAAGGTGGTCCACTACCATAAGGTTGGGGTCCGCCGCCACCGCCGGGAGGGGGTGGGCCTCCTCCAAACGGTGGGGGTCCACCGTCGCCACTGGGATAGGATGGACCTCCATCGCCTCCGTCAAGAGGAGGTGGTGGTCCACCGCCACCACCAGGATAATGTGGACCTACACCGCCTCCACCGGGAGGAGGTGGTGCTCCACCGCCATCGCTGGAAGGGTGTGGGCCTCCTATTCCGCCACCACCAAGATAGGATGGTCCTCCACCACCGCCACTAGGATAGGATGGTCCTCCACCATGAGGTGGGGGTCCTCCACTACCGAGGGGCTAGCCCTCCGCCTCCACCTCAGCTACCAGGAGGGGGTGGGCCATAGTTGCCAAAATGAGGTGGTCCTCCGCCAGAAGGTAAAGGTTTGCCTCCTCCGGAATTGTGTGGGGGCCCACCGCCTCCAGAAGGAGGTGGGGGGGACCAAACGGGGGTGGTGGTACTTGAGGGACGGTAGGTGGGGGTCCATGTTGTAAAAAAATTTGATGCCCCCATAGAGTGTATGGATTTTCAGGATAAGGTATCTCGTAGAGTGCGTTTCCGGGATTGAATTGTCACGACACAGGGTTAAGATAACCTGGATACACTTGACTCCATGGTGGTTGGTTTGACTGGGATGGTCCCCCAACATGGGATAATCTCATGGTGGAAGGTCCGGTGGGTAAGGAAGCTCCAACGAAAGGACCGATGGGAACTCTGCCTCCGATATTATGGTTAAGAGATGGGGGTTTCCCCCCAGCAGCAATGTGCTGACCACTAATCAAGGGTTGACCCAACACGGGTTGTTGATTATCTACGATGGGATTAACATTACTCGTAATAAAGGTAGCGGGTAAAGAGTATCCTCCCCGCGATTTTTGGGGTGGGGGAGGAGTGGGTAATGTTCTCGTAGTAGTAAGAGGAGTGTTGGACTGTTTTCCTTCAATAGGTTGGTTCGTTGGAGATATAGAACTGGTCTCCTGTCTAAGGGGTGTATGTTGATGTATATGTAACTTTGGAATGTATTTCATATATGTATATTGTACTCCTATAGAGATGGTATTATTCCTCTATACAGAAGTGTTTGTATTCCTATAGAGATGTTATTATTCCTCTATACGGAAGTGTCGTCATTTATATTGTAAGTGTCGTAACTTATACTTGATGGGTTATTAGACCACCTTGTTGGGGTCGGCCCTGTATAAGTCATGTGGGTCGAAGGGTTATTAGACCACCCTATTGGGGTTCGGCCATGTGGGTCAAAGGGTTATTAGACCACCCTATTGGGTGTCGGCCTAGTCAGCATTATGTTATGTGGTTAAGTTAAGGCCGACCTAGTAAAGGTTATTAGGCAAGTCAAGTCAAGTATAAATAGAGTGCGGGAGGCACTCTATTTCATCATTCTATTCTCTCTCACACTCTTTGGAGAGTGGAGCACTTGTGGAGGAGGAGAAGCTGCTGCTAGGAGATGTCTATCTCTTATGCTTGGGTTGTATCATTGCTCTATCTATCTCTGAGGAAGTTATTGGGGTTTTTCACCTTTATGGTTTTCCCCAAGTAAACTCTGTGTCTCTTGTGTGCTTGCATTATTGTGTCCATGATTAATATGATGTAGATATGCTATACATGTTGTTCTCTCAGTTAAGATCCTAGATCAGATTGAAGAAAATTCTGAAAAAATAACATGGTATCAGAGCTAGCCTGAAAGAAGGCATGGTATGGCATGTATGACACTTGTTGCACTTGTGATGTTAGGGCTTGATATAGCAAAAACCAGTCATCGTAGAACTTTCGCTATAAATACATTTCGGCAATGTTTCGGGGTCTGAAAATCATACAGGGAGAAGCTAAGATCCCCATGTACCTTGTGTCCAAAGGAAAACCTCTAATTCATTGTACTTTGTGTTTTATGATCTGTACAATATAGGGTTTCTACCTCTTCCAGATCTCAGTCATAAATAGGTGACCTTGGAAAAAAAGGTCATAACTTGGGCTAGGAAGCTCCAAATGAAATTTCGTAAAATGTGACAGGTAGTGCATGGATTTTAATTTCTCAGGTAACTTTTGCAGAGGCTGAAACTGCGGCAGAAAACTAGGACACGAAATCCATATTGAATAAGATATATATTATTGAATTGATAAGATGCTTAATGCTTTACAATAGCTCGCCTTTTATAAGGTTTGAGCATTCTTAAGAAGGGTTATGTCCCTTCAATTAAACTAATTAATAATTTACTGATTAATTTAATACAATAATTAATATTCATAGCATTGCCACTCCCTTTTAAAGAGCTTTGTCCTCAAAGCTTGAGTATTTTCCTAATGTCGTCCTTCATTTAGATTCAGTGTCGGTATTAGAATCGGACATGATTTATTGTGTAGAGACTTGCACTTCCTTTCCATTGATGATTTTACACTGTATTGTCTGATTGTTCCTACATTTATGGCCTGGGATCCAATCATCACCGCATCGACGACATATGTTTTTCTTTTTTTTTTATATTATCAGAGTAATTGTTGGATGACTTTGATCTATTTTCCATTTCATAGGCATATGATTGAGGTTTGTGGCATTGATGGCCAGGTGACCAAGTATCTGCACAGTACCTACATTGTGTCTCTTTTTCTTGTCGATAATGGTTATCACCTCTTGTTTTTATTCCATCCAATTTGCATTCTGCGGCTTTTGCTTTATGTCTTGCTACCTCTACGTTAGGTATGTCATGTAACTTTAACTCTTTTTGGAGGTACGGTTTAAGACCTCCTAAATAGGTTTCGAGTCTTTGCTTGTCAGACAACCCAAATACTCGTGTCGACAAGGATTCCCACTGATGTGTGAATTCCTCAACACTTCCAACTTGTTGTAATCTCGTAAGTTTACTGAAAAACTCATCTTCTTTGATACCTTGAAACCTATTAAAAAAATCATTTTTGAACAAGTTCCAGGTATAGGAAAAATTGTCTCTCTTCCACCATAAGTACCAATTATAGGCGTACCCTTCCATATGCATTGACGCATATTTCACCTTCTCCTCATCAGATTGAATATTGTAAATGTCGAAGTATTCTTCTGCTTTGTTTAACCAAGCAACACATTGGTCTTCACTTCCATTGTTTTTCGACAACTCTTTTTTTTACTTAGGTGGGTACACTATGTAAGGGTGATATTGATTCCCTTTTGTTTTATTTTTTGATGGTGGATTGGAACTACTGGATGACGTAAGTGACATATTTGAACTGCTTCGTTGTTGGCGGTGATTTTTATCTTTTTTATTCTCTACTATCTTACCGATAGCTTCTATTTGGCTGTTTAATCGTGCCTCCATCTTTGGCAGTGATTTTGTTTCTATCTCTTGCTTAAGCGTTGCATTGTTAATCTTTATTTCTTTTTGCAATTCTTCTTGATTCTTGGCAAGTGCTTCCTGTGTGAAAATATGAAATGAGGCATCTAGCATGTCTGGACTGCCGACTTGGTCTTTTTTTTGCATTAGTCTTTGTAACATCTCCATTAATGTATTATGGTTCGACGTCATTTTTTGGTCTAACATTTTTTGTTCCTTGCTCATAATGTCGAACTTGTCATCCATTTTCTGCTCCATTACTTGAATGACTTCCTCTTTAATTTCTTTCTTAAGTGCTTCCTGGCTCTTGGTGATCATTTCCTTGAAGGTTCGGAAATCCTTCTTTATTTTCTCCATTTGGGCTTTTAATTCTGTCGTCATGCTTCTTAGGTGTGGTGGTGAATAATTGGACCCAATTTTGGTAGGATTTAAATTAATTAATAAGAATTATTGTAAATACAATAATTATTATATTGGGTAAAATAATTAAATATAATAATTATTATATTTAAATTTTTTTTTTTATAACTTGGGATTGTAACTTTTAATAAAATTAAATATTAATATAACAATTTTTATATAATATTTATTTTTATTAAAAATTAGGGTTTACATTTGACGTGGAGGGAGCGTGGGTGGAGATGGAGAGGGCGGAGAAGATTGGGCACAGCGTGTGAGGGATGGCTGGAGGTGAAGTGCGTGGAGCGGAGGGAAGATGTGGCAGAGGAACAGAGGTAGCAAATGGGACGTGGAAGAGCGTGGAGAGGTGGGCGCTGGAAGGTGACGGAGGTGGTGGCTGGAGCTTGGAGCAGGCGCGGTGGAGAGCGGTGTGGTGGAGGAGGCACGGCGCGGATGTGAACAGGGAGTAGTGGGATGCGGAGTAGAAGGGCACGGGGGTGGCAGCGTGTGGGTGAAATGTTGGTGGTGTTTACGTAGGAGGAGATGAGGGAGGATGCAAGGAACGATGGAGTGAGGGCGTGGAATGAGGAGGAGGGGGAGGCGCGCAGAAGGGCGAGTGAGACGAGCAGGGAAAGTGGCGAGTGTGTAGGTGTCGCAGCCGCGGTTAGGGTTTTGCGTGGGCTGACTAGTGGAGGGAGGAAAGTGAGCGAGGATGCAGGTGTGGGAATGGGTGTAGGGTGGAATGAGGAGCCGAATCCAAGCTCGCTGGAGGAGTTGATGAGCTTGCTGGATGGAAGTGCAGCAGGCGGATTGGAGCGAGTGATGCAGCGGAATGGAGGGATGAGCCGAATCTGAGCTCACTTGAGGAGGAGCGAGTCCGCTCTGAGTGTGAGCCGAATCCGAGCTCAGGTGGAGGAGCATTTCGCTCTGATACCAAATGCGGCAGAAAACTAGGACACGAAATCCATATTGAATAAGATATATATTATTGAATTGATAAGATGCTTAATGCTTTACAATAGCTCGCCTTTTATAAGGTTTGAGCATTCTTAAGAAGGGTTACGTCCCTTCAATTAAACTAATTAATAATTTACTGATTAATTTAATACAATAATTAATATTCATAGTAGAAACTGAACTAGTGACACGTGGCATGCCGTACAAGTTCGCTCTCATGTTTTATCCCATAAACAGGTCACATTGCGACACTTGGCATAACTCTCTCTCAGAGAATCCATTTGAGTTCAGAACTATGGGGTTGGAAAGATGACAGGTCAGTCTATCACGGGAAAAATGTTTAGACCTTGTGGATCAAAAAGTTCAGAGTTACACCAGAAACAATCAGGTACATATTTCTGTCAAAACAAAATTATTTTTTAGCACCTTCATTCATGGCTTCCGTAATTTAGGGTTTCGGAGAAAGTTGGAATTTTTGTAATCGGAGACTACGGCTGAGTTCTACTCATCAAAATCGAAATTTAGAGACCAAGATCAGAATTTTTGGTTGGGCATAAGGCCGGGCTTGATGAGACCCTAGTTCGGGACTTTGATCAGAAAAGTGAAAATTAGGGCTTCTGCAAAAATGGGATTTTTTTGAAATCTGTTACCACGGCTGGAAGCTCCTCAGAAAAATAGAAGCTTAGAGATTTGGATCAAAACTTTTGATTGGAAAGAAGGGTGGGCTTTATCAAACCCTATTTTGGGGTCATGTCCAGTGATTCCAGAAGCTTCAAAGGAAAATTTGAGGGGTGAAACTTTGCAGTTTTCAAATTTTGAGTATACCAGCTTGATCAGCTCATCAAGGTGCATATTTCTATCCTTTCGGAATTTTGAATTTTTATGGTTTCTCTGACAAACCCTAATCCAGCTCCAGATCCAGTTCCTGCAAATCAAGTGGATTGGGTTAATCCTAGAAGAGAATGGATTGGTCACCTGCATAAGTGAAGAATTTCATGTTTTAGAGGGAGATGAGGCTAAGGCCTTACATAAGAAGATTACAAGCAATCTCGATAGGTATGACTCATCCAGGTATGTTTCGAGATTTGTTCATGATTAAGTTTATGGTATGTTTGTCTTCATGTTATTATGGTTAGTACAATCTTGATTAAATTTAGACTTGTCGTATCACCTTAATAAAATTATGAATGCATGATAGAAGATATTCATAGATTAGGGTGTTGACACTTATGATTGTACTAATGCATTATGGTGTTGTATGAGGTTTATGTTGTCCGCTAACATGAAAGGTACACCAAGAAAGACAAATCATGTTCTAGTTCAAGAACATATGATCATGATGACATGAGGACAAAGATTCGTCCATTGTCATGAATCACTTAGAAGATCTATTTGCGAGGTATGTATAACTTGGTTCTATGATGGTTAACCTATGAGATATGCAGGTTACTAGCACAAATCATTGAATAGAACAAGAAGACATCATGTGGGTATGTTAGACATAACTAGCTAACATACCAATCCAGGTATGTTTTTCCTATATCAAGTTAGAATCCTACCTTGTGTTAGGATCCCTTATATAAGTATACTTGGTATGAGTGGTCATGTTTATTCATAAAGTTAGAAATGTAAGTAATCAAGGGTTTATGCATTTTATGTCTCTTATCTTGATTGATGTTTTAACTAACCAGAAGAGTCCTATGATCAAATAAGAATATGCATGAGTAAAAGAAGACTTCCCTGAAACCTTGAATACTAATGTTTATTATCTATGTTTGAAATGATCATGACTATACATGTTTAAGATTATTGTATTTTGATAGTATTAAGATTATACTAATGAATGTGTGATTATGTATAAGACCTAGAGGATAACACAATGATGATACTAATAAGCATGCATAGTGATGGATATAAGTTCAAGGATAGGTAATCCAGGAAGCAAAGATCAAGAGGGAGCACACTCCAGTTGTTCCTGCAAGGAAGCAAAGATCAAGAAGGAGCACACTTCAGTATTTTCTGCAAGGATGTAGATATTCAGAGGGAGTTGACCACTTCTCACAATCCACATCATAATGGAGATTGCATAAAAGAAGCAAAGACTGGGAGGGAGTCAACCCAACAAACAAACAAAGATAAGTATTTGAATTATCATTCCCTGCATATTTTATTGTTTAAATAATACTGTTCAATAATGTATATACTCATGTTCCTAGAATTAGGTGGTGTATTATGCATATTAGAATAGTTGCATTGATGAACAGTATACTACTAATATACATGGGTAAGTGGCCTATGGAACTGTACAAAATTCCATTGCTACTTATCTAGAATGAAACCTCTTTGCTGACATGTTGGGAGTTGTGCACACTCTTAACAATGTTTTGGTAGAGATTGGAAGGCATCTAGAAAGTTACGGGATATGGATAAATGTTGTATTGAAGCATTGGATAAGATAATTGCATGACTGTATAACATATTTCTTTAAGTGTAAGAATTTGTTCTGAAAACTATGAGATGCTTTCTAATCATGCAATTTAACTTGTTATGTAGGAAAGATCGTATACCATCACCTACAAAAGAAGGACTACAACATTTGTTCCAGCAACAAATATATCTATTGTAGATATTGAAGATATTGAAGTTCCCAGGATCTGGGATGAAGTAATGGAAGAATGCCATGATCAGTCGATCATGAAGAATGATGTTTGAGATGCAATCCCAAGACATGAAGGGAAGTCTGTCATATGGATCTATAAGATCAAGCATGTTGCAGATGGTAGCATGCAGAAATACAAAGCAAGATTTGTAGCGCGTGGCTTCTCCCAGAAAGAAGGGATTTATTATGGGCTCAAGTATGATGCGAATCAAAAGTTTAACCTGCAGGGTTACGTTGATTCATATGGGCAGGCACTGCTGTAGATAGGAAGAGCACTTCTGGGTGTTGCTTCAGTATGGGATCAGGTGCGATATCTTGGTTTAGCAGGAAGCAGTCCTGCGTAGCACTGAGTGCAGCCGAGGCAGAGTATGTTACAGCCTATGCGGCTAGTTGTGAGGCAGTATGGCTGCAGAAGCTACTGTTAGAGTTATTTGATCTCCTGCTGGAGGCTACTGGTATCTTTTGTGACAACCAGAGTTGTGTGAAGCTGTCTGACAACCCGTTGTTCCACGACAGGTCGAAACACATAGAGATCAAATACCACTATATCAGGGATATGGTATAGAGAGGATCAGTGAAGCTCCTGTATGTTGCGACGGATGAGCAGATTGCAGATGTACTGACGAAGCCACTAGCCAGAGTGAAGTTTGAGTACTTCATAGAGAGGCTTGGAGTTCTTCAGATTGATGACACTTCGAGGAAGAAGTGATGGACACATTTGCTAAAGCCATTCAAAGCATGTTGGAAGGAGGATCCTTCACATGGCTGTGGGTGTAAGCGTTGGATGATGAGCATCAGGACGATGCTCCAGTTACTGCTTTGTATATGCATCAGGATGATGCTGGATATCATCAGTTGGATCACTTATATGTATATGCATCATGTTGGATGCTGGATATGATCAGTTGGATCATCTATGTATGTACACATCATGTTGGATGCTGGATATGATCAGTTGGATCATTTATGTATGTATGCATCATGTTGGATGCTGGATATGATCAGTTGGATCATTTATGTATGTATGCATCATGTTGGATGCTTGGACCATGTATCTGTATATGTATCAAGTGGATACATTGTATGATTAGGTAGATCATGTATGTTGATATGTATCATGTAGACACATTGTGTGGATCATGTATCTATGTATGTATCAGGTGGGTACATTGTGTATGGTGATATGTATCAGGTAGATACTTGGTATGCATCAGGTAGATGCATTGTATGATCAGGATGATCATGGATGACGAGCTTCTCTAGATGACATGCATCAGGGTGATGTAGTGATGAATATCAAGATGATCATGTGTACATTAGGATGATGTATGGAGAGTATCAGGTTAATACTCTGTGGTCGTGGACAAGTTGTGCAGATGAGCATGTAAGTAGACTTGGGAGACCTGGACTGGATGAAAAGGGCCTCAGATGCTCTTTCGAGGCATTGCTCTAGGAGGACATGTAAGTAGACCTGGGAGATCTAGATAGGATGAAAAAGGCCTTAGATTCTCTTTCGAGGCACTGTCCTATGGCATGTAAGTGGACCTAGGAGATATGGACGGGATGAAAAAGGCCTCAGATGCTCTTTCGAGGCATTTCCATGACCACATGTAATGTGCTCCTGGGAGATCTAGACAGGATGAAAAAGGCCTCAGATGCTTCAACCAGGTTTTGTGGTGGACCACATGTAATGTGCTCCTGGGAG
This sequence comes from Larix kaempferi, assembly GCA_027924585.1. NCBI lineage: Eukaryota > Viridiplantae > Streptophyta > Pinopsida > Pinales > Pinaceae > Larix > Larix kaempferi. Next base: position 3,291,457 of record BSBM01000591.1, on the reverse strand, counting down.
ATCCGATAGATAGAGCTGTGTGCTCGTAATAGCTTGGGATGCTTCAGCTAGGTTTTGTGGTGGACCACATGTAATGTGCTCCTGGGAGATCCGACAGGTAGAGCTGTGTGCTTGTAATAGCCTGGGATGCTTCAACCAGGTTTTGTGGTGAGATCACATGTAATGTGCTCCTGGGAGATCCGACAGGTAGAGCTATGTGCTTGTAACAGCCTGGGATGCTTCAGCCAGGTTTTGTGATGGGTCACATGTAATGTGCTCCTGGGAGATCCGACAGGTAGAGCTGTGCGCTTGTAACAGCCTGGGATGTTACCGCCAGGTTTTGTGACGCATGTAATAAGTCCTGAGGATTCCACAGTATGGCCAGTGGTGATGAAGACCTGCAGGTGGTGGGCCTACATCCAATATGAAAAAGGACTGGCTCTGTAGAACTTCCTATGACGAGTAGATTCAGATATTGATTGAGATAGAAACAGCAGTGACGATGACGATCACTCGATGACGATTATCCAATGACGATGATCCAGAGAAGAAGACTTGTGCTAGAAGACCTGTGTCGAGAAATACCTTCCTAGTTAAGAGGGAGTGTTGATGTATATGTAACTTCGGAATGTATTTCATATATGTATATTGTACTCCTATAGAGATGGTATTATTCCTCGATATGGAAGTGTTTGTATTCCTATAGAGATGTTATTATTCCTCTATACGGAAGTGTCGTCATTTATATTGTAAGTGTCGTAACTTATACTTGATGGGTTATTCGACCACCTTGTTGGGGTCATCCCTGTATAAGTCATGTGGGTCGAAGGGTTATTAGACCACCCTATTAGGGGTCGGCCACGTGGGTCAAAGGGTTATTAGACCACCCTATTGGGTGTCGGCCCAGTCAACATTATGTTATGTGGTTAAGTTAAGGCCGACCTAGTAAAGGTTATTAGGCAAGTCAATTCAAGTATAAATAGAGTGCAGGAGGCACTCTATTTCATCATTCTATTCTCTCTCACACTCTTTGGAGAGTAGCTCACTTGTGGAGGAGGAGAAGTTGCTGCTAGGAGATGTCTATCTCTTATGCTTGGGTTGTATCATTGCTCTATCTATCTTTGAGGAAGTTATTGGGGTTTTTCACCTTTATGGTTTTCCCCAAGTAAACTCTGTGTCTCTTGTGTGCTTGCATTATTGTGTCCATGATTAATATGATGTAGATATAATGTACATGTTCTCTCAGTTAAGATCCTAGATCAGATTGAAGTAAATTCTGAAAAACTAACAGTGTACCTATAGGAAGTGAGGGTTGACCAGGTTCATAAGTGGGCATGTTGTGGGTGGATGGTTCCAATGAATGATAAGATAAAGTGCGAATGGGGATCTGTCGATACATGGGTACCTCCATGGCTTCAGGCCTTTGTGAAAAAATTTGTCTTCGAAGTTGATCACCCTTGGAACGTAATTGTTCCAAGCGAGCATGAAGGGATCCGAAAATATCTTCGGGAGTGGGCCAAGCAGGTGGGGATGTAGTGATAAAATGAGCCAGTTGTTGACCTAGAGAATTTTTTGAAAAGGGTGCATTTGGACCAAATGTAGCTTATACAGGGTCGTCCTGGGGAGGATTTAACCATTCCAACAATCCAAGCTCTCCCGGTAAAACGGGAGGTAGGTCTTGTGAAGTGGAAGTTTCTGCCTCTTCACCCCTTGAGGGGTGGGAAGTTGGTGAATCTGGAGGGAACATGTGTACTCCCACATTCAAAGTAGGGTTTTCTACTTTAGGTGACACGACCGTGACATGTGGGTCCATTCTTACCTTCGAAATTACCTCCTGGTTAAGTGGATATTCGGGTGGTAAGTTCAAAATTCTGCGGGACCTTCTCCAAGGAAAGTCATCCAAAGTGATTGAAACAGAGTTTCTCCTAGAGTATTCTAAACAAAAGAAAAGTAGCCCAAAAAAATATACACAAACTAAGGCCGCAAGCAAACTTATGTGATAGGTGTGGATTCAAAATTCTAGAACCTCGCAGGATTGTTAAGGCTTCGCAACTCGCTATATACCACAGGGTCCAACAGTAAAACATGACAAGGAGGATTGGGACCGTACCCTTTCCTGAATACCCAACTACCTGGATGGCACGTGCGTAGTAATATCCACGAGTGTTGTTCTCGATGTATTTTTCTTCCAAGACGGCCAAATGGATAGCTCAGTTGGTTTCAAGAATCCTAATGGTGTCTCCCGATATAAACAAGGTACGTGGGAGCTCAAATCCGTAGTGGTGTTGTATAATGCACATTTGTACGGCACGAGACCTTCCTATATACTGCCGAGTACGTGAAACACCTTTCGATATACGCCAAGTACGTGAAGTTCCTTTCAATATACCCTAAGGTGCGTGAAAGAGCCTTCGATATACTGGTTGGTACATGAAAGAGCTTAGATATACCGGTTGGTACGTGGAAGAATACAATACCCCCAGGATACAGTGCTAGCAAGTACTGACAACTGCCACGTTTTACGACACTGGAACACGTCTCTAACTTAACACACAAGTTACTAAGAATTGTACCCTAGTTCTACCATTAATTTTATCTGGACGGTTAGGTGAATGCATGAGGTGAGTACATAAACGTAAACATAATGCAATCCCTAACTACATGAAAAAATGCACTTTTCTTTCAAGGAAAACTATGTATGGGAGGGAGAAATCTTTTTCAAGTGGTTTTTTTATCAAAACAACAAATCTCAATTCTACGAAATTTGATAATGAAAGTACTCTTTTCGTTTTTCCAAGCAAAACATGAAAATAAACACGCATCAAAACCAAATCTAAGCATCTTCTTTTTGTCTTTTCGAATCAAGAATGAAACTAAGTGATGAAAAGAGAGAAATTTCCTATCTAGAGCACTCTAACTTTTCAAATTTCACTATGATGGATTAAAAGCATAAAAAACCAAAGATGCATACAGTTCTTTCAAGCATGGAATCACTTTTTGCAAAAACTTGATCTCACTTGACTTTTTCAAGAAAATGAATGGCTCATAATTCCCAAAAAGCACATATGATTAACTTTTCTTTCAAACTTTCCAAAATATTTATGAATGATAAATTCCAATGCATGAACCAATTTCTACAACAATTTTCAAATGCACTTGAAAATGGTAAAAATGAAGCACTTTTAATTTTTCAATGATATGCCAAGATTACAACTTGATAACAACAATGTTTTTAAAGCGTGAATAACTGAAAAGAAAGATTATTTGCAGCACTCTAAACACTCAAAAATTCTCAAGAAAATGACAAGCACTCATGTGAACTGGAAACACTCAAGACACTCAACAAACAACCGGATGCAAGCAAAGCTAAGTAATTTGTGCAAAAAGAGGTCTGGGATCAGATCTAATGCAAAGACTAGATCAAGTGAGGAGAGGAGGGAATGTAAGGTCAAGTGGATGAAGGTGGGGGAGACCAAAGTGTCCACCACCACCAAAGCTCAAATTCGTCCAAAATGGAACCCAAAACCACTTCGAATCAAACCAAACAAAACCAAACACTAACAATGCAACATCAAAAAGGTCTCTGACTGGAAGATATAGTGCAGAGGAGGTCTGTAAGGCAAACCAAACTCAAAGGTTAGAGAGGAGAGAACCCAATAATAAGGATAGACTGCTCATCACAATCTCTGGTCAGGCTCAGAGCGACCGTCGTAGGTGGAAAACAGTTTAACTACGCTGATGGCACAGGATGTGAAACTGTGAGGAGCGACAATGTCTCAGATTGCAAAGCAGCAGACTGCGCCTACCAGGGTAACGTCGCTCTGGATATACTACCCAAGTGCGACGGGAAAGATCCCTATGCAAGAATGAATAAATCTCTAAACATGAGCAACAAAAAGGCTTGACAATCAAACATACAGACTCAAAGGAAGTCAACAGACTCTTCAAGGAGAAGATCTGGTGGTGAAAGAGGCTAAGGAGGCAAAAGAAATGGCTCAAAAAGAAATCAGAGAAAGTGACTTTCAAACTGAAAACTTAAAACAATGCATTGTTACTTTCCCTGGTATGGTCGCCAAACTTGTTACTGGACAATCTACCAAAAGAAGACTTAAGGCGTGATCTCCCTAGTTCAACGTGAATCTAGAACGAATGGGACAGAATATGAAACTGCTTTCCTATATCTAGTTAAAGATTGAATGATTAGATGTCTTACCTCTAGCTTGTAGATCTTTCTCCTTGATGTTGTTCCAAGATCCATGGTCATCAAATCTCAGCTGCAAGACCTATCAAGACATACAGAACAATACAAGCAGTAAAATGCATCTAAACAGTACAAATCTAAGTAAACGGTTAAGCAAGTAAACTACACAAACATTATTAACACAACAATATTTGGTGGAAAGAGTTTATATTACTATATTAAAAGAGGGAAGTACAAAAGAGAGATGATTACAACCAAATATTGACATCACAATCCTCCTCCAACAAGCCAATGCGAAAGCCTCAAAAGGAAGTATAGGTCTCCCAAGAGATGAATATAGATCTTCAAGCTAATTTCACCGGCATGCAAGTGCTATAGACTTCCCGCCTTTGGAATGGGAATGAGCTTCATATATATAGGACTAAGAGGATAGGGTAGTTTGAGATATGGTGGGAGAGGGTTAAGGGATCCTCCCATAAGGCTAGGGAACTGAATTCCAGCTCCACTATAGGTTAGGGATAGAGATCCACATCACACACCTTCGAGAATGGGCTCGAAGATTCCCTTTATCCATTTAACTGACATCGTCACAGGCTGCATAAGGGTGGCCTGTGATGTCGCATGTTGCACAAGGGTGACCTGCGATGGCCTTACTAAACCCTATAGAAATAGGTCAGTATCTCTTCCAGGTTGATATCTTAGTCATGGGAACTTCAGAGAGGTTTACACTGAGTCTTAAGGTGGCAAGATTTAGGTGTAACAATATAATGTCGGATATCCTAACACCAATCTAACACCTACCCTGCTATGCTCTAATTGCGCCTGCCTTTCCTTTCCAAGTGAAAGTGGGAAGCCACAAATAGGGATAACATTTAACTAACAAATCCAAACCAGCAAAACATGGAAAAAGTAAAAAAAAAATGGAAACTCTAGCAAACAACATTGGGAATCGGACTCAGAGCATCCCCAAAGAAATAAGATTTAATTGTTATCATAATATGATTCTGACAGTGAGTGTACACCAGTCTCATAATATCTATGCCTCCAATATACAATCCATTTTCATGATGCAAATATCCTGTCACTATTTCCATCCGAAAACCTACCCTCTTTTTTAAATTTAATCCCCATGCAACTTATAAAATACTTTCCAATTTTCATGATCTAAAATTAGTATGTAGTACGATCTTACAAAGCCATTACAAAACAAAATACGGAAACGAAATGAATGTCAATGATGTTATCGCATTATCTCAAACCCGAGCATCCAGTGGCCAGGAAACATAATCAAATATTATCTTAATCATAATTCATCACAGTAAACTCATCAACGTGTGCGCATCCACACGGTCATAAGTGTGTATGACAATTTCATCATGTTTGTGCCTCCAAACAGTTACAATCAAAACATCTCTTTCGATAACAAACTCATATTCAGGTGCGCATCCGAACGGTCATAAGTGTGTACAACAATTTCATCATCTCTGTGCATCCAAATGGTCACAATCACAATGTTTCTTTTGATCAGTTTCGACTCCCGAGTCCCTGCATAGCTTGTCACTATTTTGGACAGCGATCTTCCTTCCTTCATTTTAATACTATGCAATTTAAAATTAGTTGCTAAGTGCTAAGTTTCCATAGTTATAAACAACCATGCAACATATTTTCAACAAAAATGTACTATATTTCTCTTGTTCAATTGTGCTTACATAGAGTTCGGTAAGCAAGCACAACACACTTTCACACGTCGAGAAAATATCGTTCTCCTAGAGCATAAACTTTACGTTAATATGTTTAACTTTACGTTAATAGTGAAGGAAGAGTTGCGCTGGTTATGCATGTCAGGGTTATGCTAGATGGTAGGTTTTTAGTACATTCTTGGAAAGTGCATTAGATAAAACAAGATTTGCAAAATATTTTATATATATATTTTGATATTTTCAACAGAAACCATCGGATATCTGACATCCTCGATTATAAATATAAGGTCGGATATCCGACATTCTCGAGCATAATATAACGTCGGATATCTGACATCCTCAGGCATAATATATGGTCGGATATCCGACATCCTCGGGCGTAATATTATGTTAGATAGCCAACCACACTGGTCACTATTCAACAGACATCGTCGGATATCCGAAGGTCGTCGGATATCCGACGTCCCTTTCTATCAATTTAAAAAAATATCATCAAATTTCATAATTTTGAAGGTGAAATCCGACGACACAGTCTTTTTCATCGTGTCATCGAATTTTCTCGTCAGATTTTGGGTTCAAATTCTCTAGTGGATCATAACGAATCTGAAAAATGCAGAGGTTAATATTTGAAGAGTTATGATTAATAAAAAGGCATGATAAAAAATTAATCAATAAATCAAGAATTAATCAACCCTGTGTGAAAGGGTGTGATGATGGAAGGGACACACTGATAAAAAGGAGACATCATTATCAATTGGAAGGATGCGAAGGTGAATGGACACGATGGATGAAAATACACAATGGTTCGATCTCATAGAAGAATATATAAACAAGAGATTGAATTGAAGGAAGAATGTCTTTGGAGTCTAGATCGAAGTAGCAGCAAGAAAAGACAGAGACCAAGAAAATAAAAAAATTGGGTGTTGTTGCATCCAACAAGTTGGTGCTTGCAAACTATTTGGAAATATAATTTTGCAATAATAGAAAGTATTGGTGGTTTTCCCAATTGGGATTCCACGATAATATTGTGTGTTCTGTCTTCATTGTTGATTATGTTTTAAAGTGGTAAAAATTTAAATAGATAGTCTAATTTTGACTCACCCCCCCTCTCAGTATTACTTGATATTCCAACAATTGGTATCAGAGCATGCTCTTCACTAAAAGTTTAAAACACTTGAAGAGAAAAAATTTTATCACTATGGATCAACAAGTAAAAATGTCCTCCAAGGTTCCAATATTCAATGGAGAAGATTATGCTTTCTGGAGCATGAGGATGAGAAGCCATATAATGTCTCTTGGATTAGATGTTTAGATGTCTATAGAAACATGGTATATATATCCAAAAAATCCTCCCACGGATCTTGAAGGAATAAAACAATTTGGATACAATGCTAAAGTTGTTAATGCAATCTTGTTTGGATTAGCCAGAACAGTCTTTGCCAAAGTGATGCATTGCAAAACAACGAAGGATATCTGGGACAAATTGCAAACCATCTATGAAGGAGATGCCAAGGTAAAAAGGGCCAAACTCCAAACTTTTAAAACTCAATTTGAAAGTATAAAAATGAAGGAAGAATAAAACATTTCAGAATACTTCGAGAGAATTGATGAAATCGTTAATGCGATTTAGGGGCTAGGAGCATATCTGAAAGAAAATGAAATAGTTGAAAAAGTACTAAGATCACTTCCAATGATTTACAATCCTAATATTTCCACCCTAGAATATAGAGAAGATCTTGACAAACTCACCATGGAAGAATTATATGGTATTCTCATAGCTTATGAAATGAGGATTGGGCAAGATAATTCTCAAAAGAAGGAAGCAGCTTTTAAAGCATCAAAAGTAGCTAAGAAATATAAAATGAATTTTCAATCAGAAGACTCCGATGATGAAGAAGCACTTCTTGTTAAAAATATTAAGAGAGGTACTGGAAGGTTCAAAGGGAAATTTCCCTTAAAATGTTTTAATTGTGGGGTAATTAGTCACTTTTCTTCCAAATGCCCTTATCCCAAACAAGAAGACGATGATGAGTTCCCTGACAACTTCAAGAAGAAGAAAAAATATTTTTAAGAAAAAACAAAAAGAATACCTTTTATTCCATGGATGATAGCTGCTCAAATGAGTCTAGTGAAGATGAAGAAGTAGAAGTTCTATTCATGGGAATATAAAATAAAATATTTGAAGAAGAGGTAGAAGGTGTGGTAGATCTTGAAATAGAACTTGTAAGTGCTCTTGAATAATTAGGAAAGTATAAAAAGATGTACAAAAAACTAAAAATTCATATGGCAAAATTTGAGGATAAAAACAATGATGCAGAAAGAATTATTGTTGATTTAAAAAATCAGCTTCAAGAAGCTAAAAAGATTGAAAATAATCTAGAACAGCAGCTCAAGAAACGAGAGGAATAATTAGAAAATTTTGAAGTTGAAACGATCTTGATTAGAAAGAAGACTGATGAATAATCCTTTCAATCAAAATTTAAGAGCAGCTCAAAAACTCTAGATGACATCCTAAGTTGTCAAAGATCATTCAGTAATAAAACTGGATTAGGTTATGACAAAGGAAAGAAGTTAGAACAATCCTCTTTCATAAATAAAGAAGGAAATAAAATAAGTTATGTGGATGCACTTATCAAACCAGTTGTAAAGGAATACAGTAAAAAATTAGCTCACTCTTAAAATGAAAGCAGGACGGATAATCTGCCAAGCAGACATCAGCAACTCATTTTGGGAAATTGTTATGCCTGTAACAATTTTGGACATATAGCTAGAAATTGTAAACTAAATGTTCCTATTGGGAAAGGCATTACATCGCAATCTCTGTTGTATAAAAATAATTTCACTAGAAGCAATCCAAAAGGAAGAACCTATAACTCTTTTTCTCCTCTACGGAGTTATAGTATAGAATGTTACAAATGTGCTAACCTAGGACACATAGCTAGAAATTGTAAACTAGTGATCTCTATGAAGAATGACACCAAAAAATCTCAAGGCAATGAGGAAAAGAAGGTTTGGAAGAAGAAGGAAGATGTGGAATGTTCAATATATCTATGTGCAAAAATATATATATAGACAGTGGATGCTCAAAACATATGACAGGAGACCCAAACAAGTTCATAAGCCTAAGAAGAGATCAAAAGGGAAAAGACACTTTTGGAGATAATATATCTTCCAATATAATTGGAAAAGGTACAATTGCTATCAAAAATAACAAAATCAAAGAAGAAAATGTGTTGCTAGTAGAATATTTAAAGCTTAATATCCTCAGCCTCAGTCAAACATGTGGTCAAGGGCACATCTGCATATTTGATTATGAGAAATGTGAAATCAGAAGAAAAGACTCAGGAAAACTTGTTGGGACTGTTGTAAGAAGTTCAATCAATGTATACATCCTAGAAAATGAATAACAATGCTACATGAGTTTGATTGATGAAAGTTGGCTATGGAATAGAAGGATGGGTCACTTGAACTTTAACAATCTTATGAAGGTGAGTAAGAAGGAAGTTGTAAGAGACTTGCCAAAGATCGTGAAGCCTCTAAATCTAGTATGTAAACATTGTCAACATGGAAAGCATACTAAATCCAGCTTCAGAGTCAAAGAACATACAACCTCAAAGCCATTGGAAATAGTTCACACTGATCTTTGTGGACCAACAAGAACTAAAATTTTGCAAGGAGAGTATTATTTCATGTTGTTCATTGATGATTATACAAGTATGACTTGGGTGACATTCCTCAAAGAGAAATCAGAAGCTTTTGAGAAGTTTAAAATTTTTAAAACAATGGTTGAAAATGAGACAAATCTGAAAATAAAATGTTTAAGGTTAGATAATGGAGGAGAGTTCACCTCAAACGAATTCAATGAGTTTTGTGAAACTCATGGATTTAAAAGACAATTTTCAGCTACAAAGACTCCTCAGCAAAATGGCATTGTGGAAAGAAAGAATAGGACAGTCCAAGAAGCAGCCAGAACTATGCTTAATGAAACAAAACTTTCATATGCGTATTGGAGAGAAGCAGTATACACAATTGTTTATATACTCAATAGAGGACAAATCAGAGTAAATAATGATAAGTCTCCTTATGAACTATGGTATGGAAGACCTGCCTCTGTCAAGTATTTCAGAGTGTTTGGTATCAAGTGATACATAAAGAGGAATGAGGTTGACCTTTGTAAGTTTGATTCTAGAACCGATGAGGGAATATTTCTAGGATATTCATCCACCAAGAAAGCATATAGATGTTATAATCAAATACTCATAGGTTAATGATAAAAATTATCTAAGAGTGTCAGGTTGTAGCTTGTTGACTTATGCATTTGACCATGGTCTCAGTTTTCTTTAAAAGTGTTTGAGGAGAAAGATACAGGTCTTCCAAAACAAGGTTTTGGGTTGTTTTACTGGTTGGGAACCCAGTTCAGTAAAATGCCCACCAAAGAGAGAGGATGAGGTTGCAGAGGATGGAATTTACATGGATGGAATCTGCATGATGTCCCCCATGCTGTGGATGCTTCATATTTCCAATATTTGTGAAAATAAAAATCACCTCATGTTGACTTAGGGTTTGATAAATTTGTCTAAGTGTTAAATCAAGGGTTTAAGAGGCCATTTGCAAATGCACGCCAGATGTTCTCTTTGTGTCAATAAATTCAACAAATGATATGGATATGTTCTTTGTTCAATTTTCCATCCAGTCATGTTCTCAGTTTTCCCTCTGGTGGTCACACTTGTGAGAAATGGACCTGACAATTTGAAGAAAAATCATTACACAGTGTATGGAAAATGCCCGCACAAAGCTTTCAAATGCTCGCACGATCCTAACTATATGCCCGCAAAAAGCTTTCAAATGTTCACATGAGCCTTACAAGATGCCTGCACAAGGTTTATGAAATGCCCGCACATCACTAATCAGATCATAATGAATCTGAAAAATGCAGAGGTTAATATTTGAAGAGTTATGATTAATAAAAAGGCATGATCGAAAATTAATCAATAAACCAGGAATTAATTAACCATGTGTGAAAGGGTGTGATGATGTAAGGGTTCCAATGATAAAAAGGAGACACCACTCTCAATTGGAAGGACGCGAAGGTGAATGGACACGATGGATGAAAATACACAATGGTTCTATCTCATAGAAGAATATATAAATAGAATATTGAATTGAAGGAAGAATGTATCTGTAGTCCAGATCGAAGTAGCAGCAAGAAAAGATAGAGACCAAGAAAATCAAGAATAACCAGTGACAGAATTGAGGAAATAAGAAGATCTGGAAATATGATAAAATAAAATAAGGGTGGTTGGGAGGTTCAAGGACAGGTTGCAAGCTTGTAGGGGGTCGTAGCCTCCTTCCAGTTGTTGCTGGTATAGAGGGTGTTGGTGCATCCTTCAGTCGTTGTTGAAAAATTTGGGTGTTGGTGCATCCAGCAAGTTGGTGCTTGCAAACTATTTGTAAATATAATTTTGCAGTAATAACAAGTATTGGTGGTTTTCCCAATTGGGGATCCACGATAATATTGTGTGTTATGTATTCACTGTTGATTTTGGTTTAAAGTGATAAAAAATTAAATAGATAGTCTAATACTGATTCACCCCCCCTCTCAATATTACTTTATATTCCAACAAAAAATTGTAAAATAGTTGTTGGTTTCCAAGTGGCACCTTATTGATGCATATATTTAAACTAGATGAAGACTTTCTTAGCAGTGTTTTGGCATGGGTGATGCCTTCTAGTGTCCAATACTACTTTTGGCTATATCAAAATGACCCTTCTTCATAGAGTTTTGGAAGGCTAGTTTGAACTTAGCATTCGACACCAAAACCTTCTTCAAACATGACGCATGAAATACTGGTTGGATCTTGTAGTTACTTAGAAGAGTCAATCTATAGGAAACTTGTCAAATGCAATGAGGGATATGATAGATCCCACAAAATTTCCATGCAATCATTTGGTGGCATTTTTATTTGAAAGGGATTTACTTATAAGGGTGAATATGAACAAACACTTGATCCCATTCTACAAAATAATTATCATAGTGATGTTTGTCATCATGTTGCTTCATTCAATTTTGAACCAGAACCAACTTGTCCTTATGTATGTGGATAATGGCCACTTTAGTGTGAATCATGTGATAGAATTCATGAACCTTAGATGTTCCTAGTAAACATTAAACCACCGAGGGGGTTTTTCCCATAGACCACTTCATATGATGTCATTTCGGTAGAACCATGATAAGTGGTATTGTACCACCATTCTACAAAGGGTATCCAATGTACATATTGGTTCTACCTATCTAAAATAAGGGATCTCATATAGGTTTCTAAGAACTTGTTAACCACTTCTATTTAACCATCAATTTGGGGAGGATAATATCTGTTCATTTTCAATTGTGTGCCTTGGAGTTTAAACAAATCCTAATAGAATTTTCCTCTGAATGTGGGATCATGATCCCAAAAAATGGAAGTGAGAATTCCATGTAGCTTAAAAATATGATCCATGAAAACTTGGGAAACTATGGAGGGCATAATGGATGTGATAGGGCACAAAAGTGAGCATATTTAGAAAGGTGATTGAATAAAAACATGATGACCAATTTGTTACTGATGTTTGGGAGGTTAACTATAAAATCCATGTAGATGTCAATCCAAATTATGGTTAGTATTAGTGGTGGTGTTCAAATTGTTAGGATAATTAATACTCCATCATTTTCCTACTTAGCATTATTTTATTTCTCCTAGTAGTTGATGATGTCATTTCCCCCCTAGTCGTGTGCATATGTCATCTAGGACCCATTAGCCACCTAATGTGCCCTATATTCATGATTTTAGGCCCACCGAAGTCAGTTCCCTACATTTTAGGATCCTACTCTGAGTTCTAGTTCAGTCCACCTTAGTCCCTAAACTCTACTAGGGGTTTTAGCTCTGATCACCATTTATTGTGATCTAATGCACACTTTTTCACCTACTTTGCATGCAGAACTCACTAATGCGCCCTCCTTGGTCACTTAACTGATTGTGTCTTCAGTTAACTGAGTTTTGGTTCAGTTGAGTTGAGTTTGGGACTTCCGGAGCACTCCAGTGGTGACAATTCCTATGCTATACAGACTGAGACTCAAATTCTCCTAGTATATTCGAATTCTCTCTATTGTAACATACTTGTTGACTATACTGATTAATGGATAATATTACACATTTATGCTTCCATATGAGTTCCAATGTCTGATTAATTTTATTGCTCTTTTCACTGCAATTTTCACTGTAATTCACCTTCTCTGCTCATTCTTTAATTGTGAGGTATTATCAACTCTATGATCTGCTGTGACTTAGAATTTCACATGGTATCAGATCTCAGAGAACATAGGTTGAGCAGCTGCTTTCAGTAGTGCACCAAAATCCTATGGATTTCCACAACAAATACTAGTGCCATTGCATTGAATTCATTGGAGAAATCCTTTAAGGGCTATCCAAGTGTGAAGGATCCTAATAAAAGTTCCTATTTTCCTAAAGAAGTGCTCAGTAGTAGTTTATCTCCAAAATTAATATTTTTTTGCAGGATATTAAAGGTTTTCAGTGTAGCAGTAGCAGCAGTTTTTATTTTGTATTCACACCAACAGTTTCAATGGAGAATTTGAATGCTCCCTTGTCTCCAAGAATCTTGATACCCTTCAATTATCTTGATTGGAGGGATGATATGCAGATGGTATTGCGCAACAAGAATCTGTACAGGGTCACAATGAGCAAGGAGTTCGAACCTCAAGCATTTTTTGGGAAGGCCAAGTATCTAAATAGATTAGATGAATTGTTTTGTTTCATGTGTATTCATTTTTCCATATATTTTCTCTTCCACCTTGATGGATTGAAGACTCCAAGAGACGTTTGGTTGAATATTGAGACCCTCTTTAGAAAACAAGATGAGCTGAGGGGACATATTCTGGAGAATGAGTTAATTTCTCTTCAACCCATCAGTTTCGAAACCATACAAAAATTCTTCTCTAAATTCAAGTCCTTGGTCATGCAATGCAAACAATGTGGCATTGAGAAGAAGGATGAGCAGCTGGTTGTATCCATTCTAAGCAAACTTGGTCTAGAGTTTTCTATATTTTTTTCTACCTTCCATTCAGGGAGATTGTCAATCCCCAACTGGAAAATTCCTTCTTTAGATGCATTCACAAAATATCTCATCCAAGAACAAGACAAATTGATTTAGATGGGCACCTTGAAGGCCTCCAAAAATCAAGCTCTTATGGTTGGAGAGTCAAAAAGTGTGAATGTTAAAGGGAAGAACAAAGTAAAAGAGAAGAATCAATTTGAGACCAAGAAGAATCCAAAGTCTAATCCATAGGAAGGAGCCACCAACTCCAAGAAGGATAATCAAAATGGATTTGAAAAGACCAAGTGTTCCTATTGAAAGAAAGTAAACCACCTAGATAGATCTTGCATAAAGAAGAAGATAGATCAAATGACCAAAATTCTTGAATAACACAACATTTCCCTCCCGGAAGGCGCAATGAAAACAGATTCTAGAAGTGAGACAGATGATCATGAGAGATGCCATGTACTAAAGGCTGGATTCTCCCAATCACAAGCCTTCCTCATTGATTTTGGAGCCTCCAACCACATGGTTTCCTCCAAAGAATAATTTTCTTCTCTAGATCTTACCAATGGTACTAGTATTCACATGGGAGATGACTCTCAGATCTCTGCTGCAGGGAAGGGCACAATACAACTGGAGCATGGAAAATTCAAAAATGTTATGTATGTTGCTTCCTTCAAAGAAAATTTGTTATCTATTTATCAGATGACACACATATGTTCACTGAAGAAAGCTGTCAAATTCAAGACACAGTTGAGATTGCAGAGATATCATCTGGGAAGTTGATAGCGAAAGATGTTGCAAACCATGCCTCAAAGGCATATGAATTCTCACATTTTATGCCATATTCTCTGCCTACTCCACTTGCACCTAATAAATATCAGAATGATGTCTCTCATGATGATCCAGATTCATATTATGAATATGAGGACCAAGTTTAATCGGATCTTGATATTGACTATAAAGTTCAAGAAGATCTAGATCTAGCTCAGCATCGAGATGCAAACCTTGCACTATGTCATACAGATCCACTTCTGCCTGATAGGTTCTACATGATGGTAGGGTCTGATCCATAGTCTTTTAGAGAGGCTTTCCATGATCCAAGATGGAAGGAATCCATGTATGAAGAATATGAGTCACTACAAAACAATGAGACATGGGATCTTGTCTCTCTTCCCCTAGGGAGAAATCTAGTTTAGTGCAAATGGATCTACAAAACAAAGCTTGCATATGATGGATCTACAACCAAGTACAAGGCTCGGTTGGTTGCAAAAGGATACTCACAAGTTTAGGGTTTGGAATACAATGAGACATTTGCTCCTTTAGCAAGAATGGATTCAGTGAGACTTGTTTTGGCCATTGCAGCTTCGAAACTGTGGGAGGTACATCACATGGATGTGAAGAGTTCCTTCTTGCATGGTGACTTAGAAGAAGAGATCTATATGAAACAGCTTGATGGGTACACTGATGATCTATCCTTGGTATGTAGACTAAGGCATCATTGTTTGGGATCAAGCAAGCCCCAAGGGCATGGTATGCCAAGATGGATTCCTTCTTGGTATCACAGAAGTTCGAGAGATGCAAATCTGACTACAATGTCTACATGCAGCAGAAGGGATGTTTCCTACTATTGATTGTTTTGTATGTGGATGAATTTCTCATCACTAGTGGTCCCTCTATTGGGATGAGGAACATAAAGCATGCCTTGAGTAAATCCTTCTCCATGACAGATCTAGGACTGTTGAAACTGTTTATTGTCCTTGAAGTAACTCAAAATGCTTCAGGGATCATGATTTAACAGTCTAGGTATGCATCTGACTTACTCCAAAAGTTACACATGACTGATTGCAAAGATGCAACCTTTCCTTTCCTATCTGGTATCAGATTGGAAGAAGGTGGTTCTACTCCTTTTGTTGATAGCACTCTATACAGACAGTTGATTGGTAGCTTGTTGTACTTGACACATTCGAGACTTGATCTATCATATATTGTTTTTGTTTTGGCTAGGTACATGCAGGAGCCACATGAGCTACATTGGAAGGCAACAAAGAGGATCTTGCACTATGTCCAGGGTATGAAAGAGTTTGGTACACATTATTCTACTGATGCTCAGTTAGATCTGGTTGGTTTTACTGACTCGGATTGGCTTGGAGACAACACTGACAGAAAATCTACTTCGGGGTATGTATTCATGTGGGGATCATGACCAATCTGCTGGTCAAGCAAGAAGCAAGTAGCACTTGCACTTTATTCAACAGAAGCAGAGTACAGAGGGGCTGCGAATGCAGTTATTCAGGTAGTTTGGTTACATGGGATATTGACAGAGTTTGGAATTCGCACTTATCTTTCAATATACCTTTTATGTGATAATCAAAGTTCCATAAGGATCTCCAGTGATTCAGTTCATAAGCAAAGGACCAAACATATTGAGGTTCACATGCACTACATCAGGGAGCTAGTGCACAATAGGACCATCTCACTGCATTATTGTCCTACATAGGAGATGATTGTAGACATTTTCAGAATTTTTTCCACTCAGAAGAGATTTGCCTATCTCATATCTCTACTTGGTATGAAAGCTGGTTGAGTTCCCTGCTGTTGATTTTTTAGGGGGGGTATTTTTCCCATGAGGTTTTTCCCCGTTTCCTTAGTTTCATGAACAGTTATTTTTATCATTTATTTGATTGTATGGCTAATATTTGGTCTTAGTAACCAGGGCCTAGGATATCCAAGTTTGGATTAAGGGGGGGTGTTAGGATAATTAATACTCCATCCTTGTCCTAGTTAGCATTATTTTATTTTTCCTAGTAGTTGATGATGTCATTTTCCCCCTAGTGGTGTGCAGGTGTCATCTAGGACCCATTAGCCACCCAATGAGACATGCATACATGATTTTAGGCCCACCAGATTCAGTTCCCTACATTTTAGGAGCCTACTCTGAGTTCTATGCAGTCCACCTGAGTCCCTGAACTCTATTGGGGTTTTAGCTCCGATCACCACTGATTGTGATCTAATGCACCCTTTTTCACCTAATTTGCATGCAGAACTCACTAATGCACCCTCCTTGTTTAGTTAACTAGTTGTGTCTTCATTTAACTGAGTTTTGGTTCAGTTGAGTTGAGTTTGGGACTTCTGGAGCACTCCAGTGGTGACAATTCCTATGCTATACATACTGAGGCTTGAATTCTCCTAGGATATTCTAATTCTCTCTATTGTGACATATTTGTGGAATATACTGATTAATGGGTAATGTTACACATTTCTGCTTCCATCTGAGTTCCAATGTCTAATTAATTTTATTGCTCTTTTCACTGCAATTTTCACTGTAATTCACCTTCTCTACTCATTCTTTCACTGTGAGGTATTCTCAACTCTATGATCTGTTGTGACCTAGAATTTCACACAAATACCTTGTGAATCTACATTGTCTCAACCTTTCTCCTTTAATAAGCATCACATGCATTTACAAATGACATAATGTATTTTTTCATGCCTTCCCAAAACAATGTTCTTAGCTCATTCATATCTTTTTTGAAGGTGGGAGGTCCCTGCAATAGGAGATGAATATAACTTCTCTAACACCCTTGGTTGTAAAGAAAAAAATTGCACCAAAGATGTGTCCTTTATACTTCAAGGTATCTTCTACCAAGTATACCCCCTAAGGGGGTTGGGGTCCTCCTAAATCCTTTGGATGAGTTGAACCATGATTTCATTTTACAACCATTCTTGGAGGGATTTGGAAATCCAATCATGCACTAGTAAGGATAATGAAAAGAAATATATTTCCTCTTCATATTTCATAGAGAAAGAATCAACAACTACATACTATTTGTCTTTATTATATGTGATATCATATTCATTCCCAGGCATCTTATTGACATAGTTTTGTTTCTCTAGGGACAATAACCTTTGTTCCATAAAATACTTCAAACTATGATGATCTATCTTGGTCTATAAATTTCTCTCAATGATATATGGGTTATAAGTATTAACTACATGAAGGATGGCCATCATCCATTCTCATAGGTGGAATTACCAGCATACACATGGTTCCCTTTAAATTTGAAAACTCCTACTCAATGACTTCATTTGGTAGAAATGCATCATTTCTTATTATTGAAATCAAGGGGCATGCGCTCCACCCATATTTCTTGAAAAATATCATGTAGTAGTCCATGATCCCTAAGAAACCATGTAAACTCTCTAGGGTCTTGGGGAATGGCCAATATTGCATAACCTCAATTTTATTTGGATCCACTCACATCGTATCCTTCTAGTAGTGTGACCGAAATATTCAACCTCTAAAGTGACTTAGTGCATTAGGAACATTTAATGAAAATTGGTGTTCATGTAGGAGTTACAAGGCTCTATCAACATGCTCTACATGGAATTTCAAGGTTTTGTTCTAAATCAAAATATCATCAAAGAATACAAGCACATAACTACATATGAATGGTCAAATATTCTTGTTCATGAGGCTCAAAAAAATGTGTATATATCATTAAAAGGTCCAAAGGGAATCATTAAAAAATCATGAAGACCTTCATGTATGCATAAAGTTGTCTTATGAATTTATGCCTCCTTCATATGCATTTGATGGTATCTATAGTTAAGGTCTAGTTTAGTGAAGAACTTAGCACCATGAAGCTCATCTAAGAGGTCATGAATAGCTAGGATAGGATATTTTTCTTTCATGGTCAACTTATTGAGATCCCAAAAATTAGGACACATGCACCAATTTCCTTCTTTCTTCAATAACATGACAATGGGTGATGACTAAGGGTTACTAGGACCTATGACTCCACCCTCTAATATTTACTGAATAATATTTGATATTGCATTCTTCTATGTGAAAGGAACCTATAATTAGGGGAATATCATGGTCATTCTCACCACATGAAGGAAATAAGCCACAAAGTATTTCAAATACCTATGGATGTTTAGTCAAGACCATCTACAATTCAGGGTGAATTCCCTTTGGGTGTTTTTCATAACTGTATGGAATGGAACTATGAAATAATGTCAAAGTGGCCTTTCTTCAAGAGTTTCTCAATATGGTAAGAGATAATAATTTTGGGAGAGAGATGGAATTAATACCCTTGAGTGTAATTTTATGGCCATCCTTAGGTGAATATCATGTCTAATTCCTTGAAATCCATGGTAACATGACCCAAAGTGCACAACCACCCATTTCAATAGTCAACATGTAATATTTGAGCTGATAGTCAATGATTTGAAGTTTCACATTTTCACATATGCATCCACATTTTATCATACCTCCATTGGCTATCATAACTTGAAAAGTATGCACCACATGGACATAACAATGGGTTTCTTTCTACACCTCCCTATGAATATAATTATGGGTTCTACTATATAATATCAAAACATTTACTTTGTGGTTCTTAATGTGGCCAATCAACTTCAAATTTTGGGGTGAAGAAATGTCTAATAAAGCATGAAGGGAAATTTGGGGTTCCTCACAAGGAGATTCTAAGATTTTTTCTTCATGAGCATGAGGGGTGTTCTTTGCTAATTACAACTTAACAATGTCTTCTAATAAAGGACCTCACAAAGCTATGAATGTATTTACATTTTATTGTATGATTCTACAACTTATTTCGTAGAAAACTTTTGGATTCTTATGGATTTAGGGGGGGGAGGTGGTCATAGGTTCCAAAGGGTGGTGAGGTTAGGGAATAAAAGAGGGTCTTTTGGCCTACACATTTATCACCATCGGATCTTTGCAAGAATCGTCTCCGAGAAGCCTCCAACCAAGTAGTTAGGTTTTATATGATAACTTGTGTTTTGATATCCTACTTGAGACAGCTAATGAAAATTATTTAAAAAAATAATTGGTCAGGCCCTATATGCCCTCTATTGCTTAATTTATATGATAAATTATGTTAGTGTGTATTTTCGGTACAACTTGGTTAGCCATCCCAAATAGTGAGCACCTCTTTCAAAACGAGCATATATGGATTTCAAAATGTGGCTCCAAGCAATGTAGTCTCCATATCATTTATTATAATGCCATTACCACCATTGTCATCATTCTAGATCCAAGTATAATATCCTCACTCTGAGTTTTATGACCCAAAGGGGGCATATGGGGTTAAATGTATATCATATGATCCCAAGGGGGGAATATATAGAGTTAAATGTATATGTAATGAATTAAATGCATATGTAATAGGATTGGAATAATGAAGGGACGACAAGTGAAATTAGTGAATAGGTATATAAAGAGGTAATGTAGTCATTGTTGAGGAAACATGTGAATTAGATGTATGACTGTCTTGGGGTATTTGGAGGAGGTTCTCCTATTATTTAAGGAATTATTTTGTAACTTATCTCTCTTATTTTTGGAGTTGTGGTCCATGTTTAATTTATTGTACATTGTGTGTACTCTAATCTATTATGGTTCATAACATTTCGTATCAATGCATATGATCCTAGGGTTGACTCCTTCAAAACGAGTCATTTGTCCATTTTCGCTATAAAAAAATTGTGGGATTCTTCAAATAGCTAAAATTTCAAAAACCTTAGAGGACATATTGAAGTACCTATGGTAAAAAATTTAGTTTCTTGTTTTCTACAAGTTGGGAGTTATAGTCTATGGATGTTAGGGTTTTTTACTAGTCTCAAACGGGTGTTCTAGGTAAAATTGTCATATCAGAGGAACTACAAGTCCAAATTTAGTGCCACTAGTTGAATAAAAAATAATACAAACCATATTACTTTTGGTGAAATTTTGATAATAAAAAAAAGATAAATCAAACATGTGGTATTCCATACAATCTCTCTCTCCTGGAAGGGACAAAATCAATGTATTCTAGGAAAGTTACCATGACTTTTTATGGATTGATAATAGATTGGTCAAGCCTATGGACTTATAGAGAAGAAAGGCTTCCAATCTAGCCAGCTTAGATTCAATTGAAATCAGACTTTTCACTTCAACCTCCTTCCTTCAAATCCCTTCTCTCAGTCAGGTTAGTCATTGATTGTTGCAAGTTCAGAGTTACCTTGGGTGGAAAGTCGGATAGCAAGATAGTCTCCAAACCAAGGTTTTAAAAGGTATGATATTTTATAATTAGCTTAAAATTTGACTAGAAGGTCCAATTTAGGTGATTCAAAATCCATTGGAAAGAGGAAACATAGTATAATATGTTGGAAAAATCATACTATCCATTTTTTAATATTGTTGTCAGTATATTGAAGTTGAAATTTAAGGGTTTTTCTTTGGACCTTAGTTAAGAAAAATTGCAAATAAAATGAAATTAGAGATGAAGATAGAGATGAAATTGTTCTTATGAAATGGTTAAGGATTGTGAAGGAAAATGATGAAAACACTTATTGTAGGGTGAATCTCATAAATAGTAGATAAGTTGTGATTTAAATACTCAAGCATATGCCACGTGGAAATAATTTGAAGAACTCTTCAAAAAAATATGGATCAAGGAATCAAAAATGGAAGAGAAGAATAAAACTCAGGATAAATTCAAAAAATAAAAAGAAGAACTCAAGAAGAAAGGTGATGAGTTGTCCAAGATACAATCCCTCAATGAATCACTCAATAAGGAGGTCATAAATTGAAGAAAGAAAAGAATACCAAAGGAAAGCGGGAAAAAGATGAGTCAAGGGAAGAATTGAAAAAGAAGGATGAAGAAATGTATAGATTAATAAACCATAATAAAAATCTATTGGATGAGGTGAACACATTGAAAAAACCAAAGAAGCATGGTCAAAATTAAGAAAAAAAATCTTGGATTAAGAGACTACCAAAAGATTTGAAGACGAAATTTCAAAGAAGGTTGAAAAAACTATAAATGTGGATAAGGTAAAATTAGAAATGGAATCTAGAATTGAAGAAGGATGTAAGAATTTGATGGATGGAATCACATTGCAAATTCAAAGAAGGAAGAAAATATTTGAGAATGTCGCCAGAAAATACTTGAAGAAGTTGAGCTCCATCTTAAATATGTACATGTCAAATATGAGGGTATTATTGCAAAGGTGATAGAAAGCACAGAGTATAGAGGACTCTGTTATCTTTGAAAATAAGATTAACAATATGGGTGTGAAGAAGGAAGGAAAACCATCAAATGTGAAACCATATCGACATCCTCATTACCAAAAAAGATTCCAAGATATACAAGAAGATCTACATAGACCCTACCGAAGAAGAAGATGGATCAATCGACAATATTAATAGAACGGGACATCAGAAAACCATTACTCTACAAGATATTATCAAACACCATAAACTACAACAAATTGGAGAAGTCAAAACAACAACAAATAGAATCAAAGGAAATAAAATTATGGAACAACTAACTATTGATGTATATGTAACTTCAGAATGTATTTCATATATATTTATTGTACCCTTATAAGAGATGTGTTATTCCTCTATAAGGAAGTGTCGTAATGTGTATTGACAAGTGTGGCAAGTGTGTGTACGTGCCGATGGGTTATTAGACCACCATGTGTGGGGTCAGCCCTGAAATATATATTATATGGTTGATGTACCTATCTAGACAAGTCGGCCCCATAAGGTCACTAGGCAAACAGACAAGTATAAATAGAGATTGGGAGATCTCTATTTTGATCATTCAAAAACCCACACTTCTCTCACTCAGAAAGTGGCGCACTAGTGAGGAGGAGGATCATCTGCTACTAGGAGACTATCTCTGTGTAGTTTGGTTGTACTTTGGTTGAGCCATTGCTCTCTCTATCTCTGAGGAAGTTGTGGGGTTTTTCACCTTAGGGTCTTCCCCACGGAAACTCTGTGTATCTTGTCTCTCATGCTTTTGATTCTTGTGATGATTGACATGCTTGTTATGATTTTTATGCATTTATATACTGTACATGTTGTTCTCTCAGTAAAGATCCTAGAGTATTGTGAATTAATGCTCAAAATTTAACATGGTATCAGAGCTAACCTGAGAAGAAGACATTGTGCAGTGACAGAAACTAGGGTTTCTTGTTTATTGGGTTTCTCTCCACAGATTTTGGAAAAGCAGTATAGTAGATTAACTCTACTCATCAAGGAGAATCTATCTGTCCAATCAAAACAATTCTGAGCATTTTCATATTCGGCCCTAAAAATTAGGGTTTCCTCAAAAATAGGAATTTATGGAATCTGAAGACATAGCTGGAAGCTCCTTGCAAAAATCGAAGTTTAGAGCTTTGGATCAAGATTTTTGGCTAGATAGATCTCTGGGAAACTCAAACCCTAATTCAGGGTCCTCCTCAATGAATCTGGGAAGACAGAAAGGCAATTTTGAAGGGTGTAGCTTTGCAGATCTAAAATTCTGAATACACCAGGTTGATCAGCTCATCAAGGCGCGCCTTTCTATCCTTTCAAAAAGTTGAAATTCACATTTTGAATTTTTAGGGACAAACCCTAATCCGGGACCAGTCCAGTTTTCAGCAATTCAAGTGGTAAGACCTAAATCTTTTCTATTTCCATTTGAAGTATTCTTTAAAATGTCTCACCACACCAATCTTGAGGACAAGCTTGAAGGAGTTGATAACTTCCGAGCCTGGAAGTATAGGATTGGGTTAATCCTGGAAGAGAATGAGTTGGACTCATACATAAAAGAAGACATCCCTATCCCAGAGGATGAAGAGGATAAAATATTGCATAAGAAGAACTTGGTCAAGGCAAAGAGAATCATTGTTGATTCTATCAAAGACCATCTCATACCACATGTGTCATCTCTGAAGACACTCAATGAGATGTTTGACTCTTTGACCAAGCTATTTGAAGGGAAGAACATAAATCGGAAGATGACCCTGTGGAATCAATTGAAAGGGGTCAAGATGTTGAATGGAGAGACCATTCAATCTTACTTCTCCAAGGTCTCTTAGATCAAGGAACAACTTGAAGCTGTGGACGAAGTAGTGGACAATGGTGAAGTTGTTATGACCACTTTAAATGGCCTACCGAGGTCATGGGACTCCTTTATTCAAGGAATCTGTGCAAGAAAGAAATTGATTTATTTCAGTAAACTATGGGAGGAATGCTCTCAAGAAGAAGCAAGGCTTGTAGCTCGAGAAGAAAAGATGGGAGGAGAAGATCAAGCTCTCGCAGCTCACACCAAAAGAAGCAAGCCCAAGAAGGAGCACTCTCACCACAAGAAGCCTACTCACTATCACCAAAAGAATAAGAAGGATCTAAGGTGCTTCACATGCAATGAGAAGGGTCACTTTGCTTCAGATTGTCCCAAGAACAAAAGGGACAACAACAACAACAACAACAACTTCATCAAAAAGAAGAAGGGTAGCAAAAGAAGGTACCATGCTCATGATGCTGAAGATGATGAACCTCCAAAGAAGAAAGCTAGGGCATAAAGTGAGGATGACTCATCAAGTGAAGAAGAGTATGTTCTAATCTCTGCTCTCACAGGTACTATCTCCCATGGTTGTAATGATTGGTTAATTGACAGTGGGGCCTCCAAACACATGACTGGGTTTAAAGAATCTTTTGTAAACCTATCTGAACATGAGTCACCCCATAAGGTGAAAATTGGGGATGATTATCAATACCCTATCAAAGGAAATATTGAAGCCTCCTACAACCTAGATTCTGGAAAATCTTTGAAGATGAAATAAGTCCTTTATGTACCTGGGATCAAGAAGAACCTACTCTCCATCTCTACATTGGATGCAAAAGGTATGAGGGTTGCATTTGTAGATGGCCAAGTCCTAATCTGGCCAAAGGGAAAAACATTCGATGATGCAGTAGTGATTGGAGAGCAAGAGGGAGGTTTGTATAAATTGAAAGGACAACCCGAACATGCCATGGTGCATGACTCCACGGAGCCAAGTGAACTTTGGCATAGAAGACTTGCACATATGCACTATAGGGCATTACCAATTGCAAGTAAGGCTGTAGAAGGTCTTCCTGAAATCAAGACCAAGCATGAAGGTGTTTGCAAAGGGTGTGCAAAAGGAAAGAACATCAAGAAGGAATTTCCAAGCAGTGAAAGCAAGGCAAAAGGTATCTTGGAAATCATCCACTCAGATGTGTGTGGCCCTATGTCATCCAGTTCTCTGAGTGGGTATGTTTACTATGTCTCTTTCATTGATGACTTCTCCAGGAAGAATTGGGTCTACTTATTGAAGAACAAAGATGAGGTGTTTGATAAGTTCAAGGAATTCAAAACCTTGATGGAGAATCAAACTGATAAGAAGATCAAAACATTCAGATCCGACAATGGTGGAGAATTCACCTCAGGTGACTTCAAGAAGCTTTGCAGTGATTCAGGGATTAAGAGGGATTTGACTGCTCCTTACAATCCACAACAGAATGGAGTTTCAGAAAGGAAGAACAGAACAATCATGGAAGCAGCAAGGGCAATGCTGCATGACCAGGATCTACCTATGCATCTACGGGCAGAAGCAGCTAGAACAGCTGTATATGTGCAGAACAGAACACCCCACAAGATATTGGACAACAAGACACTAGAAGAGGTCTTTTCTGGTAAGAAACATGAAGTCAGCCATCTAAGAATATTTGGTTGTCCAGTATACACTCATTTCCCAAAGGAAAATAGGACCAAACTAGATGCTTCAGGAAAGAAGGGTATCTTTGTGGGTTACAGTGAAAGCCCAAAGGCTAACAGAATATACTTTCTAGGATTCAAGAATATTGATGTCAGCAGGGATGTGACATTTGATGAAAACTCAGCATTTATCAAATCAAGAAAGACACCTATTGAAGATTATGAGGAACCTAAGGAAATTAGATTTCAAGACACTACCATGACTGAAGCAATTCCAAATATTGTTCGTGAGTTTGAAGATCCGCAAGAACCTGTAGATCCACCCCGTGAAGATGACTCTCACAAGAGGAAACCTGCATGGGCTAGAGAGCTCATTCAAGATGCAGAAAGATTCGGCATTCCAGAAGAAGAACACAGAGCAAAGAAGAGAACTAGATCACATACCAGCTATGTTGCTTTACTCTGTGATATCATGAACAAAGAACGTTCCAGTTATGAAGAAGCAGCGGAAAAGAAAGAATGGAAGGATGCCATGGTCGAGGAATACCAATCAATAATGAAGATTGATGTTTGGGATATTTTCCCAAGACCTAAAGAGAAGTCTGTGGTGACTTCCAAATGGATCTACAAAATCAAGCATGCTACAGATGGCAGCGTAGAGAAATACAAGGCAAGATTCATAGCTAGTGGCTTCTCTCAGAAAGAGGGAATATATTATGAAGAAACTTTTGCACCTGTAGCCAGGTATACTTCCATCAGAACAGTACTTGCCCTGGCTGCAGCAATGAAATGGAAAATACACCATATGGATGTCAAGACTGCTTTCTTGAATGGTGTAGTTGAAGAGGAAGTATATGTGGAGAAGCCACTTGGTTTTGAAATACATGACAGGGAGTCATATGTATGCAGATTGAAGAAAGCCTTGTATGGCTTGAAGCAAGCTCCTAGAACTTGGTATGGTAGGATGGATAGTTTCCTATCTAGTTTGGGATTTACCAAGAGTAAAGCAAATTCCAACCTTTACTACAAGGTTGAGGAAGGGAATCCTGTGATTCTACTCCTGTATGTGGATGACTTATTTGTAACAGGATATGACAAATTGATTACAGATACAAAGAGGAAGCTTGCTGCCAAGTTCGATATGAAAGACTTGGGAATGATGCACTATTTCCTAGGTATGGAGGTGTGGCAGAGTGCAGATGGGATCTTCCTTGGTCAAGGGAAGTACACAGTAGATATCCTGAAGAGATTCGGGATGTTGGATTGCAAGGCCATGGCCACACCTATGGCATCGAACCTAAAGCTTCTATGTGATGCTTCATCTAAGCCGATTTATATCTCTATGTATCATCAGATGATTGGGTCCTTGATGTACTTGACGAACACGAGACCAGATATTTGCTTTGCTGTGAACACATTGAGTCAGTTCTTGACAGATCCGAGGAGTGTTCACCTAATTGTTGTAAAGCATATTCTGAGGTACCTGAAGGGTACAGTTGATTATGGGCTCAAGTATGAAGCAAATCAAAAGTTTAACCTGCAAGGTTATGTTGATTCAGATTGGGCAGGCAATGTTGCAGATAGGAAGAGCACTTATGGGTGTTGCTTCAGTATGGGATCAGGTGTGATCTCTTGGTTTAGCGGGAAGCAGTCCTGCGTAGCACTGAGTACAGCTGAGGCAGAGTATGTTGCAGCCTGTTCAGCTAGTTGTGAGGCAGCATGGCTCCAGAAGCTGCTGTCTGAGTTATTTGATCTCCCGCTGGAGGCTATTGGTATCTTTTGTGACAACCAGAGTTGTGTGAAGTTGTCAAAGAACCCAGTGTCTCACGACAGGTCGAAACACATAGAGATCAAATATCACTATATCGGGGATATGGTGCAGAGAGGAGCAGTGAAGCTCCTGTATGTTGCGATGGACGAGCAGATTGCAAATGTACTGACGAAACCACTATCCAAAGTGAAGTTCGAGTACTTAAGGGAGAGGCTTGGTGTTCTTCAGATCGACGACACTTCGAGGAAGAAGTGATGGACACATTTGTGGAATCCATTCCAAGCATGTTGGAAGGAGGATCCTTCACATGGCTATGGATGTAATCGCTGGATGGTGAGCATCAGGACGATGCTTTAGTTACTGCTCTGTATATGCATCAGGATGATGTTGGATATGATCAGTTGGATCATTTATATGTATATGTATGTACGCATCATGTTGGATGATGGATATGATCAGTTGGATCATTTATATGTATATGTATGTATGCATCATGTTGGATGTTGGATATGATCAGTTGGATCATTTATATGTATATGTATGTACGCATCATGTTGGATGCTGGATATGATCAGTTGGATCATTTGTATGTATTTTGTATATGCATCATGTTGGATGCTTGGACCATGTATCTGTATATGTATCAGGTGGATACTGTGTATGATCAGGTGGATCATGTATGTTGATATATATCAGTTAGATGCATTGTGTGTATCATGTATCTATGCATGTATTAGGTGGATACATTGTATGATCAGGAGGATCATGTATGGTGATATGTATCAGGTAGATACTTGGTATGCATCAGGTGGATGCAGTGTATGATCAGGATGATCATAGATGACGAGCTTCAGGATGTTGCTCCAGATGACATGCAGCAGGATGTTGCAGTGATGATGATCAGGATGATCATGTGTACATCAGGATGATGTATGATGAGTATCGGGTTGATACTTTGTGGCCGTGGATCAGGTTGTGCAGATGAGCATGTCTGGGAGATCCTATAGGTCAGAGTTGTGTACCCGCAACAGCCTGGGATGCTCTTTCGATACATTGCTCTGGGAGGACATGTAATTTGTGCCCTGGGATATTTCAGGTCGGAGTTGTGTACCCGTAACATCTTGAGATGCTCTTGCGAGGTTTTGTCCTATGGCATGTAATTTGTGCCCTGGGAGATTTCAGGTCGGAGTTGTGTACCCGTAACATCCTAAGATGCTCTTTCGAGGTTTTTCCATGACCACATGTAATTTGTGCCCTGGGAGATTTCAGGTCGGAATTGTGTACCCGTAACATCCTGAGATGCTCTTGCTAGGTTTTTTGGTGACCACATGTAATTTGTGCCCTGGGGGATCCTTCAGGTTGGAGTTGTGTACCTGTAACATCCTGGGATGCTCTTTCGAGGTTTTGTGGTGGGGTCACATGTAATAAGTCCTGGAGATCTGGACAGGATGAAAAAGGCCTCAGATGCTCTTTAGGGTTCTTGCTAGTCAAGAGACTCTTTTAAGTTTTTGTGAAGCACGTAATAAGTCCTGAGATATCCACAGTATGGCCAGTGATGATGAAGACCTGCAGGTGGTGGGCCTACATCCAGTATGAAAAAGGACTGGCTCTGTAGAACTTCCTATGACGAGTAGATTCAGAGATTGGTTGAGATAGCAGCAACAGTGATGATGACGATGATTCAAGGTTGATGCATCGATGATGATGATCCAGAGAAGAAGACTTGTGCTAGCAGATCTGTGTCGAGAAATACCTTCCTAGTTAAGAGGGAGTGTTGATGTATATGTAACTTCGGAATGTATTTCATCTATGTATTTCATATATATTTATTGTACCCTTATAAGAGATGTGTTATTCCTCTATAAGGAAGTGTCGTCATGTGTATTGACAAGTGTCGCAAGTGTGTGTACTTGCCGATGGGTTATTAGACCACCATGTGTGGGGTCATCCCTGAAATATATATTATATGGTTGATGTACCTAGCTAGACAAGTCGGCCCCATAAGGTCACTGGGAAAACAGACAAGTATAAATAGAGATTGGGAGATCTCTATTTTGATCATTCG
Source organism: Larix kaempferi (assembly GCA_027924585.1). Classification (NCBI taxonomy): domain Eukaryota; kingdom Viridiplantae; phylum Streptophyta; class Pinopsida; order Pinales; family Pinaceae; genus Larix; species Larix kaempferi. The sequence continues at coordinate 3,262,137 of BSBM01000591.1, read as the reverse complement.
GAAACTCACACTTCTCTCACTCAGAAAGTGGCGCACTAGTGAGGAGGAGGATCATCTACTACTAGGAGACTATCTCTGTGTATTTTGGTTGTACTTTGGTTGAGCCATTTCTCTCTCTATCTCTGAGGAAGTTGTGGGGTTTTTCACCTTAGGGTTTTCCCCACAGAAACTCTGTGTCTCTTGTCTCTCATGCTTTTGATTCTTGTGATGATTGACATGCTTGTTATGATTGTTATGCATTGATATACTGTACATGTTGTTCTCTCAGTAAAGATCCTAGAGTATTGTGAATTAATGCTCAAAATTTAACACTAACTATCAAGAGTTAAGAATGAAAGTAATTAAATTTGGATGGATGGATCATCATCAATGGAAACACGAAAGAAGAAAGATAAGGAAATCTTATTACTTGGTTTCATAACATGTAAATCCCTTAACTACAAAGCTCTGAGGATAAAGGATTTTGGAGGGTATTATGTTACGACCGAAGGGTTAAATGTATATGTCATGAAGACAAATTATATCTAACAAGGTCGACATAATGAAGGGCCCACATGTGAAATGGTTGAATAGGTATATATAGAGGCAATGTAGTCATTGTTGAGGAAACATGTGGATTAGAAGCATGACTATCTTGGGGTATTTAGAGGAGGTTCTCCTATTATTTAAGGATTTATTGTGTAACTAATCTATCTTATCTATATTAGAGTTTTGTTGCATGTTTACTTTATTGTACTTGGTGTGAAATCTAATTTATTATGCTATATTAAGGCTTTGGTTCATAACACTAAGTTTCATTAGGTCATTTGGAACACCTTAGAGGGAGTAGTGTTCCATTTGGGTAACCCAACTTGTAGGGCCAAAATCATTAAATTTGTTCAAGTTGAATTTAAGAAATTCATCCCACATATGATGTTGATTATTATGGAGGAGTATACCTTAGCGATGCTCACCTCCAATGGAAGACACAACCCCTTCCTACTTTATGAGAAGATCTAGCCATTATCCATTTGGTGTAAAATGGAAAGGAAAGACTATATATGGATTTTAGTGTCAACAAGTTTGGATTTTATATCTAAAAAGTCTAGTTTTAGGTTATCAACATCTTGTTTCATGCCATCTATATTAGAGAATTTACATATGGTCCCTGAAATATAATCCTCTATGTTGTCGAACCTATTATTCATGGATGTGTTTCAAGTGGTTATCATGGGGTGTTGTGGGTGCAACAAAAAATTTATTTGAGAATCACATCTATGTGTTCAACTCATTGCAAGGACTCTAGGAAGATAGGATTTATTTCTTGTGCAATGATTCAACCTATAGCAGTGTATCCTCAACAAAAATTTTGTTTTTAAGTATTTAACTAATAGCATAATTGTTTTGTTTATCGATTCTCCTTGTGACACAATTTGTCCTACAATAGTGTAGCCTCAACCACCAATGTGGTGATGACTCAAATGGTTCTTGTAATATTTGTTGAAATGGTAGCAATTACTTGCTATGGTCCTATTTTTATCTCCACTTTCCTTCTCATATGAGAATTTATTCTAGACCACTAGATTATCTTAGTGATTTAATTTTACTAATTCATTGAACTTGCAACACAAATATTTTTTCCATCATTGGTAATTTTAAATGGTAAGTGGCTAAGAGTTTCAAGGACCATAGGTTCAAAGAAACTCTGAAAAATTGGAGTAGGCAAAGGACATATCAGACAAGGTCTAATAAGAAGGGTGGCTAAGGGTTGGATCAAAACATGTAACTTTGATAACAGTGAAATGAAAAAAAGTTCATTTACTAACAAATATCCAACATAAGGACAGACAATAAAAATCCATATAGGACAAGTAATATCAAATAATGAATATGAACCAATAGATAAGATGATGATACAATTCCATGTGATGATATACTTATACGCATTAACTAGTCACCATGGTTAAACAGTCATGTCCTTTAGATAGGTCATGTCCCTTAGTTAGGATGTGATACTTTATTTATATTTATTATTTTAATTTGATATATATATATATATATATATATATATATATATATATATATATATATATATAATGTTCTTTACAACCTAACTATTGAATGGTGGTGTGAGCTTTTTGGGCTACTCCAAAAGTGTTTTCACATTGCTAGGAGAGCACTAGGTCTCCTAGCCCCTTGGTTACCCTTCACAGATATGGATTCCTTAGTTTGGGTGGATGCTTGGCATTGGTTATAGTGCTAGCATAACATGCTTACTTAGGAGATTGTTACCTTAATTGGTGTGATCACTAGAACATTGGGTGCACACAATGGAGGAGTTGGTTGCTTGATTAAGGGAGGTACCTACCTAGAAGGGGGGAATTAGGTAGTTACCCTTAGGATCTTGGGACCAAGTGTATAAACCATGGCAGTCAGGAACTTAATTTGAGGATGCTTATATTAAGCATACTTCATGGAGGTTGTTTGTTGAATTGGACACATATGTTGAGGAGGGGTACCCAAGTTCCCTATAATTGTCTTACCATGTACTTGTGTGATGCAAAAAGGTTAGGACTTGCAAACCCTAAGGAAGATGAGCGTTAATGTGGAGAGCTTGTGTAATACAAGTTTGGTGTATGTGCCAGGGACGATTTACCGGTGTTGATATTATCATGTTGAGCATATATGATGGAGTGATTAGTGTTGTTTGGGATCGGTTCCTAGAAAGGAGGGGCCAATGGTAGGATTTTCCTATGGACTCCTTAGCTAGGGTTTGGAGGGATTGACTTGTACCATGTGATAAAGTTGTGGTATGTACTTATACTTCAGATATATATATATATATATATAGAGAGAGAGAGAGAGAGAGAGAGACACCTTCTTAGGATATATTAGGGCCTCACTTCATGTCCCCACTAGGTCAGGCTTTGTAATCAAATCCGGTGAGGTGAGTGCCCTTCAAGTAGGCCCCCTGTGGACATAGAAACTCCTCTCCGAGGTTGTGAACCACATTGAAAAATAAATGTGTGTGTGTGTGTGTGAAATTTCCAACTATCTAATTTGTGTGTACTTGTAGATTTCATTTGTAGCTTATGTGATCTTCATGATTGAGTAGATTTCAACCCTCATTGTTCAAGTTTATTTGACATAAAAAATAGATGAAATGGTTAAGTGATTTAACACATTCTTGAAAATGAATGTTGTTATATTATTTGTAATAAGAGAAATCGGATATGGTATATGCCTTAAAAGTATGCCCTAAGAAATGTAATGTTGTGGTATTGAAGTACACTCACATCGCATTTATTCTCTTGGGATACTACTAAAAATGGGGTGTAGGGAAGTGAAATATTACTATTGTATCATCAGTAAGGATGAAATTTCACGTGGATTGGATTGGGGAAACCTCAAATAAATGAGTTAAAATTTTGGAATTTGCATTAAAAGTTAAATTTTTAGAATTTTTGCAAGCGTTTATGCTATGCAAGTAAACCCTAGAGAAGAGCATGTCATTAGAGGTGATGAGGGATTATCTTATGGCTCTTGTTATAGTGTTATGGGTTTTACACTAGTAGAAGACATGGAGAGTAAAGCTTATGCCTTGCATGATTTTGTACCCTTGTTGTTGTGGGATGCATGGATGCTAGGGATGTTGAGTCTAGCTTCATGAGTCTTGAGTTTGGTGTGATATCGTCCTTGGAAGAAGACTTAGTTGTTGTATTCTCATTGTTCTATGGAGGACTTGGTGTTAGTGTTGATACAGGAGTTGAAGTCCTAGGGTTTGAGGATGAAAACCCTAGGGTGTATATGTATACTTGGAAGTTAGTGCTAGAGTTATTTTGACATGTAATTTTATGATGCAACATGCCTAGGGTTTTTTAACCCTAAGAGAGAAAATAGCGTTAGCTTAGAGATATTCTATGGTACAAGCTTGGTGTATGTGCCAAGGAGGGCTTATTGGCATTGATGATAACATATTAAGGATCTTTGGTGAAGTAACTAGCTTTGGTTGAGAGTGATTCTGAGCTAAGAGAAGTTGTTTGTGAGATTTTTCTATGGTTACCCTAGCTAGGGTTTGGAGAACTTGACTTGTACTAGATTTATGATAAAGTTGTGGCATGTAATTTTACCTCATTTCTTGTATATATGTGAATTTTTTAATAGTCCAAATATTGTGTAATTGCATATTTGCTTTTCATTTTTATGTTATCTTCTTAATTAAATTGATTTGACATAACATATAGCTAAATTGTGTAAGTGATTTAACACAAATCTTGAAGACAAAGGAGAAGAATTATTGTTGTTATATAATGTCGTAATAAGAGAAATTAGATATGTTGTACACTTTTAAGAGTGTTCCCTATGGGTGATAACAATGTGGTATTGAAGTACACTCATATGATATTTGAGTCTCTTGGGTTTCCTTATGAAACTGGGTCGAATGAAAGTGAAATATTACTCCTATAATTTAATATTTTATTTCATCTCTAAGGTTGAAATTTCACAAGCATTAGATCCAAGAAACCACAAAATTAAGGTGAAATTTCAAAATTTTCATTAATTGCATAATTCTCAATTTCTACATGGTACCTAATGCAATTAGACTAATATTTCCTTCTTGTTGATTTGAAGGTGAAATATTCCAATTGTTATACCTGTGAGTGATTGTTGGTTGGTGAAGCCCTAGTATGATTAAGATGATCACTTGCACTTATGAAAGTTTTGATGGGTTGAAACACTATTTTTTTCTATTGATAATGTATTTTCCCCTACGACACTACTAAATCTTCTTGATTGTTGGTTGATATGGATTTATTTTCAACAAGTGTGATGCTTAGCAGTACTTGTGATAGGTGGCTAATTTGTTTCAATTGTTTTCCATGTTTGGAGTGAATTGAGGCATGTGATATGCATGCTTAACCATTTGATTCCATGCTAATTTTTGGAGCCTAGGATGTACTAATTCATTCTATGATAGATTAAATATCATTGCTTGATTTTTTTGGTTCAATTGTGATTCAAGGGTTTACACGAATGTTGACCTTGCTCAATTCCAATTATTGTTACAAATGGAGGGAAGCGTCCACCACTATCCATTTGGGATAATATTGTTCATACATATTGTACATTTGTGGAGAGATTAATCATGGATATGATAGCTTTTGTGATACTAACCTATCGATGATCTTGTGCATTTATACTTTGTACTTGATCTTGGAGAACATATCTTTCATGTTGCATTATGCATGTGTACTCTTGTCTTGGAGTGTGTGGCATTGAAAAAGGATGTGAAAGACCTAATTTGGTCATAGGTTGAAAATCTATGGTGGTGGAATCAATGATTGATACCAAACTTTCCACTAATGGGAGTAGTGATGAGTACCAATGACAGGATCATTGCATTCCCTAAGCTAAATAGACCTGACAATGATGATATTCTTTCTTCAAGATTATCTCAATAAGAGGGAGGTGACCTTGTTGAGGTTGATGATTCCGTTGCTAGAGTTTTTGGCATGCATGAGATGGATTCCCATGCTCGGCGTTCACTGATAACCCTTTACAGGTTGTTGTTACTCTTACCACAAGCTTGTATTTCAAAATTATTGAGTTTATATGTATGCAAATTTTATTTTGTTCTTTTGACAGAGTTGATCCACTTGTATTGGTCTTGTTGGAGATGTAATTATATTTGCAAGATAACCTGATCAATTCTTGATGTGGTGCCAAAATAATTTTCCTCATGATTATGACCTTAGGAATGATCAAGTGTTGATAGGTTTGATGTATTCCTTGTTCCAGAGTGACTTCAAATTTTGGAAAAAGTGATCTATGGTTATGTTCCTTCAATTTCATAGATGGTCATTGTTATTTTCAATCCCCTAGGATAAAGAAGGGGTAGCTTAGTTTGGTGGTGTAAACCAAGCATGGATTTTTTGTTTTCTCCTTGCATGTTCACCATTTAAAGGCCTAGTTGAAAATTTCTTGGGTGATTGCTTGGAGAGAGACATCTTTGTGAGTAGTGATTACTTAGACATTGAGTTGTATTGACCTATACTTGTGGATATTAAACTTGTAAAGTAGGTATGATGTTATATCATGATGGAGTATTATTCCAATAATATGGAGGCACTTGAGTTATATGTTGCAGATTCAAAGGGAGTTGATTGTTGTTACAAAAAACACTTTTTTTTGTAAAGATAGAGTGTCAACTTTTGGGGTTAGCTCCAAAAGTGTTTTCACCTTATTATTAAAGCGCTAGGTCTCTTATCCTCTTGATAATACTGCATGGGCATATGAATGGATCGGTTTGGGTGAATGCGTGACCTTAGTATAAGTATTAGCGTGGCAACCTTACCTAGAAAATTGTTACCTTGATTAGCATGATGATTAACCCATTGGGTAAACAAAATAGGGGAGTCAATTGCTTAATTAGGGGAGATATCTACCTTGAGGGATAAGTTTTAGGCACTTGGTTAAATGCAATTAACCCTAGAATCTTAGGACCATGTGATATACACCTTAATGATTAGGCACATAACTTGAGGGCACATGGGTTGAGGAGCATATTTTATCAATGTTGGTTGTGGACCCAAACCAATATGTTGAGGAATATTGGAGCTTAGTGACCACATTGGCACACATGAGAGGGGAATTCAACATATGAGAGGGAATGTGATACATAGTTGGAGGAGGAACGTGTTCCATGAGGATGCTTGGACACCACCATGGAAGAGAAGTGTTGAAAAATAACTTTTGGAGAGCACACTATCTTGGAAGGGCGATGAGATCTAGGATATTCATGCTTGGAGAGTGTTTCATATTCTAGGGTGGATAAATCCTAATATGATACTTGCACATCCATTTATTGTAGAGAGATCCATGTGGTGTTGCCTTGTTAGTTACTTGTATGGGCACATGTCCTTATTTTATGTCAAACCCCCTCACCAATTGTATATGTAAATGGAGAAAAGAACCTTGTCACATCGTTATCATTATTGTACTCTATTATTATAGTAGTCTTGGAGTAGGGATCAAGATGCTAGGAATGATCAATAAACCATAAGAGAATACAAGAAGAGAGAGAGAGAGAGAGAGAGAGAGAGAGAGAGAGAGAGAGAGTGAGGCATCTTCATTATTCTTGGAGAGGTTGCTCATGTGATGCTAAAGTTTCCTCTTCTGAGATGCTAGGGTTTGTGCTATGCAAGTAAACCCTAAAGAAGAACCTAACATTGAAGGTGCTGATGAATTTCCTTATGGCCCTTTTTTTAGTGCTAAGGTTTCTACCCTAGTTGACGACATACTCACCTTGCATGATTGTGTAGCCTTGTTCCTGTGGCTTGCATGGAGGCTAGTGTAAGTTCATGGGGAAACTACCTTTATGAATATTGAGTTTGGTGGGATGCCTTGCTTAGAAAGAGACTTGATTATTGTATTCTCAATGTTCCATGGAGGACTCGATACTTGTGTTGTTGCAAAAGTTAAGACCTGCAGTTTGAGCATTGAAATCCTAGGATGGACATGTTGACTTGGAAGCTAGAGAGAGAGTTGTCTTACCATGTACTTGTGTGATGCAACATGGATAAGGATTAAATACCTTGAGGAATACAATAGGGATAGCGTGGAGAGATTGTATGGTTTAGGCTTGGTGTATTTTCCAAAAAGGACTTACTGGTGTTGATACTATCAATATTGAATGAATTTTGAGATTTAAAATGGGTCTTCTAAGCGATCTAATAAAAATTTGAGTCAACCATTTTGTGGGGAAGTATACATACAACTCACCTCTAATACTACAATATAGGTAACTATAGTTAAGTTAAGTTGAAGATTGTCTATAAGAAATGAAAAATATAACTATCAATATAACTAGAAATAAAGATGCAACTACAAATAAAAGTGAACTTTTCAAAAAAGTCATTATCATTAAACAACTAATGTATTGAAATAAATTGTAAACATTAAATCACAACTTATTCATTTTTTACAAGATCCCTTGTCTATTAAGACTTGAAATATATCCATCATTTACAATATCTCATGGAAAACTTGTCCGCATAAATATTTTTTCCATGAAATTACTATCCATTCATATCATTTATTTAACACACAAATATGACTGGTATTAACAATTTACCTATTCATATTATCTATCCACTATAGAGAAATCATTGGTTCTAAAAATATATTTTGTGGGTGTGTGTGTGTGACAATTTATTAAAAGTGCAACTTACACATGGCATTAATGTTATTACATGTTATTAGTGATACAAATATATTCTTAGAATTCAAACAAAATTAAACATTTTTATGAGTATAGGTTTTTTGTTAAAATTATATGCTACTAAAGACTAAATTCTAACTTCATGAGCATTTAATACATTTTCACAATAGAAGCATAAAAAGGATCTCTAAAAGATACACAATCACAAGGTACACAACAATATATCCTGGGAAACCCTCAAGGGGAAGAAAACCCAGCAAGAACTTCCTCAATATAGATTACCAAAGTACAATGCCCAAAAATAAGTCTCACAAAGAAGAGAGACAAAAAAAACCAAACTCTAGAGCCAAGCCAATCCTCCTCCTTCGCAAACTCTCTCTCTCCTCTAATGCGCAATGCATGAGTGAGTGAATGGTACAAATGAAGGAAAGACTCCTTCTATTTATACTTTAATTTTCACTTGACCTTTAACCTAACTAGGTCGGCCTCACTTAACTTGACTAGGCTGACCTCTCTAGGAAGACTCAATTAATATTTATATTACATTCTTTTGGGTACTAATGACCCAACTTACAATGGAGGTTTTACCTCATGACTTTTACATGACCAAATATAATAATGACATCCCCAAACTGAGGTAAAACATCTCTGACGGAGTTACAATAAAAAAGTACAGGTATAATATTCTTTGAAGTTACATTAATTCAACACTCACCCTTAACAAGAAGGGTATTCTACTGACAACAACAACAACAGGTGTGGCTCTACACAACATCATCGGAAGGAGGAGGCGTCATCAACAACATCATCTGGAACATTGGTTGGTACATCTATAAATCATTGGAAGTTCTTCAACAACATCAATATCAGCAACTGGAACAACTTTCTGTAACATCATCAACATCTGTAGCACGGAGCTGGAACATCATCATCTGCAGCACGAAGCTGGAACATCATCATCTGCAGCACGAAGCTGGAACATCATCTGCAGCATGAAGCTGGAATATCATCATCTGCAACATGAAGTTGGAACATCATCATCTGCAGCACGAAGCTGGAACATCATCATCCGCAGCACCGGGACATCATCATCTGCAGTACTGGAACATCATCTTTTGCATCATCATATTCAGTAGAGAGATGAAGTATCATCATCATCATCTTCAGTACAAAGCTAAAGTATCATCATCATCTTCTTCAGTACAGAGATGAAGTATCATCATCATCAATATATGAATACTGGAACATCATCAATAATCAGTAAGTAAACACTGAGACAACAACATCAATCATCAGTAAGTAAATACTAAAACAACAACATCAATCATCAGTAAGTAAATACTGAAACAACAACGACGATGACAGAACGAGGTTGGATCATCAACATAAAGCTAGAATAACGCCATCATTGTCAAGAGCTCAAGGCTGGAGCAACATCATCTCTAGTAACAAGTGCATCAACAACTAGTATGATCTTTCCTTTTGTAATTTCGGGATCAAGTTCAACACAGGTGATCCTTTCTTTCAGAATTACGGGATCATGGGCAGTCCTTCCTTTTGGAATTACAGAACCTAGTCCATCAACTCTGGTGATCCTTCCTTTCGGAACTAGGGATCATGGACAATCCTTCCTTTCGGAACTAGGCCCATTCAATCCAACAAAACTGGTGATCCTTCATTTCAGAACTAGGGATCATGGACAATCCTTCCTTTCAGAACTAGGGATTCAGTCCAACAACACTGGTGATCCTTCCTTTCGGAACTAGGGATCATGGACAATCCTTCCTTTCGAAACTAGGGATTCAATCCAACAACATTGGGGATCCTTCCTTTCGGAACTAGGGATTCAGTCCAACAACATTGGTGATCATTCCTTTCAAAACTAGGGAATATAGTCTAAGGATCAACATTTAAGACTATCATTCCTTTCGGAATTATAGGATCACTCTCTAGGGATGATCAATCCCATATGCGCCACCATATCATTAGCACTACCCCACTTTCGAGGGAAGTCCTTACGGACTACACCAATCTTGTCACGAAAGTGCTCAAACTTCACATGAGACAGAGGCTTAGTCAACACATCTGCAACCTGCTCATCAGTGCTCAAATATTCGAGCTTTATAGCTCCCTTCTGCACCATATCAAAAATGTAGAAATATCGTATTTCTATGTGCTTTGAATTATCATGGAACATGGGGTTCTCTGTCATCTTTATACAGCTCTGGTTATCACATAGAATCACTGTGGTATCTAACTCCAGATCAAATAGACCTGATAACAACTTCTGAAGCCATATAGCTTCACAATTGGCAGAACAGGCTGCAATATATTCTGCTTCTGTAGTGCTGAGAGCAACACTAGACTGCTTCTTGCTTAGCCATGAGATCATGGCTGACCCCAAACTGTAACATCCACCTGAAGTGCTCTTTTTGTTTGAGACATATCCTGCCCAATCTGAATCTGTATAACCATACAGTCTGAAATCATGATCTCTAGTATAATTGAGACCATAGTCTATTGTAACTTTTAGGTACCTCATCACATGCTTTGCAGCTACAAGGTAAACACGTGTGGGCTCGACCAGATATTGACTCAAGGTGTTCACAGCAAGGAATATATATGTCCTGGTATTCGTTAGATACATTAATGGCCCAATAATATGCTTGTATAGTGGCATATCCACTAATTCTGACGAAGCATCAGACATCAACTTCAAATTTGTATCCATGGGTGTGGCCATGGTTTTGCACTCCAACATATCAAACCTTTTCAGGATTTCTACTGCATACTTGGGGCAAACAACCTTTGCCGCAAATAGAGACTAAGTGAAAGTGTTTCTCCATTTGTACTATTATTTTATACTTTCTGTATCAGGACATTTTTCACTGGAGTGATTGGTAGCCTTCTCTTCTGATAATCTTTTGTGTATTCATTTATTTCATCTTTCTAAGTCACTGGATACCAATATCTCGAACTCTGTTGCAATTTCTCTCTTGCACCCATTGATGAGATTCTCATTTTCAACCTTGTAGCAAAGGTTGATGTCTCATCACTCTAGGTGATCCTTGATCTCATCATTTTATCCCATGGGTGTTTTCTGAGCCCTTACAAAGTCTTCTTCAATCTGCACATATCTGGTTCTCTGAGTCCTGGAGGTTGCTCGATATCTTCTTCTACTTCGATTATACCATGAGTATGGCTACTAGAGAAACATCTCATCATAGTTGACTTCCTCTACTTGATTTCATAAGTCTTGTTTATAGTTGAACCATTGTCATTTGTTCTACGGAACAAGTCTCATCATTCTTCATTTTTAGGTGATCATTGTACGATACTTCCTACAACTCAAATTCAGTAGCGTGGTTAGAAACATTTCATAGTTTCCAAAACATATGCATAAAAAAGTAAACCACACTGTCATAATGCTATCTTAGCCAATACTTCAACACAACATTCATCCATATCCCGTATTCATACGGTAACTTTCTAGATGCCTTCCATCTCTACCATAACATTATTAAAAGCGTGCACTACTCCCAATATGTCAGCAAAGAGGTTTCATTCTAGATAAGTAGCAATGGAATGTTGTATAGTACCATATGCCACTTACATACCACATGCATATCAATGCAAACATTCTAACATGCATAGCACACATCCTAAATAAATGTGTACTCAACTGGACAATATCATTTAAACAATTAGATAAAAAAAAATGACAATTCAAATACTTATCTTTGTTTATTTGGTAGGATCTCTTTTGATCCTAGTCTCCTTGCAAAGATTAATGGAATGTCTGATGGTGTCCTCTACTCCATCATCTGATTCTAAGGTCATCTGCCTTTCTTGCTCATGATCTATAATGTTGATCAGGACTTCTACCATAGATCAAAGTTGTTTCTAAGTGATCTTATGTGAGCCACCTTCTTTTGACCCAATAACAACTGCATCTTTTATAAAAATCAATTCTAAACTCTTTCTAGAGCTGAGATATAGTACATTCGTCTTCATCATCAAAGCTCTTGAATCAAGCTTGTATGTTGCTTCTCCTATTATCCTAGTAAAACTTTCTGATGAGAGTCCTTTTCTTCAAGATTGGAGAGAGTGATTTGAAGCACCACTATTACAAGACATATTCTTTGATTTCTTCATTTGGTAGCTTCCTGGGAGGTCCTTCTTCTTCTTATTCTTCTTCTTCTTCTTCTTCTTCATGTTCGACAAAATGAGCATGATGTATTTTGTTATTCTTCTTTTCTTACTGGACAATTTTTAGCAATATGTCCCATTTTATCACAATAATAACATTGATAAGAAGAGAAGTTTATCTTCTTGTAGTTTCCTTTCTTGTACTTCTGAAACTTCTTAGGAGGATGAAACTCCTTATGAGTTTCCTTCTGGTAGTGAGATTTTCCTTTTCCTCTTTTAGTATGGGTAGCTAGAGCTTGATCATCCTCTCTTAGTAGTGCTTCTCAATTTGCCACTCTTGCTTCCTGTTGGACACATTATTCCCATACAACTTCAAATAGTAGACTTTCCTTTCTTGCACACATTGTCTGGATAAAAGAGTCCCAAGGTCTAGTAATACCATTGAGAGCGGTCATCACCAATTCATCTTCATCAAGGTTGTCTCCAATTGCTTCTAGTTGTTCTTTGAATTGAGAAACCCTTGTAAATTATTCTTGGATGGATTCACCTTTACTCATCTTTGTACTTTTGAGTTGAGTTCTCAAATTCATCTTCCGATTAATGTTTCTTCCTTCATACATTCTTGATAGGGCATCAAACATCTCCTTTGGAGTTTTCGTGGAGGACACTTGAGGAATCAAGTGATCTTTGATGGAGTTTGCTATGATCTGCATAGCTCTAATCATATCCTTCTTATGCTTTTCCTTTGCTTCATCTCCTTCGAGTTCTAGCACAACTTCTTTAACAAACTTTGCAAGATCATTCTCTTCTAGAATGAGTCCAATTATGTATTTCCAAGCACGAAAATTTTCTATGCCTTCCAACATGTCATCAAGCTTGGTGCTTGGAGCCATCTTATCCCGGAGAATAGAAAATGACCAAAAATTAAAATTTTCTAAAAAATGAAAAATGAACTCACCAAGAGATGCGCTTGACTAAGGCGAGTATGCTGGTACAGTATGTTTCTGAAGAATCTAAAATTTCACCCCTGAAACTGGACTTGCGAAATTATGGACTGCAGTTTCTGGTTTTTCTGGTCCAAAGTCAAACTACCGTTTGACTTTCAAGAAGATTTAACCACTAAAAAATTTCGATCTTGGTGCCAATAGATGCACCTTGGAGGGGCGCACTTCCCTATGCCACTTGCACTAAAAAAATCCACTTTAGTAGAAATCCCTAATTTTCCTTGTTCGGAGAAGGAGAGAGATTTACTTAGTGAGAGTTGCTCTTTTCAGTGTAGCTCTGATACCGTGTTAAGATTATATGCTACTAAAGACTAAATTCTAACTTCATGAGCATTTAATACATTTTCACAATAGCAACATAACAAGGATCTCTGAAATATACACAATCACAAGGTACACAACAATATATCCTGGGAAACCCTCAAGGGGAAGAAAACCCAACAAGAACTTCCTCAATATAGATTTATCAAAGTACAATGCCCAAAAATAAGTCTCACAAAGAAGAGACAAAAAAACCCAAACTCTAGAGCCAAGCCAATCCTCCTCATTCGCAAACTCTCTCTCTCCTCTAATGTGTAATGCATGAGTGGGTGAATGGTACAAATGAAGGAAAGACTCCTTCTGTTTATACTTTACTTTTCACTTGACCTTTAACCTAACTAGGTCGGCCTCACTTAAATTGACTAGGCTGACCTCTCTAGGAAGACTCAATTAATATTTATATTACATTATTTTGGGTACTAACGACCCAACTTACAATGGAGGTGTTGGTATCAGAATTTTCCTTATCAAAAAATTGGAACCATGAAGATGAAGTATGAGAACATCAGTGAGAAGAAATCCGAAACCTTCATTGAGAGCCCATTTCTACAGGTAAAAGAGTTCAGGTATGGGAAGTAAAATTCTGGAAGATCCCTACATCAAATGTTTCCTGACGAATAGATCCTTCTGATTTACCTGATAATTCCATTTTGTTTGTTTCAAGAGTAACATTTCTGGTGAGCTTGCCAATTTCTTCATTCACATCTAGAGCTACAGAAGGATTGAAGATACCTTCAAGCATGTAAGCAGTGTTTCACTATAGGAATGTGAAATTGTAGTCAATAGCAGCATCCCCAAAGGCACTGTGTTGTTAAATGACTTTGCAAACTACTTTTAATGCGTGAATCATCCTTAGCCAAAGCCATCAACTAATTTTGTTGAATTTACAGCTTACATCTAATAATATTCTAGGCATGAATTTCACTTGTTGGTGAAGAATTATGTTTCCAGAAAACTTGAGGAGTTGTGTACGAGTTGCTCGACAATTTTTAACATCTTGTGGCCATGCATCTCTGTGTGTGGAAGATATTCAACGTTGTGATATGTTTGTATGGATGAAAGTGTTGTTTCTAGTGATGCTATTGTAGCAATGCTTCTCGATGTTCATTAAAGATGCCTTTCCTAACCTAAACATAAGGCAACGTCCTTATGGAGAATAGAGGAAAAATATCTAGATGCCAAAAAGATGCAAAACGATAGATACTAAGTGTTGAAGAACGTCTTCAAGCAAAGCCCCAAATTTCTGCTACCAAAATGTTCATAAATATTCTCGCCAAAGCTTTTAAATGGCATGGTCAAATGTCAAAGATTTGCATCCAAGTGAAAGTTAAATGTTGTGGTAAGTGTTGTGCTCATACAAATGAAAATCAAATGAAAGCACTTGGTGTCAAGTTGGAGTTCCAGATGTCTGAAGGATGAACATGCAACTTGGTTATGAGCAGTGAATACAAGAAATTAAAATCAATTAACAATGGTGTTTATTGGAGCATGAAGGTTAGAAATAGCCCAGGTGTTGATTGAGGTCACCATTGCTTGATATGAAGTGGTTTCATATTACATAAAATCCCATGAAGACCGCCAGGAAGATATCAAGCATCATGAAAAATGACAAGTGTGCAAAGGGACAATGCAAAGTCTCAAAATGCACTAAAAGAGATTTCGCTCAACAACAAATAGAAAGAGTATTCAGTAATCAAGATAATTACTAATTGGTATTGATACAAGTGCCAGCTATAAAGAGAATTGAATTCTATGCTAGATGAATGGATTATAAATATTGTGCAGATACAAGTGGTGGCTATTTTTGCACAGTTTCTGCGTTGAAGTTTCCAGCTATTACAATGGGATCCCGAACTTTTTGATTGAGTATGTAATTGTGTTGATTAGCATCAATATTTCAAGCAAAGGATTAATGCGCAGATGCAGGGTTCTAGTAATCGGTGGCAGATTTCAAGGAAAACTGGCCTAATTTCTTGCAATGATTCGAGGATTTATTCCAGCAGTTTGCAACTTTTATTTCATTATTAATTCTAAAATTTTGAATGAGAAGGGAGAGAGGTTCCAGCCCGAGAGGCTATGTGTTGCATTGTAAGGGTTGATTTATCAGTGTGAGGATTCTTTTACATCTCTGTAAGTATGTTTTGGATGTGTATGAAGGATGATAAATCCTTTATGAACCAATTTTTGACTTCTATTCATGCAAATGTTGTTCATGTCTGTAGTAATTCTTATGATGGATAGTGTCTCTATCCTAATTTCTTATTGCAGATACCAATGTTTGTAATTCTTTTTGCATAATGTTTTTCTATTTGAAGAATGTTTATTAGTTTATATAATCAACTGTTTGTGGTTATATGAATTATTCTTAAACTAGTTCATACATTGCTACTGTCTGTAGACACATGTTTTCACATCATCCTTGTTTACCTTTTCTTTCATATTCTTATAGGTCTATGTTTTAGGCTTAGTCATTCATCCACCCTTCAATTTCCTCTTCTACTATTACAAACCAAACCCATTCAGATTTTATGCAGCCTTATAGCTTAAGATGTGTTAAGCTTGGCTCTCTTGCAGTCAAGAGCTGACTTTAGCACTAACATCTTTTGGCGCCGTTGTCAAAGACAGAGGAGCGAAGATATCTTCCCCGGGGAAAACAACAATGAAGAGATCTATTGCTTGAAGGTGAACAAGTAATAGGCATATGAATATTGGCTACAAATTATTCACCTGGCGACTCCAACTTCTGCGAATCCAGATTTCAAAGATTCACTAATGATTTCATTGGACTAATGAGAATTTCAGATGTTGCTTCTATTGTTTCAAGGTATGCATGTCTAGATTTTACAAAACTTCCTGGTTTTCCAAATCTTCTTCCTACAAATGAATATTTGTTGAGAAATGGTCCTAAATTCAATGGAGAAGATCTGAGTTTAACTGTGAAACATATATCTAATTTCCGTGAATTTACGGAGTTACTTAGAGTTAAACATGAAGATGTCTTCACTAGACTATTTTATGATTCATTACAAGGAAAGTGTAAAAGTTGGGTTGAAGATTTGTCGGTTAGATCAATTAGATCAATAACAGATTTTTGGATTGTCTTTTTAAAGACATGTATGGAGAAGCCAGAGTTTAGGGAAGACTCTCTTTCCATTCAAAATTTCAGAGAATGGAATAATATGTGCAACGATGAGGAAATAGATGAGAATTTTTATTCCCTTTTGTCTTCTTATTTAAAGTCAAGCTCATGTAACTCAAAATCTAAAGTCATCTTTTTAGAAGAATTTTCCAAGTATATTGAGAAAGAGATTGAAGCTTTAGAGGTCAAAATACAGAGCCTGTCTTTTCAAAACCCATTTCAACTGTCTTTTGATATCAAGATTGAAAAGTGTTCTGAGAATAAAGACAAGTTTGATGATTCAAAACTGAAACAGTGGTATCGTAAAAATTGCACGCATGGATTTTTTAATCATAATAATCAGATGCTAGAATATCTTGAGGGTTATTATGACCCAGTAGCCGACTATATGGAGGAATTCATCGATTCAAGGTTTCAGTACTCATTTTTTGATAAGTCTGAAAATCAAACTTACAGACGGGTGTTGATTTTTGTTCTAGTCTTCATTTTGCTAATACACAGATCAAGAGTTTCATCAGTTATTCAGATACTTCTATGGCTTCATTGGAAGCATGATTTCACTTGATCAAGTAGCAGCACGGTTGATCAGAGCAGGGATGTGTATAAATAAACTTTCCATGAAAGCATTTGGTTTTTAATTTAAGTGCAGCTTCTACTTTGCATTGGTTTCAGTGTGCAGTACATGGATTGGTTGTTAGTTGTACAGTTTGTTTCTGTCAGGTTTTCTTTTTCAGCTTATTATGGTGTTAAATAGCTCAGATGAGAATACAGTAGATCAACATAAGACTCCATGTTATGAGTGCACCATGATAGCAATATCAAAATGAAGCGTTGGTAGCATTCTCTTAATGGTAACATTGAACATGGAAGGTATCATGACAGAATTGAAGATATTGTAGAATTCTGAGTATTTATATACTGAGACTTTGGCACATATCATATCAAGGCAAAGTGTTGAATGTTCGAGCTCTCTCAGTGATGGTAAAAGCATTTAAAGTTTTATATTTCAAATATTTCAAGTTCATTATGTACATATATCTCCTGAAGGAACGCACACCTTCCCAGGCTTTACAACAACGCATAGTACCCATATTTGTTGATGCTTGTCTTCATGGTTTGAGAATGATGTTGGTGTTGCATATTGTGCTTTTGTTGCATCAGAGGCCAAGTGAATATTGAAAATCTTTTAAAAAAAATCCTTGTTATCTCTTCATTGTGAATATCTTGAAGAACTTTGACCATTACAAAATGGATACATCATAAGACTCCATCACCCAATGAATACAAGGCACTGGTACATGACAGGACAGATTGGAATTTTTCAGTGAATTGAGAGCAGAGTACCGTTTCAGATTGCAGAGATGGAAGGAAGGCACAAGGTCTACTTGTTCTTGGCAGCTCGCAGGGAGCATGCCATCCCCAGCAGGAGTTGATGTTGGTATCAGAATTTTCCCTATCAAAAAATTGGAACCATAAAGATGAAGTATGAGAAGATCAGTGAGAAGAAATTCGAAACCTTCATTGAGAGCCTATTTCTGCAGGTAAAAGAGTTCAGGTATGGGAAGTAAAATTCTGGAAGATCCCTACATCAGATGTTTCCTGGCGAATAGATCCTTCTGATTTACCTGATAATTCTATTTTGGTTGTTTCAAGAGTAACATTTCTTGTGAGCTTGCCAATTTCTTCATTCACATCTAGAGCTACAGAAGAATTGAAGATACCTTCAAGCATGTAAGTTGTGTTTCACTATAGCAGCATCCCCAAAGGCACTGTGTTGTTAAATGACTTTGCAAACTACTTTTAATGCGCGAATCATCCTTAGCAAGAGTGTAGCTAGGGTTTTCACCCTAGCTTGTGCAAATGAGCACCTACTAAGGAGAATGGACTCTTTAGTAGCAATTCAATAAACAGTAATAAAAAGACAATACATTAAAATGGAAATTATTCTAAACATGTGCATAAAACATAAGAGACAAGAAATAATAAATGGTTTTTTTTGTATTAAAATTTTACCTCCAATGTGAAGGTTGGTGAAGTTGTTGCAATGGTCCAAGAGGGTTGCTCCAAACTCCAACTTTGCTCCTTCTCTTTCTCCAAAGGGTTGGAAATGGGCCAAAGGGGCACTCAAGGGTGAAAGTAGCTCAAGGGTGAGCTAGGGTTTCAAGAGTGATTTTGGCAGAGTAAGGGTATCTTTGATTGTGGATATGAAATGAGGGATCTCCATCACCTATTTATAGGTTTTTAGTGGTGGAGTGCTAGCCCATGGTTTTGGGAACCATATGGTTTAGGTCAGCTGTATAGGGTTTTTTCCTCCTTTTTTCCTCTTTTTCTTCTTTTTTTATATTTTTTATTCCCTTTTTAGAGGGTTTTTGCTATTTTGGAGGAATTTTGGATTTTTTGGGGGGAAAAAGGGGTTTTTTAGCCTTTTGGAAGATTTTTTGATGGTTTTGTGGCCTTTTGGAGGCTTTTTAATGGGATTTGAGGGTTTTGAAGGCAAATATGGTAGGAAATATGGACAAATGAGTCATGTAATGGGGTAGATGAGGTAGTGAGCACTTTTTGGGTGTTAACAGATTGCCCCCTGATGTGTGAGGGCAGGAGCTCATCGTATGGCCGATAGACATCATAAGTCTTTGGATGGTTTTCCTGGAGTGTGGAGAAGAGAAGGAACGAACTAGAGCCCGGAACAACGGTCCCGAACAAACTGCAACAACTGAAAGTACATGACCTCAATAATGTATGAGAAATAATCTGATCATATGGACGAGGCGGGCATTCCCATGCTCGTATCAAGATATAGAACAATAATAACAATGGGGTCCAAAATATGGGGACCTGAAATATACATGGCCTCAAATAATGAATGAGGAAGAATCTCAATATATGGACGAGGCGGGCATACCCATGCTCATATCAAGATACATAAAAAATAACTGTGAGGCCCGAAAAGGGGGACCTGTAGGATACATAGAGAACCACTGTGTACATCATAAGGGTCCAGAGGGGACACAAATCTGGGACATACTGCTGGGATGAACATGTCTGAGTTGAGGAACTGATACACTAGAAATACAACAGTGCTACTGAGTGTGGTACCAGAAGAACTGATGAGCTGCTAGATCATAGTGACAAGGGGTCACACTCTCAATGATACACTGAACTGAAACTGAACTGGGTACTCAAGGAAGCATATAACTGGATGGATTCCGAATACAATCGCCAACGCAACCCGGACATCCACGGGAACATATAACTGGGCGTTCCGAAGTGACTCACCAATGTGCTAGATTCGGGGGAAATCCGGGGTCTTCGACCAATAACTGAAGGGATATAAACCCTACGCAATTCTCAACGATGCGATCAAGGTGTTGAAGTCGAGCATGTGAGAAACAACCACTCGAAGAGGCAATGATGACTCCTCTCAAAATGGTCCGTAGGCACTCACCACAGATGGTGATGGGTCCAAGGCGCAGGGACCTCTGGGTATATCCTCTGGAATAGAGGGGCTGTCGTCGACAGAGGGAGACCTGCAACTAGCAAGGCAATGATGGTTCCTTGATAGGAGCACGAGGTGGAGAACCGAAGTGTGAGAGTACTGATTGTAGGACTGACTGACGGTGGGGAATAACTGGGAAAGCAGAGTGGGTGGACTCAAACTTCCTTTGTTCAGAGTATGATGGCGGGGGATGATCGTGCAGCATATGAAACTGACTGGTGGGAAAGGGATCATAGCTGTAATGGATCAAGGATAGTGACTGGGATGAGTGAGACTCAAGTTGGTGTAAAATGGCAGGAGACTGCAGAATACTCTGAACAAAGGCGACCTAATTGGGGGTGCTGCCGAGATGATCAATCATAGTTCCAGGAGGCACAGGGGGACTTCTTCATGGGTTAAGGAACTAGAAGAAGTGTGTGTAAAATGGTACTGTCATGTGGATTTATACGAGCCTAGGACAGTTCATGCTCGTGATTGCTTTCAATTTTAAAGAGTCTGAAAGCAATAAGAAGACTCTGAAATAATGGAATGGTATTGTCATGTGGATTTGTACGAGCCTAGGACAGTTCATGCTCGTGGTTGCTTTCAATTTTAGAGAGTTCGAAAGCGATAAGAAGACTCCAGGGGGTTGTTTTTGTGTGTGTTAGTCTCCAAGGCCCAAAGAAGCATAAAAGGATGCAATGAAGAACTCTTCTAGTCGGTGTGACTAGAGTATTCCTTTTTCGTAATTAGTCTACCAGGTCCGGAAAAGGGTTAAACTTATACCAGATAGACGCCCTTTCAGGTACTTTAACGAGCATGAAAGGAAGCAAGATTGCTCGGCAATCTTTTCATTGTTTTAGGAGTCAGAAAAGAGCTTAACAGAAACTCCCTAAGTGCCTTTTTCGTAAAGGACTTGTCCGGCCCGAAAAAGGGATAAAATTATACCGAACAAAAGGAAAGGTCAGGAAAGGAGGAAGTGCTCAATCAAGGAATCATTGATGATGACCAAGAACGAGGGTGGGGGGGGGGAAATTGATGGGCCTCCTTGCGGGATAATGAATGGTGGAAAAATAACAAAATAATTGCAGTATGACAGGAGTGAATGGCTCATGTAAAAATGTGGAACAATCCGATGGCAGCCAATGTGGCGCGCAAATCGAGGTAGCAAGGTGTCGGGACACAATGTTGGAACTGTATCAAGTGAGAGCGAGAAATGATCTCAAGCATCATCACGAGCTTGGAAAAATGAATCCGACGATATAAAGAGTGTCAAAAACGGATAACGGCTGAAGTGGCACGCAAACCGAGGTGCCAGGGGGCGTTTTGGAAAAAATACCCAAAAAATATGGGGGTGAGAGTGAGAAATGATCTCAAGCATCATCACGGGCTCGGAAAAATGAATCCGATGATATAAAATATCTCAAAAATGGAGAGCAGCCGAAGTGGCATGCAAACCGAGGCGACTAGTGGCGTCTAAAAAATGCTCAAAAAATAATGTGGAAAAAATAAGAAAACAAGGGGACCATCATGACGGTCTCATCATGCTAATTCCAGTGGTGGAAACGGCTCGAAAAATAGACTCCGTATGGGTTAAGAATGGCCAAAACAAGAAAAATTCAACGGACTATATATAGTGAGTGGGTCCAACATGACAAGTGTCATTTGTACTTGTTGACTTTGACTAGCGATCAAAGTTTACCAGAGCTTAGTTGGTGTTTCTGGACGATCCGGGAGATACAGGTATTCCGTCAAACTCATATCTGCATGTTTTTTGGGTTCGGGGGGGTGGGTAATGGGTCCCAGGGGGGTATTTGTACGGTCCACGTGGGGTGGACCGCGGGTTTGTAGGAGGGAGTCACGGTCGGCGACCACGGGTTCCACGGCGGATGACGCGCGTGGAGACCGCGGGGTTTGGGTCGGAACACACGGTCTGGGACCGCGTGTCCCGAAGCTGGACACGCGGTTTGGTACCGTTTGTTCGGCCCCGATAGGCGCGATTTTGGACCGCGACTGTAACCCAGATAGCCGCGGTCGGAAACCGCGGCAAGGGGCCCTAAAGTTGCGATTGGGATCGAGCTATTAGGGTTCCCGAGGGGGGGTTATTTCTTTGACATGAGTCTGATGAGTTTGCCTTGCGTGTTTGACAGGATGCTGCTGGTACTGTGGAGAGAGCGGGAGGTCCCGGACGAGATATTGACTGTCATCCGGGAGGATCGAGCGGGAGGTCCCGGACGAGATAGTGACTGTCATACGGGAGGATCGTCATGTGCGGTCGGTGTTGGGATTGTGCGGACTGCTGAAGTTCGCGCAGGTACCTATGATGCGATCAGTAGGGTTGTTGCTGAATAGGCTAGTGAGTTTTTGGGAGCCAGACATACAGGCATTCAGGGTGCAGGGTGAGAGAGTGGACCTCACCCTGACAGATGTATATTTCATGACGGGGTTGCCCTGTCTGGGTAGGGTGGCGGATACGCAGCCGCGAGTATCTGCGGATGTAGATATGGAGGACATGCTGGAGCGGTACTGTGTTCCAGAGGCTAGGGTGCATAGGAATGCACTCAGGGTGGTGGACTTACAGGAGCCGGCAGTACAGGCTATTGCAGCATGCGTGGTTCATGTGTTGGGGTCCCAGTCACCTGAGAAGGTGTCCGGGGGCCAGATGCAGCTAGTGGAGCGCGTACTGGATGGTGTCTACTATGCGTGGGGCCAGATGTTCCTCACCTGTGTTCAGCGGCAGCTGACATCGACGAAGGAATCTGGAAAGGGATTCTGTTACGGATCCTTTCTATGTGCTTTCTTCATGGAGCGGGTACCTACACTGCGGCCGCAGGTGCCGGTCAGGGCAGGAGGATTGAGGGAGCCGCGCATGGTGCGGTGGGGAGAGATGATGCGCCGCCGGGGGTGGCGATGAGGTGGGTAGATACTTTACCCAGGAGTTGTACCTACAGTGGCTACAGATGTCGTTGCCACTAGATGACTACCCGTATAGGGATATGGACTACACCGGGGACCTAGAGGCACCACGGGCACTAGGACAGGCATGGGGACCAGATGGTACATATTGATTTACTTGCATGTTATGGATGTCAAGATTTGTGTAGGATAGGTGTTTTAATATACTGTTACTGACTGATGTGTGATCTACAGATGTTGGTCCGAGACCATCGCCAGGACATGTGGCTCGCAGAGGGCATGTGGCTGGTACCAGCCCTGCCAGGCCGAGGGGAGGTGCATCGACGGGACACGGAGGGGAATTTGGAGTCCGTACGGATGCTTCTGGATCAGTTGTTAGTTGGAGTGACCGACGAGGGGTGGCGGGACGTGGATCCGGAGGTGATTCAGGATTGCATGAGGGCGCCACGGGAGTTCCGGTCGATCGTGATTCGGGTGGCCATCTTAGCGGACAGGGGTCGGGCACAGGAGCCCGCAGGGGATGAGGCGCTACCGTAGGAGGAGCGAGGGGAGGACTCGGAGGCAGCTGATGCAGGCAGTGATGCAGGGTATGACTCTCATTAGGGAGTGCAGGGGACTCCCCCCGAGTTTTGTAGCTCCGGCATGTATCTTATGAGATGTATAGATATTTTTTGTGTATAGCTGAGTACGGGGGTACTCAGGACATGTGTAGCAAATGAACATGTATTTTTTTGATATATATATATATATATATATATATGTGCACATGGATGCACCTTTTTGCGATGATGTTTTAGTGTACACACTTGGATGCGCTTATGGTTTGTTATATATTTGCATTGCAAGTGGATGCAAGTAGTGTAGGGTGATGGGCACATGGATGCCCCTTGTATATTATATGTGATACATTGCACATGGATGCAACATTAGGATTAGGCACGTGGATGCCCCTGTATATGAATGTGTTTTTAGTTTTTATTGCACATGGATGCAATTGTTGATGTGATGATGGGCACGTGGATGCCCCTTGCAATCTTTTTGGGTTCTTATATATTTTTATGAGATGTTATGTGATGATGATGCATGATGGGGGTTTTACATGGTTTGATTGATGTGCCAATCTAGGATGTTGTTAGCCATTTGATCTGCGACACTATTTTGAGCTCTTGGGACATGGGTGAATGTTATGGATTCAAATTGTCAGCTGAGTTGTTTTTTTGCGCAGAAATTTCCTAAAGAGACAGGGATCACGCACCTGGTAGCAGTTGTTGAGCTGGGAGACAAGTAACTGGGAGTCAAGGAACACATGAAGGTGACATATGCCCATCTGGAGGGCAGCATTCTGGAGACTGGTCACAGCATCATACTCCGCCTGGTTATTGGTAGCAGCGCCTATACATATTCCATCAAGGTGAATCAAGTCATGTGAAGGGGAATATAAGACCCATGCTGCAGAAGCCAGGTTTGGAGACCAGCGGCTTGCTCCATCAGCGAAGCCAATGTAATGAGGTGGAAGAGGGTCCATTTGTGATCATGCAAAAATGATGAATATAAGATCGCGGTAAAAAAGGTGAAAAACAAAAAGAGAGCAAACTGTACAATGCGGACCAATGGGGCCGCGAGTTGTTCTAGGGATAAAAACGCTTAAGATACAACCCATTACGAGGGTTGCGCAAAGGGTGACCTTCTGAGTCAGTTAAAATGTATGCCCCCTTGCCGAGACAGGTCTGCACGATGTAAGGGCCTTGCCACATGGATTCAAACTTTCCTTTACCAGTTTTGTCGTGGGCCTAGTCATAGGCGAGGACGAGGTCCCCTTCATGGAATATTCGAGGGTGTACATGTTTGTCGTAACCAGCTTTGGAGCGGTTCTTGGCGGCTTCAATGGTCTGGAGAGTGGCATGACGGTCTTCATCAGCTTGTTCTAGTGATAGCAGACATTGCTCGAGTGGGGAGGTGTTGGGGAGAAGCTCGACGGCGATGTGTAAGGCAGGTATCTGACACTCAATGGGGAGGACAGACTCTACACCGTGAACTAAATGAAATGGGGTAAAACCGGTGGCGGTCTTGGTGGATGTACGGTAATCCCATAAGGCAGGGAACAACGTGTGGTGCCAATTGGACTTATGCCGGTCAACAGTGCGTTGGAGGATGGTTTTTAAGATTTTGTTAATGGCCTCTACTTGGCCGTTCCCTTGGGGGTAGTAAGCAGAGGAATACTGATGTTCAAACTTGAGGAGGGTAGATAACTCGCGCCAAACAAAATATTCAAAGTGGGAACCATGGTCTGAGACCAACTGTTTAGGGACCCCGAATCTAGTGATAACGTGGTTAAAAAAGAAACGGGCAGCGGTGTCAGTCGTACAATTGAAGGTGGGCATGGCTTCCATCCATTTTGTGAAGTAATCAACGGCGACAATGATGTACTTATGGCCATTGGCGGAGGGGGGTTTACATTCCATGAAGTCGATGGCCCACTTACAAAAGGGACCAACGGTGACGACTGGGTGTAACGGAGTGGGTGGTGTCTGGGCTTTGGGGGTGAAAAGTTGGCAATTATGGCAATGTTTGACCGCCGTGATGCAGTCAGTAAAGAGTGTGGGCCAGAAGCATCCGACGCGGACGACCTTTTGGGCGGTGGCCATCCCAGAGAAATGGTCGCCGCAGGAACCGCTATGAGATTCATTGAGGACGTGGCTTCCTCGTGTGTAAGGCAACGACGAAGAATCGTGTCAACCCCTCGTCGGTAAAGGACATCGCCTAAGAGGAGATATCGAGAGGCCTGGTGACGGATACAACGTCGTCCATCACGACTGATGTTGGGTCTGAACTTCTGCGTGCGAAGGTATAACAAAATATCATCGTACCATGGGTCCTCAGATGAGATGGTGAACAAGTGATTGTCGGGTAACTCATCCGAGATTTGCGGGGGACGACAGAAGGGAGGGGAGATCGGTGATGAGCTAGGCAAGCGCGAGGGATTTAGTGCTCTTAGGGGTTCAGAAAGTGAGATCATATTCCTGGAGGATAATGACCCATTTCGCAACGCGACCTTGTAGGAGCCGCTGGTTTAAGAGATAAACCATATGGTTTAGGTCAGTTGTAGGGCGAGTCTTTCCTCATATGGGTAACGTAGGGATGGTCCAGACAAGGTCTGGCTGATGTAATAAATGACATGCTCTTGGCGAGTGGCGTCTTCTTGAACTAGGACATCGGACACGGCATGTTCGGATGCCGAGACTTAAAGGATGAAGTCCTGATGAGAAATCCGGAGCGGAGATCAAAGGGGCTTGTGTGAGAGCTTTCTTGAGGGCTGCGAATGCAGCTTCGGCTTGCTCATCCCAAACAAATGGTATGTGGGTACGAAGCAGGCGTAAGAAACCATGAATAGTAGTGGCGTAATCAGAAACGAAGCGACGAAGGAAATTAGATTGCCCCTGCATACTTTGGAGCTGCCGGATCGTGCGAGGAGAGGGAAGGTCTAGGATGGCTTGGACTTTCAGGGGATCGACAGCAATTCCTTTCTAGGAAACAATGAAACCCAACAACCGGCCTGCCGGAACGCAAAAGACACACTTGTGTGGGTTCAAGCGGATTTTATATTTGCGACAACACAGGAAAACTTGTCGGAGGTCAGTAAGGTGGTCTGATCATTTTCGGGAACGAGCTGTAAGGTCATCAAGATAGACTAGCAGGATATGGACCAAATCATGAAAACAATAGGTCATGACCCGCTGGAAGGTGGCACCAGCATTTTTGAGGCCGAAAGGCATGAGGCGATAGGAAAAGGTGCCCCATGGGGTGGTAAAGGCCGTCTTGTACTGGTCTTCCTTACGGATCTGAATCTGGTTGTATCCGAAAAAACCGTCCATGAAAGATAGGACTTCATGTCCCGCACATGCATCGATGAGTTGGTCAATAAATGGCGTGGGAAAGTTGTCTTTGGGACAGGTGCGGTTTAAATCGCGGAAGTCAGTACACACTCTAATGGTGCCTTGTTTTTTGTTGACAAGAACGGGGTTTGAAACCCAGGTGGTATATGCAATAGGATAAATGAATCCTACTTTGCAAAGTTTCTCAACTTCTGCTTTAACAGCGGGGAGCTTTGAAGGATGAATGGGGTGTTGTTTCTGACGAACGGGGGGTACATCAGGCCATGTGTCAATGTGGTGTTCTATAATAGTGGGGTCGAGACCAGACATTTCGGTATAGGACCAGGCGAAGACATCACGGAACTCTTGGAAAAGTTTTTTGTACTCTCCAATCTCATGTTCACTGCAGGAGGCTCCTAAGGTAATGATTTCAAGAACACCAGGTGGGCCTGAGATATCTATGTGGATGACGGGTGAGATGTTGGCCATGTTACCTTCCTCAAAGGCCTCAGGAGCAGAAATAGGATCCTTAAACTAGTCGACTTTGGTGGGAAGGAAATCTTTCGACTCAACCGCAAATTGGGAAGCTGTGGTGGAGGAGTCGTCTTCTAGGAGGAAATACGAACGATGGTGCATGTCGTCC
The DNA here is from genome assembly GCA_027924585.1 of Larix kaempferi. Classification (NCBI taxonomy): domain Eukaryota; kingdom Viridiplantae; phylum Streptophyta; class Pinopsida; order Pinales; family Pinaceae; genus Larix; species Larix kaempferi. The sequence continues at coordinate 3,234,418 of BSBM01000591.1, read as the reverse complement.
CAGGGATAATCCGGGGCAGTGAGAGTCTCAAGAATCTCCTCATCATTGCGGAAATTGTGAGTTACCAAATCGGTTGGTGAGGGAATAGTAGTTGAAGAGATCATATAAATGGTGTTGATCTCTCCGGATGGGGATGAGATCAGGGGGTGGATCTCCTCAATGGTGGGGGGTGCCGTCTCAAGGTCCAAATTATTCATCTCGTAGAGAGCTGCTCTGTAATCTGGGAGATCAGGACAGTGATGTGAGTAATGGTCGTAAACACCGCATATTGCACAGGGGTGGTTAGTACGCAGTGATTTATCACGAGGCTTAGGGGTTGGATCTAGTTCGATAACCGGGATGTTGGGGTCGTCATCAAGCATTTGCATGTGTTCCTGTAGTGCAGGTAACTGTGGACATTGATGAGTCGGATGGACTAACTCATCACACAACGAGCATTTGGGGGGAGCACGAAACACGAGGGGGGTTTAACTGCTTTGGGCGGAGGTACAGCCGTATACGGTTGCGGGCCTCTGCCCCCGGTGTGCTTGATAAGAGGGGGGGATTCGTAGATGATGAAGGGGTAGTGACACCGGGAGGTGGTTGACTAGTAGTAGCCATGGGTTGCACCGGTTGTAGGACTACATTTGGTGTCGGCAGGGGAATGGGAGGCGAAAGATACCACACGGGTAATCCCAAGGTTAACCTGGGGAGGCTAAGGGTAGCCATAACCGGGGCGCTTACTACTCCCGAGGGAGGGACTAGGAAGGGGATTGTGTGGATGGGTGTAACACCAATGTGACTAGGTACCAATGGTAGTTTGGGTAACAAGGGCGGTTGATTGTTGGGTGCTTGTGTATTGTGGGACAGGGTACATAGGTCAGATACTTCGGGTGCAGATGACGGGGGAGGAATGGATTGGAATGTTGAGGTCATCGGCGTATCTGAGTAAACTCCAGGTCCCACGGAGGAAACAAACGAGGTCCTTGCACCACAAACAGTTTGTTCAACCATGGGGAGAACATTCTCGGGTGCAGCGGGGGCATTTGGATCGTAATAGGTGAGTTGGTCGACCTTGACCACGTGTCCATCATGGGGGAACATCATGGTACGAAAAACGGAAGAGGCAACCGCCCGCATGGCATACATGTAGCTGCGGCCAAGTAAGAGGTTATAATCAAGTTGGGCATTGATGACCTCTATGTCAATAAGTACAATTTTTCCAGCCAGCTGGATGGGGACATTAGCCAAGAGGCCTTGGGGTTGAGCTGAACAGCCGTCGTAGGTGCGCAATGCAGTGGTGGACTGTTGGAGAGTAGGGGATCCCAACTTCTGCCAAACGAATGTGGACATAACGCATGTAGAGGCACCTTCATCGATGATGCACCGATGGATAACAAGATTCCGAATGGAAACAGAAACTTGGAACACAAAAGTGGAAGGCAGGTGTGGTTCGGACTGGTCCAAATCGAATGCCATCAGTTGTGAATCATTTGGGTCAATAGCACCAATGGCAGAGAGCAAAGTCTTACACTGTGAAGGACAGTTTTTTAAGACTTCCAACGCAGACATGGCTGCGGGAGATTGGGCTAAGTCATCTACAATGTTGTAATTTGACGCAGCACGAGCATTGGGGTTATTGTTAAGGAGACGAAGTGGAAAGCGAGGTGCTTTGGAGGCCCCTTCGAGGGGAGCCGGAGGTATACGTAACGTCTGATCGGTGGGATGAGCGTTAGTGTTTTTGTCGGCGGGAGGGGCTTCAGGGGTGGAGCCATATTGGTTCCGACGGGTTTGGAGGTTGACATCAGCGGATGACATCATCAACAAGTGGTGGGTACCTGAATCGAACATGGGTTGATCAGGAGCGGCATACGTGATCTGTTGTTGTGGTGGCGCGTTGCCTTGAGGGGGAGCCAACGGCTGAGTGTTCACTACGCCTTGGGTAGGTAAGGGGTTTTGCAGCACCAACGGTAGGTGCTGAGGTGGTGGGGGGTTGGGTGGTGCCTAAGGATCCGCGTGCCCTTGGCAATGGGCATCATCAGTCCAAAGTTGTTGAGCTCGCTCCAAATGTGGGCAAGCGTGTGTGTAGTGGCCATAGACCCCGCAAATAGAACAAGGATGGTTTGTTCGTAGATTAGGATTTTTGGCTTGCTTGGGCGGTCGATCAGGGTTTTGGTTGGCAGGTGTCGCGTTATTGTTGTTTGGGGGATTGGTAGGTTGACCGCCCTGGTCTGGAGGTTGGTTGTTCCCACGGTTACGACTTTTGCCACGGTTTTACTGGCCCTGTTGGCGCTGGTTGTTTTGGTTCTCCTGCGGATTTTGTTGGGCGTATACTTGCCCTTGGGCAGCAGGTGGGTTCTGGGGTTGTGCAGGTGCGGGAGTAGGCTGCGGTGGATAATACGTAGGGGGAGGCTACGCAGGTGCTGAACCCTATGGGGGTTGTTGATATGTCTGCAGAGTGGGTTGTGGGTTTGCTGCAGGGGCTGCCTGTGGTTGGTAATAAGCATGTTGAGCTTGAGAGGACACAGGAGTTGGCGCAGCCTGTGGGTGGTAATATGGCTGAGGTGCGACCGGGGGGGCGTAAGCAGGGGGTGCATGACCAAAGCACTGAGGTGCACATGAGGGTCCATGGGTATGGTGGTGATGTGCCATGGGAGCATACGAATTGGTTGCTCCAGATTGAGATGTAGCCCGCAAAAGGTCGGGGCCATGGCTAGGACGTGTGATGGAAAAGGGTTGGGGATGCGAGGCAATACGACCAATGATGCCATCTGCGGCATGGGATGCCCCCGGCGCATCGTGTTGGGAGGAATCGCCCCGAGGAGCGTCAGGTATGATGGTATACAGATAACCCGACTGGGCGTAAATGAGGTCAAATCGCTGGGCTTTAAGGATGGCCTCTTCTTCAGACTGGGGTCGTTCGGATGCCACATCCTTGGCAATGACAGGAAGGAGGGATTTTAGAAACCAATCTAAGAAGATACGGTCGTCTAACTTTATTTTGCAGAGGCTTCGGTGTCGACGCCACTCATGAATGTGGTCAGTGATGTGGGTAGCCGTGTTCTGTTTACAAGACAATAGGATCTCAACTCCTGTGTCATAGCGGACAGGTAACTGAAAGAACTGCAGGAAGGTCAAGGCAAGGGAGGTAAAGGTGGCATGGGTCCCATGGGGCTACTCGATGTACCACTTAGCTGCAGAGCCAGTGAAGGTGCACTGTAATAGACGGAGGCAGACAGAGTCATCCACTATAGAGTTGGAGGAACACCATAAATGGAAGGACATAATATGGTTATGGGGGTCCTCACCTGCCTTGCCCTCAAACTTAGGGATGTCAGAGGGGAGCTTGGTAGGCATGTGAGGCCACGTAGGGTCGTGTCTGATGGGATCGTTAGTCAGTCTAGCTAGGTCAGGAAGGTTGAGGCTAGCCATGAATAGAAAACTAGTAGAAGGATGTGACATACTAGTGGGTGTGACCATGTTGGGGCCAATGCCCCCGAGTGGAGGGGCAAAGTTTGGGATGTTGCCCCCAAGTGGAGGAACAAAAGTGGTGTGGGACGGTCCTGCACCGCCAAGTGTAGTGTGAGTCACTGATGGAGTGGCTATAGGTATGCCAGTTGCTGGAATGGGTACAGTGATCGGAATGGTAGATGTGGGCCCCATCGAGGGCATACCCAAAGCAGGTGTGGTAGCTGGTGTGGAGGTGGATGCTCCACCAATGGTCCCTACAAAAAAAGGGGTGGAAGTCATGCCAGCCATGGGACTGGTTGGGGCAGTGTAAATGGGGTTCTCGGACTCTGCCTCAGAATCAGAGGTAAAATAAGGGGCGTCTAGATCGGGTGACGGAGTTCTATGTCGTTGACGAGTGGAGTCAAGGGACAAAGCTCGAGATCTATGATGAATGGTATCAAGTGATGAAGATCTATGTCTACGACAGGTGGTGTCAAGTGAACCGTGCTGTGGGGGCTCGCCCCGGAGGCGCCGAGAATGTCTTGGGGACTCAATGGTGACAGATGGTGTCAGATATTTGGGGGTTGTGTTGAGTGAAAAACAACTCAAAAATCCTAATGCAACCGAGTGTGCAGAAGGAGAGCTCAAAAAATATGGCACTCAGGCCAACAACCAACTCAAAACACTTACTGCAACAATTGTGCTACAATAAGTGGAGTATCAACAGAAATGGTCAGAATACCAACAAGCAATAGGTTTCTTAAAAAAATAAAAATAGTGGACTCACTAGACCAAAAGGAGGTAAGGGAGCATGCAAACACCTAGCGAAATAGTATTTTGACTCAACTAGACATATCCTCTACAAGGTGATGAAATCCAAGTCAGACAATATGGATAGTAGAGCCAAATGGCTAAAGATATCCCCCTACCGGGAGGGACACCGGGTAGTCAATCCTAGAAGAAAGGAAACTAAGATACCTCGTTCATGACACGTCCAGAAAAGGTGAATCTGCCATTTGGTCCTTTTACCGCGGTACCCCCCATACAGGGATACCCCGAGAACTGCGAAAGGTAGCCTTCGGTTACTGAATGGATTGCGGTATTCCACTCAGGCCTCTGAAACCAGTCTGGCGACTTCAACCCTCCTAGGGGAGAGGCCCTCTGATAAACTGGTTGTGACCATGCCAAAAAATACTAGGGGATTTTGGTTCCCTAATGGACAACAGCTATGTCTCAAGTGTAAGCAACCGAGGGGTATTATTTGGATGCCTATCCCCCCCGATCCTACCTAACTACAAAAATTCTTATGTGTTCCCCAAGTGGGGTTAGAATGTTGGTTGTGTTAAGTAGTTTTTAGGGCTCACTTGAATTAGGTGACAGAGTGTGTGCGTGTGAGATAATGATGAACCCAAGTAAAAAGTGCCACTAGGGTGGGCAACTTTCTAACTAGCAATAACAAAACAGAAATTAAACTTTAAAATGCAAAATTTTCTCTTTTCAATTTAAAATGCTAAAATTTTAAAAACTATTATGTAAATGGAACAGAAATAAAACTGCAGAAAAAGGCTGTAAGGAAGTGTGGCTGCAGGTAGGAGAGATGGTTGTGCAGGTGCAGAAAATAGTGCAGCAAAGTGCTGGGTTCAAAACAGTGAAAAAGTGCAGAAAACAGACCGCGGGTTTCTGGCAAATATGGGCGGTCGGACCGCGGAAAAGGGCTCCACAGTCGCAGTCGGGTTGCGGGATTTCGGCCAAAAAACGCAGTCGGGACGCAGGAAAAAGGTCGAAAGACGCCGGCGGGTTGCAGAAAAATGGCTGAAAGCCGCAGGCGGGCCGCAGTAAAATGGCTGAAAGACGTCGGTGGGATGCAGAAAACTGGTTGAACGCCACAGGCGGGACGCGATAAAATGGCCGAAAGGCGCCGGCGGGTTCCAGGAAAATGGCTGAAAGCCGCAAGCGGGACGCTATAAAATGGCCGAAAGGCGTCGGCGGGTTGCAGGAAAATGATTGAAAAACGCCGGCGGGACGCGGAAAAAGGGTTAACAGCCGCAGTCGGACCGTCCCAAACAAGCTAATAGCCGTGGTCGGATCGCAGGTAACAGACTGAAAACGGCCGGCAGGTCGCCAGAAACAATCTGAGAGCCGCCGTCGGATCGTAGGTAGACGCCTGAAAGACGCGGTCGGAACGCAACTGCCGGTGGTAAAAGATGCGGTTTACGGTAGCCAAAAGGGACAGCCGAACAGAAAATTATTGCAGAAAATTAAAAATGTCTAAAACTTTAAAAATTATAACCAGAAATTCAAAGGAACACAAGGGGAGTCGTCAAAACTGTAGCTAGGGTTTTCACCCTAGCTTGTGCAAATGAGCACCTACTAAGGAGAATGGACTCCTTAGTAGCAGTTCAATAAACAGTAATAAAAAGACAATACATTAAAATGGAAATTATTTTAAACATGTGCATAAAACATAAGAGACAAGAAATAATAAATGGTTTTCTTTGTATTAAAATTTTACCTCCAATGTGAAGGTTGGTGAAGTTGTTGCAATGGTCCAAGAGGGTTGCTCCAAACTCCAGCTTTGCTCCTTCTCTTTCTCCAAAGGGTTGGAAATGAGCCAAAGGGGCACTCAAGGGTGAAAGTAGCTCAAGGGTGAGCTAGGGATTCAAGAGTGATTTTGGCAGAGTAAGGGTATCTTTGATTGTGGATATGAAATGAGGGATCTCCATCACCTATTTATAGGTTTTTAGTGGTGGAGTTTTGGCCCATGGTTTTGGAAACCATATGGTTTAGGTCAGTTGTATAAGGTTTTTTCCTCTTTTTTTCTTCTTTTTCTTCTTTTTTTATATTTTTTATTTCCTTTTTAGAGAGTTTTTGCTATTTTGGAGGAAGTTTGGATATTTTTTGGGGGAAAAAGGGGTTTTTTAGCCTTTTGGAAGCTTTTTTTATGGTTTTGTGGTCTTTTGGAGGCTTTTTTGATGGTTTTGTGGTCTTTTGGAGGCTTTTTAATGGGATTTGAGGGTTTTGAAGGCAAATATGGTAGGAAATATGGACAAATGAGTCATGTAATGGGGTAGATGAGGTAGTGAGCACTTTTTAGGTGTTAACAAAGAGCCATCAACTAATTCTGTTGAATTTACAGTTTACATCTGATAATATTCTAGACATGAATTTCACTTGCTGGTGAATAATTATGTTTCCAGAAAACTTGAGGAGCTGTGTACGAGTTGCTCAGCGCTTTTTAACATCTTGTGGCCATGCATCTCTGTGTGGAATATATTCAATGCTGTGATATGTTTGTATGGATGAATATAAGGCAACGTCCTTATGGAGAATAGAGGCAGAGTATCTAGATGTCAGAAAGATGCAAAACGACAGATACTAAGTATTGAAGAATGTCTTCAAGCAAAGCCCCAAATTTCTGCTATCGGAATGTTCATAAATATTCTCGCCAAAGCTTTTAAATGGAATGGTCAAATGTCAAAGATCTGCATCCGAGTAAAAGTTAAATGTTGCGGTAAGCGTTGTGCTCATACAAATGAAAATCAAATGAAAGCACTCGACGTCAAGTTGGAGTTCCAGATGTCTGAAGGATGAACACGCAGCTTGGTTATGAGCAGTGAATACAAGAAATTAAAAGCAATTATCAATGGTGTTTATTGGAGCATGAAGAAGGTTAGAAATAGCCCAGGTGTTGATTGAGGTCACCATTGCTTGATATGAAGTGGTGTCATATTACATAAACGCCCATGAAGACCACTAGGCAGATATCAACCATCATGAAAAATGACAAGTGTGCAAAGGGACAATGTGAAGTCTCAAAATGCACTAAAAGAGATTTCGCTCAACAGCCTATAGAAAGAGTATTCAGTAATCAAGATAAGTACTAATTGGTATTGATACAAGTGCCAACTATAAAGAGAATTGAATTCTGTGCTAGATGAATGGATTATAAATATTGTGCAGATACAAGTGGTGGCTATTTTTGCACAGGTTTTGCATTGAAGTTTCCAGCTGTTACAATGGGATCCTGAACTTTTTTATTGAGTATATAATTGTGGTGATTAGCATCAATATTTCAAGCAAAGGACTAATGCGCAGATGCAACGTTCTAGTAATCGGTGGCATATTTCAAGGAAAACTGGCCTAATTTCTTGCAATGATTCGAGGATTTGTTCCAGAAGTTTGCAACTTTTATTTCATTATAAATTCTAAAAAATTGAATGAGAAGGGAGAGAGGTTCCAGCCCAAGAGGCTGTGTTGCATTGTAAGGGTTGAGTTATCAATGTGAGGATTCTTTTGTAAGGCTTCTATTCATGCAAATGTTGTTCATGTCTGTAGTAATTCTTATGATGGACAGTGTCTCTATCCTAGTTTCCTATTGTAGATACCAATGTTTGTAATTCTTTTTGCAAAATGTTTTTCTGTTTGAAGAAAGTTTATTAGTTTATATAATCAACTGATTGTGGTTATTTGATTTATTCTTAAACTGGTTCATACATTGCTACTGTCTGTAGACACATGTTTTCACATCATCATTGTTTACCTTTTCTTTCATATGCTTATAGGTCTATGTTTTAGGCTTAGTCATTCATCCACCCTTCAATTTCCTCTTCTGCTATTACAAACCAAACCCATTCATATTTTATCCAGCCTTAGAGCTTAAGATGTGTTAAGCTTGGCTCTCTTGCAGTCAAGAGATGACTTTAGCACTAACATGAGGTTTTCCCTCGTGACTTTTACATGACCAAATATAATAATGACATCCCCGAACGAAGGTAAAACATCTCCGACGGAGTTACAATAATAAAGTACAAGTAGAATATTCTTTGAAGTTACATTAATTCAACATTTTTACATGATTAAAGAACTAATACAATCAATTCAATCTATCTCGGGTGGTTGGGAGGAATGACTGTCGTCCTTCCCACCTACCTTCAATTCTCGAAGTGACATGTTGATCTCTTATTCAGAATATTGTTTAAATGGTTTACAAGCCTGTGTTGGTAAAGCCTCAAGTTTCTGCATAATCCAGTTTATTTTGAATACCATCGTCAAAATGCATAGAACTAAAATTATGTTTTATTGATTTTAATTTGTTTAAGAATGTGATAGTAAAGCTGGATGAATATCTATTAAAAAATGTATACAAAGATACGGATATTCTATGCAATTATATATATTTTTTCAAAATGTTTAAAAGGGAAGTGATATTATTTTAATTGTTTCATTCGAAAGGAATAAAAAACATAATATTAGTTTATTCAAACACATTTACTATGAGTAATTTATTAATAATTTCAAAATACTTACAAAACTATCATTCGTAATCTATAATTTAGAGTGTGAAGAATAAGCATCTTTAACCAACAATACCAATTCAACCATAAGGGGTGATGTCATCCTTTAAAATGAAATTGACTCTTTTAAATTGATTTGGATAATACACTTTTTGTTTTGAGAACCATTTTTTACCTTAAAATTTCCCTAATTGTTGAAGAACTTTGGCGGAGTGACCAACTTTGATTGGGAGTGATTCCTAGTGAAGAGGAGTTGGGGGCTAGGGTTTTCTATGGTTTCCCTAGCCAAGGAGTGGAGAGCTTCTCATGTACTAGATTTATGAGAAAGTTGTAGTGTGTAGTTTCACTTTACCTTTTGTATCCCTATCAAGCTTTGAGTCGTCCAAATATTGTGTACTTGCTTATTTGAGTAGATTCCAATACTTCGTGTGCTTGTTGATTTGGCATAACATATCATTGAATTTGTTAACACATCTCTTGTAGATAAAGGAAAAGAAATATTCTTGTTACACCGATAAGTGTTTATATCTTCGGATTTGGAGTGGACTAGTGCCTATGTTTTTTCTAGGTTGCACGAGGATGAGACAAGTGTACTGCCCAGATTGATTTTGTGGTAATCATTCCAAATTTGAAATAAACAATTATAAATAATAAAAATATCAAAAATCATCGGTAGCTATGAATGGATAACTAGTAGTTGATGCATGAATAACTCGTAGTCCATGCAAATACGCATGGAAAACAAGTAACTTGTTCATGGCACTTGACTTGTGACCTATCGGTGTTTACCGACCACAAGTTAAGTGGATGTGCTAGTTATATTATATTGTAATTTGATAAATCAAATTTGTTATGTGCCTTGAAAACTATGCACTGAGTGTTGTATCCAAATTCAAAATAAACAATTATAAATAAAAATATATCAAAAATCACCACTAGCTATGCATGGATAACAAGTAGTTGATGCATGAATAATTCGTAGTTGATGCAACTACGTATGGAAAACAAGTAAATTGTTTGTGGCACTTAACTTGTGACCTATCAATGTTTACCAACCGCAAGTTAAGTGTTTGTGCAAGTTATATTATATTGTAATTTGATGAATCAAATTCGTTGTGCCTCGAAAACTATGCACTAAGTGTTGTATCAATGTAGCATTGAAGTACATTAATATGATATTTACTACCTCAGTTTCCCAAATAGAATTAGGTTGACAAAGAAGTGTGATATTACTATTCTAATTTAATATTTCAGATTAAGGCTAACGATGAAAGTTCACAAGGAATCGTTGCGAGAAACCTCAAAATTAAGGTGAATTTCAGAATCTGTATTAATTGCCTATTTCTCAAAATTTCTCAATGGGTGGTCAAAGCCAAAATGACTACTATTAGAATCAGAATAGCGTTTTTATATTTACAAGGTTTATTACAATAAATTATATTTACACTGAGAGGGTCACTTATTATGTTGTAATATGCACCAAATGCCAAACCATAAATAAATATTACTCCACAACAAGAATGAACATCCTTTTTATTTTTAGTTAATGGTGAAGTTTATAAATATTTCTTTAGTTTTGGACCTTCATTGTTTATTGAATATGTTGATACCATTTAAGGCAATACCTCAAAGAAGAGAAGGACAAACTATGTAGAATATATATTAACAATGAAGAAGTATAATAAATCCCTATGGATATGAGAATTCAATTGGACGCTTGAGAGACTATTGTTCAATGAATTGCCATGTCAACAGTTATGGTACTTACTCCTAATAAAATAGGTAGATTACATTCATTTCAATTGGACTTTTTAAGTCTATTATTCAGTGAATTGCCACCTGTTTGATCGAGTACTAATTCCTTATTAAATAGGTATATTACATACATTCATTTCATTCAAATTCTCCTTGGTTAAAGGCACATTATCATTGAAATACATTGGAAGGCAACATGATATATCATTCCCAGTAAGGCAATACCTGAAAGACAAGAAGGACAAACTATGTAGAATATATATTAACAATGAAGAAGTATAATAAATCCCTATGGATATGTGAATTCAATTGGACGCTTGAGAGACTATTGTTCAATGAATTGCCATGTCAACAGTTATGGTACTTACTCCTAATAAAAATAGGTAGATTACATTCATTTCAATTGGACTTTTTAAGTCTATTATTCAGTGAATTGCCACCTGTTTGATCAAGTACTAATTCCTTATTAAATAGGTATATTACATACATTCATTTCATTCAAATTCTCCTTGGTTAAAGGCACATTATCATCGAAATCCATTGGAAGGCAACATGATATATCATTCCCAGAGGCACAAGTTTGCATGTAACATTACCATTGGTGAGCCAATATCCTCCTCAGTGTTCATTCCAACACAGCATTAACATCAAATCCATAAAGAATTTTATCCTTTACAATTTCTACTACATGGAAATCAATCACCATGCTAAACTTGAAAATCAATGCATTCTTTGCCAACATACTAACCAGCATAGATCCATTTAAAACCCGGATCTATCAAGCACCAAGAGGGATCCAATTTGATTCCTCTCTTGCTTGATAGATGTGGGTTTAAGTTTTAATTTTCTATTTTAGACATGGATTTTTTTAATTACTTTTCATAATTTTTTATCTCATGAGCCGACATGGATTTTTTCAATTACTTTTCATATTTTTTTTAATTTTATGAGCCAACATAATTTTTTTTAACTATGGTAACGTTGTGTTACGTTACAACATCTCCCCCATACTGGGTTATAGAGCACCGCGCTCCTCTCGGTGCAATAAATTTCATTAATTTGAGCAAGAAGTTCCTTGCTTTTGTTCTCTGTTATTTGTAGTTTTGCACTCAAGTTTCCCAAGACTGTCTATAACCTGACTTTGGGAATCGCAATATTGTTGGAATCGACAGTCGCAAGGTCCAAACCTAACCTGCTCATTAAATTAGACATGTAATCAGTATAGCTACAAGTAGCATCCACATTCGATTTTCTAAATCATTTATGAAAAAGCACTTGTGCACCCCAACATATGAAAACATTATTATTGAAAAGTATATGGGAGCAAAAATTAAGAAAAAAAATCCATTGCCAACCTATATCAAGCCAAAAAGGGAAGGAAAATAGGAAGGCAATTAACAAATATTCTAAACTTTTCAACCTATATAAGTAATAAGAAACAAAAACAATTCAAAACATCTGTGAATATACACTATCTATGCTATCTGGTGAAGATTTTTCTATAGAAGCACATATTATAACTAGAGTGTTTAGCACCAAGCAGTGATCTTACAACAAGAGCAGATTTTTCAACTGATCTTATCATCATCTTAGTAAATAAACCTTAGTTTCTAGAAGAGGCCTGGGTGCCATAATAACGTTCAAAACATATTGCATTCATATCTGATAAATTCATCTCCGTAAATGTTTATAGCCAAAATTTCAATCAGATATTCCTGCAAGAACAGTAACTGACCTTAATCAACAAAATAAAAACTAGATATAATGCTCAAAAAGGAAAGAATGCAACATTCAGCTGTACAATATGATTGGGGAGTAAGAATTGAATCAGTTGGAAAGAGTAAAGCATAACAAAAGGATAACATCAGTTCAGTGAGTAATCATTTAGTTGGAAATAAATGGGGAACCTTAGAAGAATAAATTTATATCCAAGATTTAAAACTGACAGGGTACAACTAGCTAACCACACTGCTTGTCTTATGTATAATTTTGTAGAAATGGCCATCACAAATGGGAGTTCTCACAAAGTTTAAGAAAACCAGTCTTTGTGCAAATGCAACAACGAGTCACAAACGATTTTAAGACTTTTAATTTTTAGCTGGTGAAGTCTAGTAACTCCATGCTTATTAGGCACCCACAATCTCACCATTGATTTAGAGGTCTGCATCAGCCACTTGTTACTTTCATCACCATGGTTTCAGAGACCCGAAGCACTCTCCAAATGGTCTGCTTGGAAGGAGGGTGAACAGTCAAATCTCATTAGCCTGAACTCTACCTTTGCGTGCCATGAAGAACAAAGATTTAGCACCCTGTCAAACACAGCTAGGAAACACCATTAGTACACTAACAGCTATTACATCTGAGGGTATTCACCAATTTTCTGTTATTTTGAAGCTGAAAACTAACCAAGTGGAGCTAGGGCACCATATTTCTGGAATTTTCCAGCTGTCTCAGCTTGTATTTTCTTCGAAACTGCTGATTGAAAAGGATTTTCCGTGGACAATAGCACAGTAATCAGAAGGGGCAAAGTGAAATGCAATTTTTGCAACAACAAAAATGAATGAGGGAGTCGATGGCCTCAAAAATTATCGTACCCAATCACAGGCCAGGATATGACAGCATGTCTGAGAACACCAACCAATGTGCATCATCAAGCTAGTGAGGCAAAAAGCAAGAAACAAGGCAAGAAGTGTCTCACAAATGGGCAATGTGTAATGAGGTACTACCCCGTTAACCTTGGCAATCAGACTTCCCCCGTTTTTCTTTGACTTTGCTAGCTCCTTCATGGACTTGTCTTCTTTACTTTCTTGGACTCTTTTTTATTCTTGTACCTCTTCCTTTTAGAGCTTGGCCTTTATTTTCTTTGGAGGCCCATGACAAGAAAGACTTGCTTCTTTCTTTTTTTGCGTGATTTTTGCTTTGACTTGGTCTTCTTTTTCTTTGATTCTGCAGGTACAAGGAGTCTTGGACTGGGATCTTTCTTTGCATGCCCTTTTTGAGGTGACGCATGGTAAGGCCTTTCATGTTTTAGGTCTAGGGAGGAGCATTGCTCCATGGCAACTCTTTTTGCTTGATAAGCAGTTAACCCCTGAACTGTCACAAGATCGTTGCAACACAAACATACCCGAGACACAAAACGATAACTAGGAGGTCTTCATGGTGAAGGGGTCACACAGGGGAGGTCAAGAGTCAATTTATCAATCTTTAACCAAAGGATGTAGACCAAAGTATGAAGTGGTAATGGATGATGTGTGAAGTGGCCAAAATGTTGAATTTTAATCTATTTCCAGGTCTGGACAATTATTTCACAATGATTTCAAGCATTCATTTCATCCCACCGTTTGATTGAATAATTGCACACTGAAAATTTCAACTTAAATTGCTGCAGAAACAAAGGATCATAGAAAGATAGCCATGCACAAGAGACACAAGAAAATTATCCAGGGAAACCCAAAAGGGAGAAAACCCAGCCAACTTTTCTTAGAAGAAATCAGTCCAATTCAAGTAGAATACCATTCATGAAGAGAAACCCTAGCATATAAAATATTCGCCCTTCTTCACATAAAATGATAAAACCCTAGCAAGGGTAGCAAACTTCTAGAGACAATAAGAAAACCCAAAAATTACTTCTTATGCCTTTGCTAGGCCTTCTTGAAAAGTGTGCATTAATGGAGAAGTGTGAAAATGAAACGCTGGAGCACTCTATTTATATTCTTCAATCACTTGACTTTTCACCAGTGGGGCCGACTTGTCTTCTTGTTGGGGTCGACTTGCTATTTTGACTTCAATCTTTCCTTGGGACTTCTTCAATGCTATCTAGGATTTCTTCAATGGTTGACTTGACTTCTTGGTTACTTCTTCATCATACATAAGTTGTCCTCGTTGATGTTCATCTCCTGACATGCACATCTATTCACCCATAGAGCTCTAATGTTGATTTGACATCACTCTAAGAAGTTCCGAACACTTCTTAGAGCCTATGTCAAATTCAATATTAGATTAGACTTTGTATATTTCACAAGGGGATGAAATCTCTTATCAAATAAACAAGTCAACTCACTCTAATACAGAATAGATCACTCTATCATGGAGCACTCCCTCGCAGAGTATGCAATGTGACCTCTAGCCTTATTCACTCTTAGTCAACACACATGACTAATCAAGGCTGAGCACCTCGAGCCTTATTCACTCTTAGTCAACACACATGACTAATCAAGGCTACACCAAGGCCATTCTCCACTAGCCATTGGTCAACACACATGACCCCTCTGGGAGAATGTCTATAGAATGTTTACCCGATGTTGCAACCTGGAGAAACGTCAACACAAAAGGTGGGCTTGAATAAGGGGGTAAAAGTCCTTGCAAAGACCAAAAAACAGTTTAGTTCAATGGTGCAAAAGTAAATCAAGAATCTACTACCCTCATCAACCTACGGTGTGATACTACTAACTATACTCGTCAAATAATCAATACATCAAATATGGCAATAGTAACATATAGTACATCATCACATAATATATCATCACGGCATGGCATAACGGTGGAAACATGGCATATATCACATGATCATCACATCATCATATCAAGGGAGGCCCAAGAGCAGCAAAGATGGGCCTCAATACTCTGGAATGCATAGTGCTCTAAATGTAATACCCCGTTTTTACTTCCAACTTTGATTATTATTACGACATTGTTTTTGAGGGCATTCGGTTTCGAATGACCCGGTTATGTGTGGATTCAAACTTGGCTTATTATGTTATGTTATTTTTTAGGGCATTCAATGACAAATGACCCGGCCATGTGTGGAAACTAATACTTTGATTAATAAGTGGGATGTTTTAAAGTTATCTGTGTGAAATTATGAAATGATGATTTGATGATGATGATATGCTTATATTCCTATAAAGTTATGAAATGATGATTATGATGCCATGAGGTTATGAAATGATGATTAAAATGAATACCGAAATGTTATGTATAGCACGTACTTCTGATGGGTTATCGAGTGTGACAGGAAAAGACAGGTACATGTGATGCTGTTAATATTTAATATGCTAAGACTGAAAATAGCAGCATTACATTCCATTTCACAATAATAGCATATACAGGATCACTGAAGAAACAACAAGCATAGCATAAACACAAGAGACACAGATTTATCCTGGGAAACCCTCATGGGGTAGAAAACCCAGTAAAGCTTCCTCAATATAAATGACCAGCAATACACAAAGATGCAAACCAAAGATATGATCTCCTCCTCCACCATAGCAGACCTCTCCTCCACAAGTGCGCTATCCTCAAGTGAGTGAGTGTGTCAAATGAGGAACACACCTCCTCTATTTATACACTACACTGACATGTATTTTACATAGGTACACGTAGGCTCGTATTTAACCAATGGGTTAAATACCCCACTACAACTGACTGGGCCGACCCCTCTAGGGTGGTCTAATAACCCTTTGACCCACATAACATATACAATGCCGACCCCCACTAGGGAAGTCTAATAACCCGAGTTACCACATTCCGACGGAGGAATAAACATCTCCGGATATACAATAAGATCTTCACGGAGGAATGAAACATCTCCGGAATAATAAAGTACAAATATAATATTCTTTGAAGTTACAATATCTCAACACTCCCTCTTAACGAGAAGGATATTATAACAACATCTGCACGAGCAAGGAGTCATCAACATCATACATGATACATCTATAAATCATTGGAAGCTTTCTCAACATCATCAGTAACTCAAGCAGTTACTGGAACATCTTCAATATTGGAACATCGACATCTTCAGTATTGAGACTTTATCTTCTGTAGCACTTGAACAGCTACAACAATATCATCATCTGGATCCTCACGATTATCGTCATCACACGATCATCAGCATCGTCATCTCACGATCATCAGCATCGTCATCACACGATCATCAGCATCGTCATCACACGATCATCAGCATCGTCATCACACGATCATCGGCATCGTCATCACACGATCATCGGCATCGTCATCTCACGATCATCGGCATCGTCATCTCACGATCATCGGCATCGTCATCACACGATCATCGGCATCGTCATCACACGATCATCAGCATCGTCATCACACGATCAACAACATCGTCATCTAGATCATCACAATCAGCAGCATCGTCATCTAGATCATCACGATCAGCAGCATCGTCATCTAGATCATCACGATCAATAACATCGTCATCTAGATCATCACGATCAACAACATCATCAATACAAGTATAAATATCATTAAAACAAGTATCCTCATCAATACAAGTATACACATCATCAATACAAGTATCCTTACCAATACAAGTATACACATCATCAATACAAGTATACACATCATCAATACAAGTATCCTCATCAATACAAGTATACACATCATCAATACAAGTATCCTCATCAATACAAGTATACATATCATCAATACAAGTATCCTCATCAATACAAGTATACACAATAGCAGCATACCCTGCAACACACAAGATCCAATTACGGGATGATCAATCCCTCTCACTTTAGGACATAGGTCCAAAGATGATACAATCCTGATCCGCTTACGGGATGATCAGTCCCTCTTGGTTTAAGACAACTCTCATGTCCATGGATGATGCAATCCAGATCAACTTACAGGATGATCAATCCTTATCACTTTAAGACACCTCACCATGTCTAGGGACGAGGCAATCCCAATCTATTTACTGGATGATTAGTCCTTATCACTTTAAGACATCTCACCATGTCTAGGGACGAGGCAATCCCAATCTATTTACAGGATGATTAGTCCTTATCACTTTAAGACATCTCACCATGTCTAGGGACGAGGCAATCCCAATCTATTTACAGGATGATTAGTCCTTATCAATTTAAGACATCTCACCATGTCTAGGGATGAGGCAATCCCAATCTATTTACAGGATGATTAGTCCACTCAATCTCATTTAGGACTATCCTTCCTTTCAAAATTTCTGGATTTACTGTCCAAGGATGATTTAATCCACTCAATTCATTTAGGACTATCCTTCCTTTCGGAATTACTGGATTTACTGTCCAAGGATGATTTAATCCACTCAATTCATTTAGGACTATCCTTCCTTTCGGAATTACTGGATTTACTGTCCAAGGATGATTTAATCCACTCAATTCATTTAGGACTATCCTTCCTTTCGGAATTACTGGATTTACTGTCCAAGGATGATTTAATCCACTCAATTCATTTAGGACTATCCTTCCTTTCGGAATTACTGGATTTACTGTCCAAGGATGATTTAATCCACTCAATTCATTTAGGACTATCCTTCCTTTCGGAATTACTGGATTTACTGTCCAAGGATGATTTAATCCACTCAATTCATTTAGGACTATCCTTCCTTTCGGAATTACTGGATTTACTGTCCAAGGATGATTTAATCCACTCAATTCATTTAGGACTATCCTTCCTTTCGGAATTACTGGATTTACTGTCCAAGGATGATTTAATCCACAACCGTACATTTAGGACCAACGTCCAAGGATGACTTAATCCTCAACCGTACATTTAGGACCTACGTCCAAGGATGACTTAATCCTCAACCGTACATTTAGGACCTACGTCCAAGGATGACTTAATCCTCAACCGTACATTTAGGACCTACGTCCAAGGATGACTTAATCCTCAACCATACATTTAGGACCTACGTCCAAGGATGACTTAATCCTCAATCGTACATTTAGGACCTACGTCCAAGGATGACTTAATCCTCAACCGTACATTTAGGACTACGTCCAAGGATGACTTAATCCTCCACCGTACATTTAGGACCTACGTCCAAGGATGACTTAATCCTCCACCGTACATTTAGGACCTACGTCCAAGGATGACTTAATCCTCAACCGTACATTTAGGACTACGTCCAAGGATGACTTAATCCTCAACCGTCCACCAAGGACTTCATTCTCGAAGCCATACGTCTACGGCTCTTCTTTAGGACTGAAGTCCAGGGATGATCCAATCTCCTCACATGTTCACCAAAAACTTCATTCTCGAAGACATACGTCTACGGCTCTTCTTTAGGACTGAAGTCCAGGGATGATCCAATCCCCTCACATGTTTACCAAGAACTTCATTCTCGAAGACATACGTCTACGGCTCTCTTGAGGATGATGAAATCCTATCATGTCCACCAAGGACTTCATTCTCGAAGACATACGTCTACGGCTCTTCTTTAGGACTGAAGTCCAGGGATGATCCAATCCCCTCACATGTTCACCAAGAACTTCATTCTCGAAGACATACATCTACGGCTTTCTTGAGGATGATGCAATCCTATCATGTCCACCAAGGAATTCATTCTCAAAGACATATGTCTACGGCTCTCTTTAGAACATATGTTCAAGGATGATGCAATCCCCTTGTCACCTTTGACCCTATCTAAGGACCATCCACCAACCTCTTTGTCGGCATCACTAATATAGGTATCCTCATTATCGACCTCACTGTCGATGCAGGCAATCTCATCATGAGTTATCACATCACTCCCCCTTTCGAGGAGGGTCCTTCTGAACTATATTAAGTTTGTCTCAGAAAACTTTACTTGAGGTAGAGGTTTGGTTAGTACATTGGATCGCTAGAGGTTTGGATAGTACATTGTTACAAATTCAAACTTTTGGTTCCTTTCTGCACCATATCGTCTGTGTATAGAAACAATATTCAACCTTGTAGCAAAGGTTGAGATCCTCATCACCCATGGTGATCATTAAGCTCATCAATTGAATATCGATCTTGGGTACCCATACAGAACCTGATTCACACTTCTTCTTTAATTGCACCATTAAGATAATGGTCTTATCTAGCCACTTGGAGCAAACATCTTATCATGATTCTCTTCCTCTTTCTAAGAGAATTTTCTAGCCACAAGCCTTCTATAGTGTGTTTGATTTGTAAATCCTTTTGTTTGAACATCCATCGCTTGTTCAGTGTTCATCATTCATCATGATCTTTCCTACAAATAAAAATTAAGTACATGATTAGTAATACTTCATAATCATCAAATCATATTGACATGATAACCTATTATGCATACAGATATCATTTACATAGTTATGTAACTATTTTGACCAATACTTTGGCACAACACTTTCCCATATCCTGTATGCATACAGTGGCTATCTAGATGCCTTCCATCTCTACCAGAACATACTATTGAGAGTGTGCATAGCTCTCAGCATGTCAGCAAAGAGGTTTCATTCTAGACAAGCAACAATGGAATGTTTGTCCAACTTACCAATCATATGCATATTAGTAGTATACTGTTCAATGCTCTATG
This sequence comes from Larix kaempferi, assembly GCA_027924585.1. NCBI lineage: Eukaryota > Viridiplantae > Streptophyta > Pinopsida > Pinales > Pinaceae > Larix > Larix kaempferi. The sequence continues at coordinate 3,214,612 of BSBM01000591.1, read as the reverse complement.
AATGTTTACACTCAGCATGATATATTCTAGGAATACAAATATGCATACAAGCAATATCATTTACTATTTCAAATAACAACTCAAATACTTATCTTTTATGTTTGTGTGCTTGCCTCCCGCTTGATCTTCTATATGTCTTTTGAACTTCTATTCATTCTGTACCACTCGTAAGTAGAACAAAGATTATGGATGAGTCTTTGTCTTCATGTTGTCATGTTTTAAGGAGCTTGATTCGTCTTTTGTGATGTACCTGTCGAGACTTCTTGTAGTCTTCTTATGTAAGGCCTTAGCCTCAACTCCCCCTGAAACTTGACCTAGAGCTTGATTAGGGTTTGCTAGAGAAACCCTAAAAATTCAATCTTTGACTTTCACACTTCCGAATGAATGGAAGGATGTGTCTTGCTGAGCTGATCAAACTAGCATACTTCAATTTTGAAATCTCCAAAAATTGACCCCTCAAAATTGCCTTTCAAACTTCTAGATCTTCTTGACAGGATCCCGAACTAGGGTTTGATGAAGCCCACCCTTTTGCTCAATCAAAAGGTTTGATCCAAGGCTCTAAACTCTTATTTTTCTGAGGAGCTTCCAGCCATGGATTCCGATTCCAAAAATTCTAACTTTCTCCGAAACCCTAAATTCCGGAAGCCATGAATAAAGGTGCTCCAAAAATAATTCTGTTTTGACAGAAATATGCACCTAATTGTTTCTGCTATAACTCTGAAATTTTTTTCTCCAAAGGGTCTGAAAACGTTTTCTGTAGTCGCCTGACCTGTCATCTTTCCATCCTGATAGGTCTGACCTCAATTGGATTTTCTAAGAGAGAATTATGCCAAGTGTCACAACGTGACCTGTTTATGGGATAAAACAGGAGAGCGAACTTGTATGGCATGCCACGTGTCACTGTTTGACCTTCGGCCTCTGAAAACGTTTCCTGAGATAGCTCGCTCTGTTATCTTTCTATCCTGACAGGTCTGACCTCAATTGGACTCTCTGAGAGAGAGTTATGCCAAGTGTCACAACGTGACCTGTTTATGGGATAAAACAGGAGAGCGAACTTGTACGGCATTCCACGTGTCACTGGTTCACCTTCGGCCTCTGAAAACGTTTTCTGAGATAGTACAGTCTGTGTACTACCTGTCACTTTTTACGAAATTTCATTTGGAGCTTCCTAGCCCAAGTTATGACCTTTTTTCCAAGGTTACCTGATTTTGACTGAGATCTGGAAGAGGCGGAAACCCTAACTCGTATTGATCATAACTCATAAAGTACAACGAATCTGAGGGTGCCCTTTGGACACAAGGTACCTGGGGATGTTATCTTCGACCTGTAAACTTTTCAGACCCTGAAACTTCGCATAAATGGATTTATAGCTAAAGTTCCACGATGACTAGTTTTTGCTATGTAAAACCCTAACCTTCAAATTGTCGTAAGTAAAGCAAGTGTCGTAAGTGCCATACCTTGCCTTCCTTCAGGTTAGCTCTGATACCATGTTAATATTTAATATGCTAAAACTGAAAATAGCAGCATTACATTCCATTTCACAATAATAGCATATACAGGATCACTGAAGAAACAACAAGCATAGCATAAACACAAGAGACACAGATTTATCCTGGGAAACCCTCATGGGGTAGAAAACCCAGTAAAGCTTCCTCAATATAGATGACCAGCAATACACAAAGATGCAAACCAAAGATATGACCTCCTCCTCCACGATAGCAGACCTCTCCTCCACAAGTGCGCTATCCTCAAGTGAGTGAGTGTGTCAAATGAGGAACACACCTCCTCTATTTATACACTACACTGACATGTATTTTACACAGGTACACGTAGGCTCGTATTTAACCAATGGGTTAAATATCCCACTACAACTGACTGGGCCGACCCCTCTAGGGTGGTCTAATAACCCTTTGACCCACATAACATATACAATGCCGACCCCCACTAGGGAAGTCTAATAACCCGAGTTACCACATTCCGACGGAGGAATAAACATCTCCGGATATACAATAAGATCTTCACGGAGGAATGAAACATCTCCGGAATAATAAAGTACAAATATAATATTCTTTGAAGTTACAATATCTCAACAGATGCAAGGTGGTGTGGATACCGAGTGGACTTTGGATTGAGTCAAGATATCCATGACAGGTGATGTTGACCTAATGTAATTAATATATTATGTTCTATTTAGAAGGATTCGATACGCGTAGTGTTTACGTGCAGACGCTTGATTGCGATTGCCAATCGGTCCACATCAGGTAATGGGGTTGAATGGGAAGAAGATGTAAAACTAGCGATTACTCCACGCAGGGAGTTGAAAAGTGAGAGAGTCTTTTTGCTCATCAGATGTGTGTTGTCGTGAGGGTAGCCCACGGATTTGGTCACTCACGGGGCTTAGAGGCAATGAGGACTCGGCCTTATTCCCAAGGAACCATTAGCCCCTCAACAAGGTTGGCCGGACTCAGTTAACAAGGTTTCAGTCATCGTACCAGTCCCCACCCCTGAAGGGATATTTGAAGGGCATGCACAGAGCATGGCACCCTTAATATGCTTGTTGCAACGAGAATGCGACAATAAAAATAAAATAAAATGAAAACATTAATCCTCCTAAAGGAAAAAGGAATTATCGAGTGGGTTACCAAAGTTGTGAGTTCATCCCATGGGGATATACATGGAGATCCTTCAATGTCAAGTCTTCATATCACTGTGAAGTAGAATTCACTTTGTTTGATTTTTCACCCACCAATAGGGAATGTGATTGTAAAATTTCGAGTTATCAATCAACATTCTTTCGATTCAATGAACTATTTAGAGTCATTTGGAGAGAGAGAGAGAGAGAGAGAGAGAGAGAGAGAATTAAATATAATAGAAGATAAATTTATATAAACCGTCCACAAGGCCAACTAGACTATAGGACCCCAAGATGCTTACATCATCCATACACATTTTTTTAAATGGAAAGCATCATTGACAGTTCCACTAAAGTATCTACTTTATTCTAAGCATCAACAAATTAATTGTATTATATTCCTAAACATCATCATTGAAACATATACAATTCGGTTCCCCAGACATGCGACCTGATAGTTGAGATTCATTATAATGTTGTACAAGTTCAAACCATGAATATTCAAAAGTGAAATTGGTGCCATGATCATTAGTTGAGATTGGTTTGACCTTAATGGATGTATCAACACTTTGTCGTAAGATGGAAATTAATGGTTGAGATGTATCTAATGAAGGTGTGTCTTTGTGTTAAACAATCAGATTAAAATGATGCCATGGGGAACTTGTTGTCTACTTAGCCACGAGCATTTATTTTTAGAGCATCTTATTCACTGGTGGAATTGATAGATCTACCCATGATGAATGGATTGGTGCATATGGCATTTAAAATTATGTTTGTAATTCTACCAATATTGCATTTCCATTGGCCATGGTTGATTATGACGGTGGGGAGTTGGGTTGAATTAACATAAAGATCAAAAGGAGGCCCTTCTGCATAATAAGAATTTGATGGAAATTCATTCATGATGGCTTGGCAGATTTTTGTCCTTTCTTCTATTGAGCCATTGCAAAAATGTTTGCAAATATCACCTAATACATTGGATCTAACCCAATTTGGTCTAATCATGATGCCATAAACCATTTCTCTAGTGAGAGAATTAACTATAGAATTAAGTAGAGGTAATTAGGAGTTACTTATGGGATAATTCAAGGTTAATTAGGGGTTACTTAAGGGTCAGTTAGGGGTAATCAAAGGTTGACTAGGGGTAATTAGGGGTTAATTACAAGTTGTTAGGGGTTACATAAGGGTCAGTTAGGGGTAATCAAAGGTTGACTAGGGGTAATTAGGGCTTGATTACAAGTTGTTAGGGGTTAATTAGGGATTAATTAAGGGTAATATGAGATATTTAGCGCTAATTAGGGGTTAATTAGTGGTAATTAGTACTCAAAAGGGGGTCATTAGGGGCTTCATGGTAATTAGGGGTAAGTAGGGTTAATTAGTGGGCAATTAGGGGTCATTGAGGGTTCATTAGGGGTAATTATGGGTTAATTGTGGTAATTAGTTGTCAATTAGAGGGTAGTTAAGGGTACTTCATCCTTATTTCGGGTAAGTGGAGTAAATTGGGGGTTAAGTAGTGGTAATTATGTGTCAATTAGGGCATAATTAGGCATACTATGTGATTATTAGGGTAAGTAGTGATTATTAGGGATTAATTAAGGGTCATTTAGGGGTAAATAGAGGTTAATTGCAAGCAATTAAGGGTAATTATGGGTTAATTAAAGATAACTATGGGCTTTTTCTAAGCAAATACAATTACTGTCTGTATTTGTAGTGCCTTGCTTTTACTTAGACTTTGAGTACTATCATGACATTGATATTTGTGGGCATTCGGTTTCAAATGACCTGGTTGTGTCTGGATTTAAGACTTGGATTATTATGCTATGTTATTTTTGGGCATTCGATGACCAATGACCCGGCCATGTGTGGAAACTAATGCTTTGATTAATAAGTGGGATGTTTATGGGCCCATAAAACAAAGGCACACACCCCAAGAGGGTTTTTGAGCCTACATATCAAGTTTGACTAGGTTCAACCATAAACCCGATATACAATAAATGAAATAATATATGGCCTTAGTCATAATTACAAGTATATTGATATATATGAATGGGCCATGGCCACATGTACAAATCACACCAATAATTACAAAATTGCCATGAAATTGGCTTGATATTGTAGCATAGCAATTTGATGCTAATTATTAATCTAGTTGAATGGTTGGCTAACAAATACCAGACTAATTATTAACAAAAGAGACTCCATGTTTAAATAATTGAAATCCTAATTTTGTAATGAGTTTTAGGAAACAAAAGGCATACTCATTGAAAATCAAAGGCAAGCATGCAAAATGGGAAAATATAAGTTAACCTTACGAAATGTGAATGATACCCTTCTCGAACTCCTACGAATCCTTTCCTCGTTAATTATATCTACCTGAACAATGTCATAAAAATGTCTCCAAAAATATTAAACATTTACCAAAAGCAAGACATATACAAAGAGAATCGTTGCAATGGAAAGAATAAATTTAGTTATGATTGTCATTCTTGGTTATTGGTACTTCAACTATTAGAAACAAATTAAAAGAAAGTATAAAAAGGGAAAGAATTGTCAAAAAATAAATGATATGATATATAAGAAGCATAACTTTTAAACTATCCAATCAATATATCATATCGACACAAAAGCAAATGGAAAGTTCATATTATGGACACCATACACAATTGCACAACATTAATGTCATCATGAGTGACCAACCTAAGTCATACACTCCTTAAGCATCGTGTTTGCATGAAATACTCAAGCAAGACTTAGTAATAGTATGGCAACCTTGAGTACTATGCAACTCAAACTTAGTACTATCATCATATTGTAAGCTCTACACTTGTGGGGTTCATTTGAATTTTCAATTTTAGACATATTGAGTAATTGCACATATATCACTCCCATATGTAGGTTGGTTTTCTTAGGTTGATACAATCAAGAGAAAATTCTTCCTCATTCATGGATGCTTAAGAACCCTAGAGAAAACCCAAAATCAAATACCAAACAAGGAAGAATCTCCTCCTAAATATGTTGATGAATGTAACAGAGATAAATAGGAATTAGTAATAAGAATTAATAATAAATAATAACAACATATTATAATAATAACAATAATAATAATGCTGCTTCATGGGTCACACCATTTCACCTCATGACCATCAATGTATACATATATACCATCAAGAAGGCCATTGTAAACCATCTATGTATTATTGAATATATATTTTAGACACATCTTGTCTTATTTGCGTAACCCCTCATGCTTCTTACATCGGTATCAAAGCCCATTTGAGGCCCAAATTTGAGGGAAACTAAGAGTGGCACCATTGAAAATGCTCCAAGTGACCATATCTCCAATCGCCTATTTTCCACAGACCCAAATGCTCACTCATTCGTACCCATGTGACTAGTCACCATACCTATCCCACTATAGTTTTGAGTACCTCATCAACCTCTTGTCAAATCTTCTCCCTTGTTTGATATCATCATCGTTGTCAACTAGCCCCTATCCCCACCCACCTTTCCTTACTAGCCAATCGATATCGACTGCCAACATTCCCAACCATCACCTTGCTAACCACTGTGTTTTATCACCACCATTCCCAATTGCCACCTTGTTGATTATCGCTTCTATCCATTATTCAAGACCACCAAGCTATAGGATTTTGCATCATGTAATCATCTCCTTCTAAAGTGTCATTTATGTCTATCATTCTTATTTTTTGCTTATTTTCTTGCAAGATGATGTGTTATTTAAAAAAACTATATATCTATGTTTTGTATTCTTTATATACTATGTTTCCCCAGATGTACCCATTTTGGGGGGGTCACATTTCCAGGCATTCCCATTTCAGAAACTTGAAACATTTCCAAGTTTTGTGTAACTTAGTCTAGAGATACTTCTAAGGATATTTTAATAAAGGCTTCTAGCAGGTTATTTAAAATAAATTACCAAAAGAAAATATGGAGGGATCTCTAGGAGTTTCTAAATAATATTTTATTGGAATTTTTTGCAAGAGCACTTTTCCTAGAAGCTTCTAGAGATTCTTTGTGCTATTTTATTGAGGCTTCTAGTATTTTCTAAATATATTTATTGAGAAGCCATTGGAAAGGAAATGCTATAAGGAGAAGCACCTCTCATTTGCAAGGTGTTCCAACTTAACCCTTACCCATTGTGCCAAAGTCCTAATTCACAAGATGAAGACACAAGGGTAACTAAGAGGGAGGCCATTGTCACCTCACCAACCCTATTCTTCACTTTAAGTTAGCTCTCCTCTAGCACAAGGGAAGGCTTCCTTAGGAATAGGATTGCTAAAGTTATATCACAGAAGCTCAAGGTGAAAAGGAGAAGTTAACTCTAGCAAGCATAGTTTTAAATGGTAGATTATAAAAGGGTGGTTGATGGGAGGATCAAGACCAGTGTTAAGTTCATTGGGCATATGGAATCATTGGGTAGAAAGCATGTGAGGACTCTTCTTGCAAAGGAAAGAAGTTGATACCCGGATGAAGGGTTTACAACCTACCTGCCTTGTTGATCCCTAGGGCAGATTTCAATTTGTGGCGTAAGCAAAACAAGCTTTAAAATCATAGATTTATTGCATGAAAGGAACACAACTATCAATTATCATGTATTCCTAGCAATCTTTTTAGGAAAAGATACTAATGTCATACATGTTGTTACACCATGTTTATTACATGGTCATCTTGTGATCAGTTTGATGGATGATATGATTCAAGGAGATCTTTTGCCTTGATCTATCTCATGTACCATCAATGGATGCACACATTTCTCCAGACATGGCCCTTATGGTAGACTCATAGTCACATAGATGGCTAGGTAGCTACTAATCAAATTCATTTATGAGCAGCAGGTGTGTAGCGTCATTGAGGAAAATGGATAGTGCAAAGGTATTTGTATTATTCCATTTGAGTTTGTAGTATGGCAATATTGGATTATAGCACCTCCAGAGTTTCCAGAGTTGGCACAAGGACAAGTTTGGTTGATGAGGGTGTCTTAGTCACACCTTGTTGATATATACATTGCAAAGCAGATGATCCGATGATACTGTCGGTACAGGTGTTATGTTTTCATACATAGATGATTACCTGCTGTACTATGGTTCTCCATTGCACTTTCCCTAGATCATTTCATGGATTGTTTTGGATGGTGATTTTGGATGGATAGAGCTTAGTGCTTTATATTGGAGATAGTTGCCATTTATTATTGTTATATTCTAGCATGACACATTGTATTGGAGCGGCCTATGGTGACTTGTTGGGTGGTTGGAAAGATTTACTAAGATGTAATAACCTCCTGTTGCACATTTCATAGCTGATAGCTATAGCACTCTAGTGGAAGAAGGTGTTTTCCCCTTTTTGATGTGTATACATATGACTACACAATGCACATGATTAAAAGAGAAAGCGCTCCCCCTTTTCTCACTTTACTATGGTGGTATTTCATCTTTATTTGGTTCGGAAGAGGGCACACTAAGGCTCGATTAAGGTTTATACTTTCTTCTAGGTGGCACACATGTTCATGCAATGTGGGTACCCTTGGACTCTTCATCTCAAATATATGAGCCTTACACATGTCGAAAAGGGTTGTGGTTAGAAGTGTTTGACAAAAGACATGTGTTTTTCCCCTTGCCTAGGGTGCACACCACTCAAAGCATGGTCAAAACACAATTCAATGCCTTCATCAAAGAGAGTGCTATTATCTATTTAATAGATCCATGAAAGCTAGCACGAATGGCACACTCTTCAAGGTTATTTTGAAGAGGGCATTAAAGTTTGGTCAATATCTCATCTTCCTAGGAGTGTGCACCACAGAAAATATAAAAAATTCATCCTTTTCACTATTCTAGGAGGAGCACTCAAGGAGGTTAGGGTTTTGGTACCTTACCGACTCATTTGACAAGCAATCCACTAATCCAAGAGAACATTAGGTTACTTTTGCGACTTGCACACATTCAAGAGGGGCACATGGCTTGAGGAGATGGATCATTGATCTTGCTCAACCAATTTTCATTATTTTATTTATTGTTGAGCAAGTCCTCTAGGAGGATAGAAATAGTATTTTGTGTATTCCAACTCCAAGAATAGAGCTAGGATTTTGAACATGATAATATTATTTTATCCATGGAGGTTTTGAGCCTGGAATTCTGTTTACGCAAAGCTCCTCCATTTGTAATGATCGTTGTTGGTTTGAGGAAACTCTAGAACATATTGGTGCTATAGAATACTATTTTGGAGCAAATATATATTGTAGATCTTGATTGATGTTGTGGATTGATGCATTGACGAACGTCATTTTATTGGATGCTAACTTAAACTAGTAATTCCTTTCCATATCAAAATTGCGAGTGGTGAATGGTATTTCCTATACATTTTCAATATCATAATAGTGTAAACATTGATTTTCTAGCTTATCATATGCAATAAGAAAGAAGAATTGAATGTCCAGTTTGTCTATCCATTTCAAATTGGTCTTGCTGTAGGTAATGATTAATCTACAGCTCATGCACATCCACCTGTAGCTTCAACCAAAGGAATCAGTTATTGCTCCAAAAGACCAAAATGGCCATCTCTTTGTCGAAGATTTAATTGTGGAAAAAATTGCTTTAGGAGAGACCCCATATGCCCAATAACCTAGGAACTAATCTACCCTTCAACCATCTAATTTTTCATCTAAATCTCTTTTATCTTGGATCTAGAATAAACAAATAAAAATCTAAAATTTCATATCTTCATACCATTCATTCTTGTTCTTAAAGTGTGCAAATCTTACCCTTTTTGGCTGAATTTTCTTTATGTATCAAATCTTACCCATTTTAAGGGTGGCAGGTGCGGTGGGGGTTGATTTTTGACCCCGGAGGAAAAAAGAAGCAGAACTATTCATGGGGATTGGGAGAAATTTCAAATAGCCAAGCAGAATCCTTGGCTCTTTGGCAGGGCCTCTTGCAAGCTAAACAGAACAACATAAGACATATGATCATAGTGGGAGACTCGATGATAGTTATTCGGTATCTGATCTCCAAAAAACACCAACAGATGGTCCTCTGACTCGAATAATAAAGAGAATCTTGCAATTGTTGTCAGAATTTGAAGATGTAAAGGTATATCATGCCCTAAGAACACTAAACATCCAAGCTGATAGAAACGCAAACTTAGCTTGTAACCTTGATCAAGGCATTTCAAGGATTTGCGGAGAAGAAGCAGGTTATTGTCATGTTCCTTAACCGCAGAGGTCAATGAATTCTATAATTCTTACTATGGTTAAAAACTCAAAGAAAAAGTTCATTAATGCTGATATTGGATCACGAGCTTCGGACTCCAGGTGGCAGGTCAAGCGAATGCAATTGAATACTAATCAATTCTTTGTATTAATGAATATTAGTGATATCTGGATTGATAGAAAGCTTGAGCATGAGAACGGGCATGAACAATCTATCACCCGCATGAACCAGATAGGCAATTTGATGTCTTTGGTATGGAAAAATCAGTTTCAGATTGCTGAGGAATTAATGGAAGACTCTAGACGCTCTATCATGTTCGTCTTTCTAGGTGATTTCAATGTATGGGTTGTTTCGTATTGGAATTGTTATTCTTTCCATAGGCATCCAGAGAATTGGTTTGTAAAGTTGGTGCATGGTGAAAGTGAGTCAAGGAGAGGAGTTTGCAATCATTATCCCTTTGTGAAGTCTGGTAACAGTGTTAATACTTTTTGGACAAGCAGCAGACCATCCCAGCTGGGGATCGGCGAACAACAGGTAGTGGTTCTGTCCCAAGTCTTCGGGTTATCAGTTGTTTGCTTTGTGATTTATCTTGTGAAAAGAACAACGTTGAATCTCAGATTAGTGAGACCAGACCTATTCTGTTGAATTTCTATACTTCTGAGAATCGTTTTGAGACCCACAATAGTAACAACTACTGGAGTGTAGAGATTGTGTGGAATGTTGAGGATAAGGTTGGTAGTTCTGCTTGTTACTTTAAGTTAGGGGCTGTAATCATATTTTATAATACTGGAAGTGTTTGTTCCCAGTCTCCTGAGACTCTGTTACAGGATAGAGCTGATTGGGATCTATTTGGCCTGTATCTGTTAGTTTTCAAATCTAATAACCCTGGAAGAATTTGCTCTCAGATCCTTTGCTTGAGAGATTTTCAGAGCCCTTGTTTTGGAGAAGTTTTATCAGCCTGTAGTTTCAATTTTACACGCAATGGAACTGGAAATTGGCAGTAACGATAATTCTGAGAAAATGCCTGAGAAAATTCAAGGCAAGAAGAAGAGAAACAGAGATTTTGATATTCAGATCTTAGTGAAAACGGAGAAAGCTTGGGAAGAGCGTTATGTCAGGGACCAGTTGTTTGCCAATATCAAGCATTATTACCTGGAAACTCAAGTTAATCATATGAGAATGGAACTGTTAAATGCAGAAATTGAGATTGAATATTAGAAAGGAAAACTCAAGGCTTATGAACAAGATATCAAAGTTTTTCAGACCACAGGGCAGTATCCTGTTAAAGATCAGATCTTCAATCCGTTGATGACAAATAATGCAGCAGATTTGGCATATATTGGAGCTACAGATGCTGAAGAGAAGAATGAGCTTAATGAAGAGAAGAATGAAGCTGAGGAAGCCTCTCCTCCTCGATTTCCTTAGAATTCAGAATAACCTCCAATGTTTTCAGAAATCCAGAACTCATCCCTCTGTTATATGATCTATGAAGTGTAAATGCATTTTGTTATTAAGCACTTTAGAATCTCTACCAATCAGGCTTTTAGTTACAGTTGGAATTTGAAAGAATGTAACTTTTTTGTAATAAGTTTTGATTACAGATCCAAAGACATTTATGAACTACTTTGCTCAGTCTATATGGAGCATTTTTGTAACAGGTCTTCCGGTCTAGCCGAGACCTTTTTTTGATAACATAAAAAAAAGTACCCATTACAGATCCAGAAACATATATGAACTACTTTGCTCAGTCTATATGAGCATTTTTGTAACAACTGGTCTTCCGGTCTAGCCGAGACTTTTTTTTGATAATATAAAAAAAAAGTACCCATTTTTGTTAATATATATATCTTACCCTTTTTAACTGAATTATTAGAGGATAAATTGCAGATTATAGCAGATTTGATTAGCAGCCTGTTGTGTACCTCAAATCTGATTTCAAGCTGCTGTTATTATGTGGTAAAAATATGGAAATTTCTGTGATCGTCTTCAATAATAAATTCCAGAATTCATCCAACCTTTACCCCTCAAATAAACCTCTTAAGAAGGCTGATGTTCATCAATTGATAGCTAGACTTGCCAACAGTCCATATAAGCCCTCATCCACAGAACCCTTAGTGAGACTATTGGCCCATACAGAAGCCTCCCTTGGCTACAATCAATGTTGCACGACTCGGACTCGGCAAAGACTCGGCTGCCATATGACTCGTCGACTAGGAGAAGACTTGTTAAAGACTCAGGATAGACTTGGCAAGACTCGGCAAATAGGAAAATATGGTAAATTTTGGGCAAAAAAGAGATTAATGTTTATATGATATATATAATTTGAAAAAATATAATATACATATATAAAATAATAAAATTTGAAAAATATAATATATAAAGAGATTAATCTTTATATATATATAATTTGAAAAAAAGATTAAAGTTTATATATATATAATTTGAAAAAATATAATATGCATATATAAAAGAATAGAATTTGAAAAATATAATATATAATATGTATTTAAATTATTAATACAATAAAAATGTTTAAGTTTATAACCTTTATACTTTATATTAAAGGAGAAAACCACGGTTCATGGCTTGAGAAGTTGGTGACGTCCTGTGTCACCTGGTTCGAATTCGTGTTGGAGTTCGGCGACCTTGAAGTTCGACAAAAAATCGGCAGTGGAAAATTTGGTGATAAAATTCGGCATTAAATTCGACATACTATAAAATATAAAATAAAAAATATATAAATTTTTGTAATAAAAATTTAAAAATATATGAATTTTTGTAAAGAAAATTAGAAAATATATGATTTGTTTAATGAAAATTATGAAATATATGATTTTTTTAATAAAATTGAAAATTAAAAAATATATGATTTTTTATAATAAAATTTAATATTACAATAAAATTCAATTTGATAAAAATTAATACCATATGAATTTTATGAACACCTCTAGTTAATACTTTATGAATTTTATAAATTGATAATTGCAAACTTCAAACCTGCGTGAGAAAATTTAGGGTAAACCTAACTAGATCGTGGTTGAGTCTAGCTGGATAGTGGATGGAACCATCGAATCACGTGGGCAAGGGCACGAGTGAGCGCAAGTCGCAATTCGCAGGAGGACTTGAGAGTGGAGTCCGTCGACAAGTATCCTTTGAGCTGGACATTGGGCGACGGGAGGCTGGCTGCTGGGCGACGGGAGGCTTCCTGCTGGGCGGCGACGGGAGGCTGGTTGCTGGGAGCCTGGGCGACGGGGACGGGACTGCGGAATGAACTGCGGAGATGCGCGGGAGGGCGTTGGTCAACCTGAACAAGGATAGGGTTTCCTTTACCCATCGGCAGCCCAAAAACGAACTTAATTCGAATTTCCTCGTTTTTTATCGAATTCGCCGAATTTTATGACGAATTAAATCGCCTTTAAAATCGTTGGTCGAATAAATTTGGGAAGACAAATTTAATAGCCAATTTTCATCAAACAAATTCCAGAGGCTAAAAAAATCGCCGATTTTCGATTTTCAAGCTTGAAAATCGACGAATGCGGTGACACAAGTGACGTCAGCCAAGAGAAGTTTGAGACCCAAAATTTTGTAAGTCGCCAACAAAATTATCCTAGAATCCATTTCGGGTCCATAAGTTCTAGTAAAGGTCGGGCACATTTGCGAGCCGATATACTTCAAAGCCATCGGATTGCTCTCCAATCTTCCAGTTTGATTCAACACTTTATAATTTATAAATAATATTATTGTTATGCAAACAATAATTCACGCTGCATGGCTGTCTAGAGGGAAATTAATACACGGCAGAAGGAAAATAATGCACGACTTTTGCAAACTTCAAGGTTAACCCGCTGTCTGAGGGGAAATAAACACACAATTTATAGTTAGCCGCGGCCTGCAGGGATGGAAATGGTGTGGTGTTTCCTGCATGAATACGATCTGAATTTCTCAGCGAACCAATGTCAGAATGCATCCAAACTTAACTAGATCCGAATTTCTACAACGATCTGAACCAAATTCAGTTTTTTGGTTAAGATTTGGCAGGGTCCTTTTTCCTGTGCTTTGGCGAGTCTCGACGAGTTTGGGCGATTTTGACAAGTATATGGCGAGTCTCGACAAGTCTGGGTGATTTTGACGAGTGTGCTGAGCTTAACGAGTTTTGCTACGAGTATTGCCCGGTTACTCGTCCTGGGTGTTGACTCGGGCAGACTCGCGAGTACCCGTGAATCTCCAACGAATCGTGCTTCACTGGCTACAATATCACAGGTCTAAAGAGCAAAAGAGGGTTTGGCAAGGTGGCATTTGGCCTTCCTTTTATTTCTTCTTTTCTCCCGCCTAGGGTTTAGGACTTTGCCTTTAGGTTGTGAAAACTAAAAGTAGTTATACCATTTTGGCATCATTGCTGGGCAAAGTCCAATCTCTGGGTTTTGAAAACTATTCTTCAATTGTGTGATGAACTTTGAATCTGAAGTCATATTGTAATAAGTTCATCTAGCAACTCCACAAGAACCTAATACTAGTGGGAGGTACTCCACCAGGAGTTCATCAGTACCGCTCGTGCGAAGGTTTGTCCACCCAAAAAAAGTCTATCAAAGGATACTCCAGAGACATTCTAAAGCTTTTGTCAAGCAACAGTTCAATATCCTCCAGGACATAAGAATCCTCTCCGCTGAAACAATATTTCAATCACGACTATTTCCAATTATGGCTTCCTGGAGAAACAATATTTTCAAGCCACTGGATATGTCTGCCATCAGGAGGCTCTCCACATGACATGCCTGAAAAATATAGTAAATTACTAAAATGGCTACCCAAATTTTCAGGAAACAATGTCATATCATCTGCAGAACATGATGATAGCATAAAGACCTGGGATGCATTAGCTCAAGCATTCATTGATAAATTAAAGAAAGATGATAGATCCCTTATGAATGAAATCCATGAGATCAAGAAGAAGGTGAACAAAACTATGAGATAATTCAATCTCTGATTTCAGAGACTACTAGAGAAAATGCCTAAAGATATCAAGCCAAAAAATAAAGCAGTCCTCACATATTTAGGCTTTTGAGGGTCAATTTGGATTTTATTTAAGAGACAGCCCCAACCATGCTCAAATCAGCCCAGGACACAGATTTTCAAATTGAAGAAAATCTGTCCACATCCAGTAAGGTGGATCTCTTTGGTTTGTCTAGAGTCTCTACATCTAAAGCCAATGTGAAAACAAGGACCTTAAAGTCAACAAATCTGGCTCCAGATCCAGTCACTGCTTTGGAAGAGAGCCTGAGAGAATTAACTACCACCCTAACACAGCAACAAACTGTTACAAATAATCAGTTTCTAAGACTATAAAGGTCTTTGCAAGTTCACTTTCAAGAACCAAGGTCAGGGTCCAAGTCAGTATCAAAGAAGGAATCAAACATGGACACTAAGACCTAGAGCTCCTCCAGAGCCAAGACCCCCAGTTCCTATGAACCAACTGTTAACAGTTCAATCTGTCCAAGATCTTACAATACAAGTAAACCTGCCAAGCTTGTTGAGAGGAAGGAAACCCTGCACAATTGGCCTAATGACTTCCATCTCAAGCATTCAAACTATCTTGAAAAAGGGCCCACGAAAAAGAAAGGTGTTCTGGATCTTCAAGGCAAAAAAAAAACTATGGGTTCATCTTAACTGTTGAATATTTGTCTCCAAACTTAGGTGTCTTTTGGTACTTCTTCACAGAGTTCTTCAGAGTTTTCTTTCTTCTGGTCTTCCATGCAAATAATTTGATATTACCATTGACAATATGCCTCGACCATTGGCCACATTTTCTTGCCTTCATCTTTGTTGGCATCACATCAATGCTGAAATCTTATCCTTCTGTTGGTGGCTCTGCACTTTACATCAGCCTCAGTGCTCTGTTCATGAATAAACTTGCAGGGATGTGTTTCTCATTCTGCCTTTTGAATGGATTTACTAGGATTATTCTTTTGAGTCCAGTCATGTACAACCTCTGGATTTGGAGGGGAACTGGAAATGCAAAATTTCATTTTGCTACTGCTTTGGCCTATACCTGTTTTAAGCTTATTTTGATCACAGAAGGTGTTGGCACAATGCTTTCCCATGATAGATCTCCCTAAAAGCTACTTACTCTAAAAACAGTGCATCAAACGGGTGATTCCTGAAAGGCAATTACAGTTATGGACTTAGTTCACTTGCAAGATTCACCCTATAGGAAACATAAGACAGAGCTTGACGCACCATTATTAGATAAGATAAGATAAGATCAGATAAAATAATTGTATCAATGTCCAACAAATGACCACAAAAGTAGGTCAATGGGACTAAAAGGATACAAATAGTATGAGTACAATGTGGGATTGCAAATGCAACGCCTAGACAATGCCGGAGCTAAACCTAATATAGAGTAAAATAAAGAAAGAAAGATACGAGCAGTGAGATGTCCTCATAAACATGTATAAAGCCGTGGTGAGTCACGGTGATGTAGGCGACGACAAACAATGAGGCCGATGAAGTCAAAAACGTCTGAGACTAATAACCGACGGTGATGGGGGTGATCAGGGCACTAGCTTGCTATCACTATCGGAGTCCTTTGGAGCCACCGAGGTGTCTCGCTGGACTATCCTGGGGGGGATGTAGGAGCAGGGAATACTCCTAACATCCGAGGCCGAAGGAAAAAAACTCTGGATAGATCTTTGACTGCTCCGCTGAGGCAGGGAAGGCATCCGATGAGCGTGAGGCACCCTGTAGAGGGTCTACCTAGAGCTGGTCCCTCTGACGCTCTAGGGGTGTGGATTAATGTGATGAAATACCTCATCTTTTCAAGCACTTCACTATTTTGCTCAAGAAGATGGACTGTACAAAATGAGAACAGCAAGGGTTTATACAAAGCTTAGGCAAAATCCCATTGGGATTATGGTGGACCACTACTTGAAGAGTGGATTTTTTTTAAGGCAATAAAAGTTGTTGTGGGATATAAGTCCTCACAGGAACAGTTTCTTTAACAAAGCACAATAACAGCATGCTATATCTTGCGAGGACAGCTGTTCTGGATGTAGACTATTGCATTACATAATTATGCTCATAGAAACATTGGTAAATCCCGGTCATGTATCATGGCCTTAGCTTCCCCTATGATGGATCGGTTCTTCCGCACTACAACCCCATTCTACTGTGGGTTGTACAGAATAGTGAACTCCCACTTGATTCCTACATCCTAGCAAAAATCTTTGAAATCAGTGGAGGTATACTCACCCCCATTTTCCAATCTCAAAACTTTGATCTTCTTCTCTGTATGGTTCTCCACAAGAGCTTTGAACTCCTGAAACCTGCTAGAGACCTCATCCTTGGTCTTTAAGAAGTAGATCAAAGTTTTTTTAGAGAAGTCATCAATGAAGAAAGCATAGTACATGCTTCTTGTGATTGGTGCTATTTACATTGGTTCACACACATCCGAATGCACCAGATCTAAGATCCCCTTAAACGTGCTAATTGCTTGGGAAAGCAACCTTGGCATGCTTACCGAGCACACACCCTCTGCATACATACACCCTATTGCTCAATGTTGAACTCTAGAAGGCCTGTGACAATCTCCCTCAAAACAGGCAGCACTCGGTGATGCAGGTGCCCCATCCTTTTGTGCCATAACTCACAAAAGTTATTTGTGTTATGTACTAGGACTCAAACATGTTCACCATGTAACGTGTATAAACTGCCTTCCCTAACACCAATCACCTAAGTTGATCATGGGCTACACTCCTTCAGTCTTATGAGGACTTGTTGGTTCTTGAACTCTACATCATAGCCCTGATCTTCCATGACCGAAACCGGAAGCAAATTCTTCCTAAGACCTACAACAAATAACAGATCATCAAATTCTAAAGAGTTACACGACCAGAGTTGGAAAGGAATGGTACCAACTCCTGCTACTGGATACTTGGCATCATCATATAGCTCAACCTGAACTCTAGAGACATGCTCTGTTAGACTTGAAAATAATTCTCGAGCTTATGTCATATGCCTCGACGCTCCACTGCCTACATACCACGCATTCTTCCAAAGTGTACTGGAAGAAAGGTAGTATACCATCGAGAAATCCTTCTCAAATTTGAAGGCAAACTCGTTCACCTAAGTTTTAGCTGAGGTTGCTACCTGATTTTGCTGTTGCTTCCCTTTACCCTTCTTCTTGTCTCTATAATGTGATGCATAATGGCCATTCTTATGACATATGAAGCACTTGATTTTACTCAAGTCCTTCTTCCCTAGCTGTGAGGTTGACTCCTCACTCTTCATCTTACCCTTGTTGGGTCCTTTACCTCCGTCCTTCGTTGTTTGACCAATTAGGGCATGGTCACTGCCACCTCCCTGCCTATTGACCTTGGACTCCATCCGCGTTTCCTTCTGGATATAGTCATCCCACAGTCTTTCCCAAAAGGGAAGGTTTTCCCGAGCACAAACACCCTGGACAAATGATTCCCATTGAGGTCGGAACTCATTCAATACCCTGTTGACAAGCCATTTGTCTTCAACCTTATCCCCAATTGTTGCAAGACGGTCACGAATCTATGTGACCTTCATTAGGTAATTGGTTACGGTGTCTGATCTACTCATCTCAATAAATATAAGTTTGTTATGCAATATCATATTCTTGTTGTTGTTCTTTCTCTAGTAAAGGCTAACCCGAGCATCGAACATGTCCTTCACTATCTTCTTCTTGAGGGATCAAATGATCCTTTATAGCATCCATGATCATCCACTTGGCTCTCACTTCTTTCTTCTTGTGAGTTGCCAAAAGCTACAAATTTGTTGGTGAGGTTACCACATCCTTGACGAAATCCCAGAGGTCATTCTCTTCTAATAGAAGGGTTACCCTGATTTTCCATAACAAGAAATTCAAGGCACCATCCAATCTTCCCTCGAACCTGAGGCTAGTTGATGCCATCTCTAATCTGCAAATAACCTCCTACTCTTTTGATCTTCTGAATCAAAGTTGCTCTGATACCATGTAAATATTCCTAACCCTAGGTGAATGTCGTCCTTACATTCTCATATTAATAAACTTTAATTTGCAAAAAGTAAATTCTTCACATAGCAATATTCACACATATAGTAGGAAAATGAATAGTGGAAGCATAAACATAGTACACACAATTCACTCCTTCAAATAAGCTTTTCATTAATAGATCAAAGCTTACAAGGAAACCTCCACAACTAATAATAGGCTTGACTTCTTTGAATAGCATGGTCCTTATTGTATTATGGCCTTGCAACTAATAATAGGCTTGACTTCTTTGAATAGCCTTTATTGCAACTAAGGCTTGCAGCTAGACATAGGCTTTGTGAAATGGAAGGCCAAGATGTTAGGTGCCCGGTATGCGGCAGGAAGAAGCTTGTGCTACACTTATTTTTGTTCTCTCCACTTGTTGCATCTGTCTATTCTAAGGTTGAACTTTTAAGGTAACAAAATCTCTCCATGGTTGAAACTCTGCTAAGCTTGAGATTAGAGTATATACTCTGTTACTTTCCATAAGCATGGCAATTCTAGAGGATTGAAGCATTCCTTTAGATATAGAAGCAAGAAATGAAACTATATCAGCAACTGTTATTCCTTCTCACTTTGAAAATTCTTTAA
Organism: Larix kaempferi; assembly: GCA_027924585.1. Classification (NCBI taxonomy): domain Eukaryota; kingdom Viridiplantae; phylum Streptophyta; class Pinopsida; order Pinales; family Pinaceae; genus Larix; species Larix kaempferi. The sequence continues at coordinate 3,195,132 of BSBM01000591.1, read as the reverse complement.
CTCGTGCTTCTACCCTGCAAATCAGAGAACAAGTTCAAAAGGTGCACTTCAAAATGAAACACCTACAAAAAACTGTCGGTTTTTATATAATTCTAGCAGTATAATCAAATGTAGATAATAAAACAGGATCACTAGAAGAACAACCATGCACAAAAACAATAGACACAAAGTTTTATCCTAGGAAACCCAACAGGGAGAAAACCTAGAGACCTTCGTATAAAGAAAATCAGTCCCGAGAACAGAGTACAGATACAAGAGTGAGAAAGAGAAACTTCTCTAAGTGTGAAAAACCCAAAAAATCACTTCTCCTAGCTGCTACTGCGAACTTCTTCCTCTCTAATGCGAACTTGCTTGTCTTGAGTGGATGATCAAATGAGAGGTTCGACCTCTCTATTTCTACACATCAAAAAGTGACTTTTTCCCTTACTGGGCCGACCTAACTTTCCCAAACTGGGCCGACCTGATTGGGGCAATTCTGCACATTGTTTGGGGCAGACTGCCCACTGTTTTGGGGCAGTTTACCCATAGGGCCGACTTGTCTAACTGACAAGGCCGACTTGTCTTGGGGTAAGATAAAATAACATTTAATAAGTATTTTCACCACAAGGTTTACATTGATTCTTTCAAGGGTTTTACATGATCAGTTACATCAATATCTTCTCCTGTAGGAGGTACAACAATAATATAATACAATAAAAATACCATCCGAAGTTGCACTATTTCCAACACTCCCTCTCAACAAGGAAGGTATTCTTCGAACACGGTCATCATCAGCATCACGATCATCTAGATCTCATATGTACATCTCATTTGTCTCGATCATCTCCATACATACTGAAGGTTGTCAACACAATCTCAGTCCATTGAGAAGTGTCATCATGCATCTGCTCTACACAGTCCAACGATAGATCCATAAATCAACTCAGCAACTCTACACAGTCCATCGGAGAGTCCAACATGCATCATCTCAACCCACTCCATCGAGGATCAATACAATGTGCCTCAGCTCAACCCAATCCTTCGAGGAACATGCACCAATTCAACCAGTCCTTCGGTGAGTCCACGAGTACCAATGTGCGCCAGTGTGCACCAACCTCTCCATCCCATCTCAGGATGTCTGAGAGATCTCCTCACTCTTTTCAGAGTGATCTGGAGAATGCACTAAATCTCTCCATCATGTCCCATGATGTCTGAGAGATCTACCCACTCTACAAAGTGTCTGGAGTGTGCACTGTCCTCTCCATTCCAACAAGATGTCCGAGAGATCTCCTCACTCTATCCCGGAGTGATCCGGAGAATGCAGTGGCCTCTCCATCCTATTACCAACTAAGTTGTACTTGGTTGGACTATCAAGTGAGCGGGCAAAGTTGAACATGTTACATGTTCATTTTCGATGATTTGATGTCCATCAGGCCTTTATAAGGGCCCTTTTTTTTTTTCTTCACATGTCCATGCCCTGCGGGGTTTGTTGTAATAAAATGTGCTAGCATGGTATTTTTGTAAAGGAATTGGATTCCTAGGAATTGTCGACCAAGTCGGGTATTCCAAGGAGTTTTTTCACTTATTAATTATGTTTTGCATTTTTGCATAACATCATTTTTTAGTTTTTTTCCTGCTCCTCCAAAGTTGGAATGCCTAGTGAGGTTTACGGGCCTTAGGGGTTTATTAAAGTCCATGGGTCAATGTATAGGAACATGCTAGGCATTAATTTTGAGTCGTATGGACATGTGCTAGGTCCCCCTAGGTTTTTTTTTAGTTCCAGCGAAAAAAATATTTTTTCGTAAATCTAAGCCATTTTTAATGGTTTAATTAAAAAAATTGGAAATGATGTAAAAGTGTAGTCTAAGGGTCTTTTTTGCCATGGGGGTGCTCATTTTCTAGCTTAGAGCACCCATCATACCCCGAAACCCACTTTCCATAGTCTTAGAGTCATTTATTTTTCCCTTATACTCAAAAAATCAAAAAAAGTGAAAAATTGGTCAAAAAATACAAAAAAAATCAAAATCATGAAAAATTAACTTCCAAATTTTGTGGGATTGGAAGTCAGTTTTGGTTCAGCTATGTTCTAGGCTATGTAAGAGGCAGTTTTGGAAGGTTTTTGAGCATCTATATCAGTGGGACCACTTTCCCATCAAGGAGGGCACATTTCCCCATGAGGGGGGCGCAAATCCCAAGGAGGAGGGTCCCACGAATTGAGGAAATTTGCAGCTGGTTTTATGGCTTCCATGTAGCTGATTTGTAGCTGTTATGGGCAGCCAAATAGATGGGAGGGGGCAACCCCTTTCATGCCACCATCTCCTCCACCAATTCACCCACTCTTCCTCAACAAATGCGCCCTCCCTCCTTGCTCTTCTCTATTTAAGCATGTTCCCTCTCCATGTTTTCTGATGAGAAGGTGGAACCTCTGCTCCTAAAGTATTGTACAACCTCTGCTCCTAAAGTATTGTACATCTTTGAGATTTTGTTATTGAATAAAGGCTTTGGAGGCAAATCAATGTGTGGATCTGTGTTGTGTGAATGATCATGTATATGGCCCAGCGGGTATATGGATGTGCATTGATTATGATTGTTTTGCTCTTTCACTCATCTTAGTAGCTTGACTTGGTATCTAGTGGTCATGATCTGGCGGTATATATATATGTTATGTAGACATGGTTGTTTTAATGAATATATAAATGGTCTGATTACTCAAAATTAGAAGCTCTTGTTTATACTCATTGGTTTTACCCTCTTAGTAGAATGGACGTGATTATTCCCACCATTTATGGCTTGCTAGTTTTGGCATCACCTTTCACTTTCCCCATCCATCCGTTCTCTCTCATTCTTGGTTTCACCCTGACTTGCACATCAGCCTGTGATATGGAGGACCTCCCCACCTTTTCCTTTGTGTTGGATAGCATCCCTGTTGTTTTGTGTCTCGACTCTGAGTTGGCAACAGAACTTACCGAAGCCTTGATCCTTCTGGGCCAGAAGAAACCGCTGGTGTTGGTTCCTGAGCTTAGGTGAGTTGGATTTGATGCCTTCACCTCTCTAGTCGGTTGCCCCGATGTTTGGTCCTGATTGTGGATAATCCCCCTAGTTGCCTGAGTTCTGTTGGCTAAACCTGAAGCAAGTTGTACTACCATCATTACATGCATGAATGAACTATTGCTATATCTCTTGTACAAGCCCATGGAAATAATTTAAAACTATGTTTCTGAGCACAATGAAAGAGGGCTATGAAATTAATTGAAATGAAATGTAAAGTACCTTGGATAAAAGCTGCAATTAGTTGTGCTTATAAGCACACAAGAAATCCAAAGGGTCATGAGACCTAAAAAGAAGTGGTTAAATATATGCTAAATCTAAAGACTGCTGGCCATGATATTATGTAATGATTAAATTCCTCACGGAGCCTACGGGTTGGGATGTGAGATGGAGTAAGGAACAACTAATTCTAAGTGTCCCCTAGAACCTCAAGTTACGGTTAGTTGTGCACCTAATTACGGCGGTTCAAGAGAAGATCCTCACAAAGCTGTTTCAGCTTGGATGTGAGCTGTAGACATTTGCCAAGATTGAATAAGCACCTCTCAAAACAACTCATTCCATTTGTGAGACACTGCGATTCTCTGTGTGTTATTATCCAGCATATGCTTAAGTGTGTATTCCTTTTCCCTTACCCAAAATATCATAGTGTTGAGTCAGTAAAGTCATCCCCTTATCCTGGCCTTGCATTTTTCACCTTCACCAACTTCTAGTAAAATGATCACAGCCATGAAATGAGAATATTCTTAAGGTTATGTTTTAAGTAATTGATTATTTTAATTTTGGTCTTATATTTTGATTATTGTTTAACCGCCAGTGACATGACACTTTATGCTTTAAGTCTTGCTATTAGAATGATTAAAAGAACATACCTTATCCATTTGCAGTTGCAGCATCAGGCATTTTAAGCCTGGGTCATATTTTGATCAGTCTTGACCTAGTCAAACCCAGTTTGACCAAGTCAACCATAGGATTTGAGATGAGTTGGACCAGTGATGTTCGAGATTGATGATTTATGATCCTTTGATGCCCATTTGATGGTTCCATGGAGCGGACACAGGTTTCATATGATGGTGTGATGATTTTTTTATGGTCATTATTATTTACAGACCATTATTTTTATATTGTCCAGGCATGGTTGAGACTACAGATGATTATACAGATAGCCACAGGGTGTATGGGTACTCATCTCTAGTACCTTTGGACCTTCTAAGTCCATTGGTACACTCAGATTTCAGTTACAGGCACTTTCGGACGAGATTTCACTCAGATTGTCACTTTTCTGTAGATTTGCCATTATAAAATGGCCTGACAGCACAGTTGGATTGATATTTGGTTCTCCTAGGGCGCTGCAGAGGGAGTATGGGGTCCAACTACTTGTTATTACCATATTACCATACCCCCAGACACTTTGGAACTGTCAGATTTGTGCCCGATGCACCAGGCAGAGAACTACAGGCATTTTATTGATTTACAGGTGGTTTTCTAAGGATTAAAAATGGAATAAAATGGTCATTGAGGAAATCGATTTGGGTAATTGAGGCAAGGAATTGGCATTAGGTTTGTTCAGAGGTCATTTGTGATGTATCCCACAACTTTCGACACAACTTACAACATTCAGTGGGGTCCACACACTCTCTAGGTTATTATTTTTATGTATTATTCTGCTATTGAGGGGGCCACGATTTGGTCACTTGGTCACTTTGAGATGTTATTGAGTCGTATCTTTTATCATTATGCCATGGGGTGATGCTAGTGAAGGACATTAGTACCTCCTAGCCCCACCATGTGCTTGCTTCACTCATCCTAGTCATTTGTCATGTGGTGCGAGCATCCCCCGTAAGGTCACTTAGTGAGTACGCACCCCTCTCTTTAGTGAGTTGATCTATGTATTGTTGCTTCGGCTCATCTTAGTCGTCGATTGTATTATTTTTATCTTTTGATCTCCACCACTCATTCATAAAGTGGTTAGGGTATTAGTCTCTCATTCCTATTTAAGGAAGAGAACCCCTCATTATAAAGGCACCTTTGGGCTCTTGAGCTCTTGGAATAAAATATTATTTTGCAGATCTACTTCTCATGCTTTGATGAATGTTCTCGTACATGATTGGAAATATTTTCTTTCAAACATCTAATTGATTTACAGGTGATTTCAACATCTTCTTGGGGAGGCCGAATTCATCTTTTGCAGGGTGCGACTAGCTTGGAGGGCCGATTGTGGGAGTTCCCCATCTCTTCTTGGGCAAGACATTTTCATTTCTCAGGGAGTTTTTCAACTGTGATTGTGTCCATTGATTTATTCTCTGTGATATGTCATGCATAGTTCCTCTTTTATTTGTGGATCAAATCTAACTTGGGTTGTTTGAATTTGCAGGTAAAAGAAGACACACTTCCTCCTTGGACTAGGACGTTTTAGCTTGGAATCAACTAGATCTCGATTGAAATTGTAACTAATCGAAAGGATCATCAATGAACTTGGCGGCCGCAAGCATTTGAGGTAAGATATACAAGGTACGTATTAGTTTTCATGCATTTACACACTGGTCACTCAAAACCAGGGTTGCCGAAGCGTCCACCCCCACGGTCCGACAAGGCAAAACGCGCTCCGAGCGAGAGCGTTGCCGAAGTGTCTAGGGGAGCTCACTCCCGAATTTCGGAACCCCGCTTCGGCATGGAAAACCGCGCTCCCTGCCACTGTGCGAATCGTTTTTCCTCCCGAGCGCTCCGCTCCACGCTTCGCCATCGCTCCCCGAGCGCTTCCACGCACAGCCCGACGCTCCCTGAAAACCGGCGAATGTAATGTCCCCATTCAAATAAATGCATAGTAAGACAATCCCATCAATCCTACTAGTTTCCTAGGTTGGATGGGCACATGTGGGAGGGTAATAAGGAAACTAATAAATGATATTTAGATATTAGAAGGGTTCAAGCATTTAATAAATATGATGAATAAATAAATTCAAGAGAAATTCTAGGTGGCAAGTGGTTTTGGAGACATATGGAGGTGGTGGGACCCACACTAGCTTGATTTTTCAATGACACATGGCAACTCTCTCTTGCCAATTCGAATTCATGGGAAGGTTAAAACTCTTGGGTGAGTTGGTAAGTCATAACACATAGCATTGAGCATATTAGGTCGAAATGGGAAGGAATAGTAACCTCCATGGGAGAGGAAGAGTCAAATTGGAGACTAGTGGACACATGGGCTAGATTCCCTAGTTTTATGACAACAATAATGAAGCATCTATGACATTTTATGACAAAATTCAGACCTGACTTCTTACACCTGACCATTATGACATGTCAGCCCCAAAAATAGGCTCAAGAAGGCGCTCATGGAGTTGGAGGAATCTAAAGAGACTCAAATTCGAATTTGGGAGAAGATGGAAGGTTGGAACTAGGAGACAAGTGGCAAATGAGGAATATTTTCTAAATGGAAAATTATTGAATCTATTGAGAGGATTTCGACCCCTTGAAGGCTAATGTTGGTTATAAAATGTAGAAATCAAGTATGAGAATGGCTTTTGATGATTTGAGAAAAATTGCATTTGTGAAGAGAGAGCTAGTGGATGACTAGTTTCTTGCCTTAGCCAATTTCGAGGGTGAAAGATTCCCATCCAAGTTGGTGTTTGGAGAGGCCACTCAGGTCTTTCATGGTGCTTTAATGGAGTTTGTATTTGCAGGTAGCAGCTACAGGAAGTTTCATGGTTTGGTTTAGTGCATCACTTTCTCTCCACCGTTTCTAGTTTTGAAGGCATATTCGTGCTCCTTGAGGGAGGGCGTTTTTGGTGAGCACTTGTGCTTCTTGAGAGAGCTTCTCATTACATATTTATGATTGTAATAGCTTTATATGCTCTGTTATTCATATTCAGAAAGTCTCAGGTCGAAATACCCACTGGTTGTATGCAAAACTATTGATTAATGAGCAAACAATGTCCATTTCCCCAATGCATTGATGTATGACACTATAATGTTGATTATTTCGAATGGATGGATGATTCTCTGATATATTTGTGATAAATATACTGCCATGGATGTCTTCTACAAGTTTCATGTACTGTACTTGAGCATTTGAAGCATTTTTACTCAGTTTAGTTGTATTGGGAGGTGAAATAGTGCCATTTCCCCAAGGGTCGAATTGGGGGTTTTTGCTGTTGAATGTGAGAGAGTTAGAACAGTATTAAAAATAAATTAATGGTGCATATGAGACCTTAATAACATACTTAACACATTATATAACTCTGTTCATAAATTTGTGGGAGTTTGGAGGCATTTGGAAGGCCATTTGCAGTGTTACCCGAGGGGGATTTGATGCACAAATTACTAGTCAAAATTACATATATTGATCAGAATACAAATCAAGTTTGCAGCAGTATTTGGAGGGCCATAAAACATCCATGAACCTTATATTCAAGTCTAAATACCATTCATACACTCCTACAGAAGATTTGGGAGCATTTGGGTTGATTTGGAGGTCAAAACAGTAAAACTAGTCAAAGGTCGAAATTGGGAAAAAAAGTGGAAAATTGGGCATTTTAATAAAATTTGAAAAAGGGATATTACAGCGAATAAGTCAAGTTTTTTTTTCTTGCTTTTTGGGTGGGGCCTAGGGCATTTTTAGGGTTACAGAGGGGAGATAAAGCATAATCTCTCCCTCTTCTTCCTCATTGTTTCATCATTGAGTTGGAGTGGAGAGGGAAGGAGCTCTTGTTGTTGGCTTGGTGTTGGTGTTGGTGTTGGTGTTGGCTTGGTGTTGGATCAAAGTTGGAGAGCTTGAAGAGGATTTGAGAGAGCTTGAAGGAGATAACAAAAGGTTCCATCTACTTGCAAATCATTGGAGATCAAAATAGGTATGCCAAACGTGTATTTTTGTTGAATATTGTTCGCAAAATGTCTCGTTTATTATTGTATTTTTTTCTTCTCCTACATTTTCCCATTCCCTCTTCCTCCTCATTCTATTGCAGGTTATTCATCTAAAACTTGAAGAAAATGTTCTTCTTGTGGTGTTACCTTCCATTTTTGGTTCTCATAGTGTTGATTGGGAATAGGCATGTGAATGAAGAAGATGATAGTGGTCATTCTCATAGTGACCCAATGAATGAAGGAGAGGAGGGTGGTGAAGGGGATGATAATGAAGTTGATAGTGGCAAAGCTTCATTAACCCCCTTGTGGAGGTATGTCACAAAACCTGAGGGTAGAGGTGGTGGAACCACTAAGTTTTTATGCCCACGTGGTTGTCGTCCAGGAAAACCTTATGGCGGTTCATACACCTGTGTGAGGAGGCATCTTTGTGGGGTATTAGACAATGATGATAACAAAGGGTCCCTTGGTATTGCAATTTGCCCTAAGATAACACAGCTAGAGAGAGAAAACTACATCAAGATAGAGGAAGTTGCACAAAGAATGAATGCTAAAAAACAAAAGGTTAAATCCGATGCTTCTTCTAGCTTTGGGAGCCCATTTTCATCTCCTTCTTCACCTGGCGGAAGGTCCTCAACTGGTAGTGAAAGTAAGAGAACCATAGAAGATTTCCTTGATATTGCTGGCAAGGACGATATGGATGCAAAAGTGGTGAAGTTTCTTTATGCATGTGGTGTGCCATTCAATGTTCTCCGCTCCCCTTATTGGCATGCCATGGTTAAAGCCATTAACAAAGCCCCTGCTGGATACAAGAGCCCTGGGTATGAAAAAGCTAGAACTGTGTTACTCGACAAGGAAAAAGCAAAAGTCAAAAGAGCTCTTACACGGTTTACAGATGGGTGGGCAGATACTGGGGTATCCATTTTATCTGATGGTTGGACAAATGTTAGAAACCAACATTTGATAAATATCCTTGGTGTTTCGTCTAGTGGTGCAGTGTTTCTTGGAGCGTTGTTGATGTATATGTAACTTCGGAATGTATTTCATCTATGTATTTCATATATATTTATTGTACCCTTATTAGAGATGTGTTATTCCTCTATAAGGAAGAGTCGTCATGTGGATTGACAAGTGTCGCAAGTGTGTGTACTTGCCGATGGGTTATTAGACCACCATGTGTGGGGTCGGCCCTGAAATATATATTATATTGTGGATGTACCTAGCTAGACAAGTCGGCCCCATAAGGTCACTGGGCAAACAGGTTAGTATAAATAGGGATCAGGAGATCTCTATTTAGATCATTCGGAAAGTTATATCTCTCTCACTCAAAAAGTGGCGCACTAGTGAGGAGGAGGATCATCTGCTTCTAGGAGACTATCTCAAGTGTATTTTGGTTGTACTTTGGTTGAGCCATTGCTCTCTCTATCTCTGAGGAAGTTGTGGGGTTTTTCACCTTAGGGTTTTCCCCACGGAAACTCTATGTCTCTTGTCTCTCATGCTTTTGATTCTTGTGATGTTTGTCATGCTTATTGTGATTGTTATGCATTGATATACTGTATATGTTATTCTCTCAGTGAAGATCCTAGAGTATTGTGAATTAATGCTCAAAATTTAACAAGCGCAAGACTCCTCATCACTCATGGCCTCTTCTTAGAACATAGCAGACATCTTACTAAAAACTATTGATGAGGTTGGTCCTACTAATCTTATTCAAGTAATCATTGATAATGCAGCGAATTGTAAAGGAGCAGGAAAAATCATTGAGCAGAAATATACTCACATCTTTTGGTCTAGTTGTTTGGTGCACACATTGAACCTTTTAATGCATGATATTATCAAGCACAAAGAATGCACATGGATAAATGATTTGTAAGAGTGAGGGAAGAAACTCATTAAATTTATCACCGGGCATTCAAGGGTCAATGCCTTTTATGGCACTTATTTCCTCACCTTCAGGCGCCTATTGAGGGTAAGACAAGCTTTGGGTGCTATGGTGATGAGTGATGAGTGGGATGACATTAGCACTGATAGAGATGGCATGGATGCAGCAAAGGACATTGTTCTTGATAATTATTTTTGGACACAGGTCAAGTATGTTTTACAGTTCACCAAGCCAATTTATAACATGCTTCGGTTTGCAGATTCTGATCGACCGGCCACTAGGGAGGTGTATAAGCAAATGGACACTATGCTAGGACAAATTAAGGACATTGTTCAACCTAGAGATGAGATTTTGTATGATTTAATCCATAAAGAGGTGGAAAAACGGTGGGAGAAGTTGAATATTCCACTACATGCCTTAGCATATGTGCTTACACCAAAATACTATCATATATCATGGCTTTCAACCCCAGCACCAGCTGGTGAGGCAAAGAGAAAACCACACCAAGATCCAGAGGTTCAAGCTGGTTATATGCCAGCATTGAAAAAAATGTACCCAGATGTTGAGGTGTGTGATAGCATTCGGCAATAGTTGAGCCAGTACATCAGTTGCACAGGTGCCTTGGCAACCATGCAAATAGAGATAGAGGGAATTTGCCTTCTCTTCAGTGGTGGGACATGTATGGCACTAGTACACCAAAGCTACAAACTATGGTAATGCGGGTGCTTTCACAAGTGGTGAACACTTCTTAAGCAGAGAGGTGTTGGAGCACATACAGTTTCATCCACAATGTCAAAAGAAACAGTTGAATGTACAACGAGTAGAGACCTTGGTCTATGTGCATTACAACTTGCGATTGTTGTCGCATTACTATGAGGATCCAACTATAGAAAAATCAAATAAGATGTGGGACTACAATCCAGAGGAGGACAACTTGGAGGATGGAGCATTGGTTTTGGAGGAGTTGGAGAATGCTCTTTTGGATGAGGATGAGCATGTTGAGATGCCACCACCATCCAGTGCGAGGTCCAATGGACAGGGCCCCTTCACTAGCACTCCAGCAGTACCTGCATTAGAAGGACCTTCACAATCACACTCAGTTACACATGCTTCATCTTCGCTACCACCACGCGTACCCTCACGAGGCAATCGTGGTGGTGGAAAGAGGAACTAGGAGAAATAGATTGTTTTTGCATTTTACTAGATAGGATTTAAATCATAGCTCAGTTTAGTGTTTTGAACTTTTTAGACCTTTTAGTCTTCATATTCCAGTTTAATTATCATTCTGGTACTTATAAGTTATGCTTCATGGCACATGCAGATAGCCAATTTTTGTAAACAAAACTATTTGGTACTTAATGATATACTTCCCTATTTGGTACTTAATGATGTACTTCCATAAGTTAATGATGTACTTCCCTATTATATGGTTCTAAAGGTTGTATGTTTGTAATTGATAGAATCTAGATGGTTTGTATTTGTATTTGCAAAATGTATCTCAATTCGTAACTTTGTAATTGTAATCATGAATTATGGAATTTAGATGGCATTTCATATATTGGAAGTAGCACAAACATACATGTTTCATAAATTTTGCATCTAGTTTGGCATTCTACATGTGTTTTTGAATATATATATATATATATAAAAACGCTCACGAGACGCTTCGCTACCGACCATTTTTTGAAAAATGCTCACCCACGCTCTTGCTTCGCTCCCACACTCTGGTAACCCTGCTCAAAACCCTCATTGTTAAAACCCTTCTTTTATAGATTTGATAGATCTGGCGATAATTTGGGCTTAATAATTGAAACCCACTTCTTAAATAAATAATAAACCTTAGAGACCAAGTTTGGCGGAAATCCGACTCCATTTACCCTCAGATCCAAGCATTGGCCATCTCCAGGGGAGGACGCACTTGTGGGTTTTTAGTCATTTTCACAGATCTGTCATTTGGGTGTTGCTAATTTGTCCTTGAAACTTCAGATCCATCACTTAGCCACCTTTCTAGTGCCTTTCCTATCCTAATTTCACCAAGTGGGTCCTACTTCACTCAATTTGGACTAAATCAAAGGTGGACCCCACTTAGGTCTTCTAGATTGGCATTAGATCTATCTAGCTCTACCCATTTAACTCCTTTAGTGGCATAATCATTCCTTGGTTGAGCATTTACCTCTTTCATAAGCCTCCTCAATCAAGCCCTAACTCTATTTGCCACCCATCTTTCCTAGATCTAGATCTACTTACTCTTGATCTCTCTCTCTCTTCCACCTCACATCTTCCTAGAGTATCTGGAGTAGGTTTGCTAGCCTCCATTAGCTAGCTAGGGTCTCCCCCTTGGTCTTGTAATAGCTTGATCTAAAGTGAAGAGTGCCTCGATTAACGTGACAACCATTTATCCTTGGGAATTGAACCCCTCTTAGGTCATCTCTTTAGTTGCCCAACACCTCTACCATCCTGGATAGGATCACCTTTGGGGTAACTACAAGTTGTGTGATAATGCATCCGATCATCTTGTCTGAGCACGTATGATCATCACATCGGAATACATCTGATCATCTCGTCTAAGCACATATGATCATCACATCGGAACACATCCGATCATCTCGTTTGAGCACATATGATCATCACATCGGAACACATATTGTTATCATAAGAAGGTCCATTCCCACACAGGGATACACTACACAAAGGAGTACTCTCCACAAAGGAGAACGTTCCACAAAGGAACCATCCACAAAGAAACACGTTCCACAAAGGAACCATCCCACAAAGAGACACACTCCACAAAGGAGCACGTTCCGTAAAGGAACCATCCCACAAAGGGACCCACTCCACAAAGGAGCACATTCCACAAAAGAACCATCAAACAAAGAGACACTCCACGAAGTAGCACGTTCCACAAAGGAACCATCCCACAAAGGGACCCACTCCATAAAGGAGCACGTTCCACAAAGGAACCATCCCACAAAGAGCACTCCACGAAGGAGCACGTTCCACAAAGGAACCACCCCACAAAGGGACCCACTCCACAAAGGAGCACGTTCCACAAAGAAACCATCCAACAAAGGGACCATATCATCTTTTCAAAGAAGATATCTGATCTACCTGATCAGCTTGGTCATTCTAGACCACAAAGGATTACTTCCTAATGCACTTTATCGATCTCAAATTGAAAGGAGGCTACACTCCCCAGGAAGACACTTCTTCCAAGCACTTTATCGATCTCAAATCAAAAGGAGGTTACACTCCCCAGGAAGACACTTCTTCCAATCACTTTATCGGTCTCAAATCGAAAGGAGGCTACACTCCTCGGGAAGACACTTCTTCCAAGCGCTTTATCGATCTCGAATCGAAAGGAGGCTACACTCCCTAGGAAGACACTTCTTCCAAGAACTTTAACGATCTCAAATCGAAAGGAGGTTGCACTCCCTTGTAAGACACTTCTTCCAATTTGACAGTCATTACAACTAGAAGGCGGTGATAACTGCAGCTAGTTCACCCCTCTGGGGCCACACTCCACACAGGAGCACTCTCCACATAGGAGAATGTTCCACAAAGGAACCATCCCACAAAGGGACACACTCCACAAAGGAGTCTGTTCCACAAAGGAACCATCCCACACAAGGACACACTCCATAAACGAGTCAGGGACAAGTCTCGGCTTGTGCCTCATCAACAGCCACACTGGTCATCAATCTCCCCTCCTGAGGAAGGGAATCTACACCACTCCAAGCCTTCATTATGGACAAGGGCTTGGTAAGGATATCTACAATCTGCTCATCTGTAGAGATATACTAGAGCTTCACTGCTCCCTTCTATCACAGAATATCGTTGTCACATCAAGCTCATGACCATACAAATCTGCAAGCAGCTTCCGAAGCCATACTGCTTCCTTACTAGTTGCACTGGTTGTGATGTACTCTGCCTCGGTTGTACTGAGTGCCACAGAAGTCTGTTTCTTGCTAATTCAAGAAACCATAGCTGATCTCAAGCTAAGACAGCACCCAAAGGTGCTTCTTCTGTCAACCACACTACTGTTCCAATCTGAATCTTTGAAGCCTACTAGTTTCACTCCATTTTCTGAGGCATATCTCAATCCATAACCAATAGTACAGCGAAGATATCTCTGCATAGCAAATATCTAGCCCGGTTTTAACCAAGTACAACAAGGAGCTAATCAACTAATGGTACTGTTATCACATATATAGTAGCCGGGCTACCATACACTATTTTTCTGATTCCAGTACACTTTTCAGCCAGTTCCCTTACATTGAGATGGTGAGATGAGCATCTATTATGGATCATGATTATATTATGGACATCAGTTTTATTCCCCATGCCATGACTGAGTTTCAGGACACTCAGAGAGATGACCGATGTAGCCATTTAGCCATTTATACAGAGCAGTCGGTATTGCCCAGAGTTGCAGCGGCAATTTCAGAGGACAGATGTTGGTTCAGATTATGTGCATTCAGGTATATGACTCTGCAGGTATTTTCTGGTGTTATGGTTATACTGTTTTTATATTCATTCTTGTAGCATGTCTTAACATTTAGTATCATGATATGGCGATCATATAGATATGTGGACCTAGTTGTATCTTTATATATATATTATATTGTCCCCACTTAGACTTAGAAGTTCACTACCCATACTCATTGGTTTTACCCTCCCTAGCGAGAATAGAGGTGATCATTCCCACCATACTTTGGCTTGCTAGTGTTGGTCTCATTATTCACTGCCTTCATCCATCCATTACCTCCCAGTTTGTTTATTACGCTAACTTACTACTTGACTAGTGGCATGGAGGACCTTCCCCCATTTTAGCCTCTGTGTTGGATAAGCTTCCCTGTTTCTTATGTCTCGGCTCTGAGTTGGTGATAGAACTTACCTTTGGTGAGTTGGATTGTAGTCCTAAATCATTTTGGTCGGTTGTCCCGATGTTTGGCACTAGTACGAAGTCCCCCTAGTCACTTAAGATGTGTTGGCTAAAACGAAAAGCTCATGTACTACTTATGGAAACTTGTGTAAATTCGCCCATGGAAACTGTAAACTCTAGAATGTGTTTCTCAACACAGGTGAGTAAAGGGGAAGAGCAATGAAACGCTGTAAATACTCCTTGAAGAGTATAAGAAAGGTCTAAAAAAGCAGTGGTTCTTAAACTCTATATCTAAACGATTGTTGACCTTATGTATATGTATAAACATGCCCTGGATGCAAGCTGCAATTAGTTGTACCTAGCACACCTGAGATCCGAAGGGTTATGTAGGCCAAAAAGGCCATAATGTGAACTCAATGGATCCTAATGAACTTGGATCATCTTTAAAAGTAGACATGATGCCTAAGTCGAATAAGCACTCTTTGAACAACTTTCCCATCTGTGAGACACTGCCATCCCCCGTGTTACTGCTTGTCCAGCATATGTTAGAGTGTGTATTCCCTTTCCATTTCCAAAGTGTCACAATGTCAAGTCAGTAGTCATCCCTTAGCCTAGCCTTTTAACTTTTAGCCCTCACCCGTCACTAGCAAATTGATCACAACTATGAAATGAGTATGGTCTTGAAAGTCTGGTCTGAGTCATAATAATAATTAAAAGCCTTATACATTTGATTGTAGATCGCCAGTAAATGATTACTTCTTGTTATAATTGTTACTTGAATGAATTGTAGAGCATGTTTTAACCTTTGGCACTTGCAGCAGTTTGATGATAGCCTGAGTTATATTTTGGGTCATGTTGACTTGGTCAAACCTAGTTTGACCAAAAGACAACCACAGGACATGAGCTGGCAGACCTCAGATGATGCAGAAATAGGATATATGGTCTGGTACAGGTCACTAGATGGTTCTATGCAGTGGTTTTAGGCTTATGATGATGATTAGGGTTTTTCAGCACTTTTACAGATTATTATTATTTGGTCTCTCTGGCATATTGGATATTTTATAGGATCATGCAGAGATCCATATGGTGTACGAGTACACACCTTAGATGCATTTGGGCTCTCTGAGTCCAATGAGACAGTTTGTTTTCAGTTCCTGGCGGTTACAGTGATTATTGGCCTAAGTTGGGCATTGTTGTCCGCTGAGATGCACACCAGCAGCGAAAATCTTTAAAAAGCTGCCTCCTCACTACAAGTGGAAGAGGTGTGGCCTTGGGGGCAAGCAATGAGCCAGGTATTGTCACTTGAATCCCAGCTCCTCCGTTTAGGCTAACTCCTAACGAAGCCAAGGGGGGTAGTCCCTACAAAGAGTTTCACTAAGGCTCTTATATTCTGTAATGTTTTTTGATGAAATGATGCGGATGGGTGTTGTTTAGGAGTTTTTGTGATGAGACCAAATTATAAATAAGATAAACAAGATAAGATGCAATCCACGTTGCTAAATAAGATATCAAAAATGATAGTACTTTTCAAGAATTGAAGCTTAAATAATGCATTCACAAGATAAAGTAAAACCACAAGGACAAATGGTCCTGATCAAGATATAATATTTAAATAACCAGTGCCTTATGGAGTCAAAGAATAACAAGTATGTGATGATGAATGTGTGGGTCTTGAAAAGTAGCTGTTTGTGAGATCGTTGTGCAAATTATCTTGATAGATTTAAAGTTTTAATGGTCTTGATTAATAGGCTAAGAACACAAGGTAATCAAGAGACCGGAAATAGTATACTGGTAAACTCTTAGATGATAGGTCGAAGCCACCCAGATTTCAAAGGGATAAGTGTCCAATGATTTAACCACCCTGAGTCTGACAGCGGGATTTCGGCACCATTTGTTTCAGGAAACTACCTCAGTAACTCTCGAAAGCAACGTCGGTTCGTTGGTTGGGATAACATTTTATTTAGTTATCACTTGTGAGATTAACAAGTCCAACACCTTTCTGAGTACTAGCCCAATCCTTTCAGGTTGGCAAAGCATACGGGTGTCAGATAACGACCAAGATAAATTAATTAATGGGATGTGAGTTGGAATGATTTTGGAAATTATTAAGAGCACACGTGTTCAACTCTTCGACAGAGGGCGCTCTTGACTTAGTCTGAAGACCAAAGTTCAAGAGACTTTATTTAATCTAAATGCCTAATGCAAGGGAAATGCAACAACTAAAATGCTCTCCGACAGAGAGTGCTCTTGACTTGGATTTGGCCAAGTTCAAGAGGCTTTAGTTCTTTTTAAGAATAGAAGCAGTTATAACTTGAAGAACAAAAATGAAGCTTAAATAACTGAAAATGAAATGATGATAATAAGATGTAACAAGATGCTTGAAACAAACTGAAAAGTAAACTTAGTGTTCTACCAAATAATATTAATCTAAAAGTGGGATCTACCTCCAAAAAAGGTTGATCACTAGAACCACTAGTCCTTGAGACTTTCCAGCTAGATGAAACTTCGGCAAGGAGGCTAATGGGGAACGAGAAGCTACCACAAAGCTATGTGGCCTTTGGGATGCAATCCCAAAATTTGCTTACTCAAGTCAAGACTTGGAAATGGTGTATAATGAAAATAAAAAAGTTTAAACTAAAGCACGAAACAAGAAAGATCTAAACTAGCAAAGCACAACACTCTTCCCCAAATGGGGAAGAAAAAACCCAAAACGTGGAGGACTCCTCCACTTTGCCTTTTATTTAACGATTACAAATGCCTTGGGTTTTAACCCTTGAAGGACTTTTGAGATTAAAATAATACTTGAAAAATAAAATGAAGCAAGCCTTTGGTTGCTTTTACAAAGGATAAAAAGTGTTTCGAGTTTGGATCATCCTCATGGTCTCTTCACATTGGCTTTGTTTGGATCTTGCTTCTTCAAGGTTTTTTCAAATCCCTTTTTCTTAAAGCACCTACACAAGTCTCAAAAAGGTCTCAGCCAAGGCACCCATTAATCATTAGAAAAATGACAAAACAATGAAACTAATCTAAGATCTATAAACCTTAAAGAAACTAAATGCAAAATCTAGAAAAAACAAATGAAATGCAAGCTAGCAATAAGATCTAAATGCACTAAGTTACTAACACTTAACAATTTTAAAGTTTGTTGTTTTTTGTGTGTTTTTAGGGCTCTTTTGGAGAAGGACGAGAGGGAGAAATGGAGACTAGAAGAGGTGGACGAGAGCAAATATAGGAGCAAAAGCGAATGGGTGGAATGGAGAGAAGAAAGGGGAAAGAGAAGCAAAAAACGAAGGTTGAGAAGATAAGTTGAGGGCAAATGAAGAGGCAAAGGGAAGATAGAAGAGATGGGCGAATGAGGGAAGAATGGCAAGAAGAAGAAGAACGAAAGTTAGAGGAACTAGGAAGAGCGAATGGAGAGAGGGAAAGCTAAATGGATGAGAAAAACGAAAGGAAGATGGAGGGGAGATGTGAGCAACACAAAGGGAAAAACGAAAGGAAAGAGGCCAAAGAGTTTAGCAAGAGTGGATCTAGGGCCTTTTTGTAACCAGTAAACTTGTTGATGGAAGAAGCAAACTTTTCCACTTTGATGCAAATCTTTAGATCTTGCCTTTGGGAGGTTTCCTGAAAACAAACTGTTAGAACAAGTTCTTTGATGGTGGAGAAGAGGGAGAGACAACCGAGTTCATCTCATCTCAACCTTTTGAGAATCTGCAAGCATACAACACTTACACAAACAAAACCTGGTTAATTTAAGAGTGTTAGACAAGAATGAAAAAAGAGAAAAGGTAGTAAGACCGATTACAATTTGTACTCTCAAGACTATTCAAGCCTAAAACTAACAAACAATTTGGACCATCAAATGTTTGTCCTATGCTCTTAATAAAGAGATCTAAGCATAAATTATAACCAAGATTGAAATTGCACAATGAAATAACTACAGATATTACCTCAACAATGACGATTATTTGCTCATGAACCAGAAGAAATGCACATCATTTGCCTCCAAAGCCAACTTTATTTCCACAAGGTAGCAATAGCTACAAGCTCTTTACAATGTGAGCAGAGTAAGTTTACAACAATTATCCACCATAAAACGAGAGCATGAGAGCTCTCTTTATACAAAACCAAACCACCTAAACCCCCATTCGAAATGGCAATCAAGAGTGCCAAAAGTCCAATCAAATCCCAATCGCATCCAAGCTTGGAGTGAGATCCAATAGTCAATCCATGAGATAACTCGAGTTTTGATAGGTAGGAGTGGGGAGGTGGCCTCCACCTTGGCAAGGGCCTCCCACTCTCCCTTGGATTCATCACCAACCCAAGTGCATAAGCCACCTCACAAGGTCGTGAGCCAAAGGAGGAATGCGAGAGTGCCATCAAGTAAAAGCTTGGAGCTTGGTTGAGTTGTAACACGAGCTTGTAGTTATTGCAACTCGCGATGTGGCCCCTTATTTAGGAGGGCACCCACCATTCCACAAATGCTAAGTCAACAAACCACTAATTACTTGCCACTTCAATCAAAACGTGAATCCATGTGAAGGAGTCGTACGGTCATAAAGCTCACGTCATCTCCCATGAGTAATTCGTAATTCCAAACTTTAATTTCATATGTGACTTGTATTTTTAATATGGTCGTACACCTTATACAAAACTATTCCATGCTTTTCCAAACATTATTTTAATGATTTTTTACTTTTTCAATTTTTGTCACTTGGTGTATTTTATCATTTTTTAGCCAAAATGATGCATTTTTAGCCAAAACTGCTCCTGGGGTGACGTAACTGCCCGAAAACTGACAAACAAGGGTGTTAGGGTAAAGAGGACGCTCTGAGCATCAAAACGAGCCTCCCCACGCCCAATTCCGCTTCCGGATGAGGTTTTTATCATACTTTGAAATTTTTTAATTAAACCATTAAAAAATGGTCTAATTTATGGAAAAAATTATTTTTCTCCAAATCCAATGAAACTCTTAGGGGACCTAGTGCATGCTCATACGACTCAATCGAGATGGCTAACACGTAAAAATCCTAGACACAAGAGTCTAATAACCACCGTAGGTTTTGACCACCATGGGAAATACTCCAGCTTTGGAGGTTTGAGTGAAAAACTCAGGGATTATACGCCACTCATGAGTAGTGCATAATTCCTAAGGAAAAAACACTCTAGAGTATCCCCCAAATGGCTAAAACTACGGATAGCCGAGTCTTTTATAAAAGGACCCCGTTTAGACCAACTTTTTACATTTTCCCCATGGGGGTATGAACATGTAGTTATTACAAATGGAGCAAAAAATGACTTCTGAACTTCTGAACACTGATGATGAACATGGATCATGTTCAATAAACTGGCGGCTCCCAAGAGATTCAGCTATTGTACAAAATAGGTGATAAAATCTAGCTCCAACTGCGGGACGTGTGCTCGATCTGGAAATCATGCAAGGAGAGGATACGAGAACACCAGAATCACTGGTTTATATATATAACCTGTAAAAACATCTCAACTTGACAGAAAACCTTCAGCAGCACATGTGTTATGAAAAAACCAAATGAAATACGAACTACATTTTATTTCTTGGAAATAAATTCTAAATACTCAAAAATTAAGATACAGAAAGTAAATGCTCACTTTGAGGAGCTTTATTTTTCCTATTCTAACATAGCATAAAAGAAAATGTTAAGTATAATCAGAAATCCAATGTAACCATCTAAGCATGTTATCAATATAATAATTTTTTACCTTGTCTCTGGTTACCAGCCAGAGCAAAGGCATGCTAGTCAGAAAGTGCAAACCTGCCGGTATTCTGGATGGGAGGTCTAGATGGGAGATCATAAAAAATATTCTTGAGTTGATTCCCCAACTGGTCAGTCCTCCTGCAGGCTTCTTCTATCCATGACAGGATAGGGTTGAGAAAAAGCTCAGAATGATAAGGCAGTCCAAGTGACATCATCATACTGATCTGAAAGGCTCTTCTGATAGTAACTTTCTGTGAAAGTATGAGCCCCAAGCTGCTCCAAATCATAAGGAATCTCTGTATGTAGAAACAATGGTTGAGACTGCTTCTTTACTACACTGCTTTCCCAAGTCCTCATTGTTGATACTTATGCATGGCTCTAACTGCTCATATGAAGAAATAACATGCTCCTCTTCCATGTCTAAATGTCCCACACTTTCAAGATCCACACTCCCTTTTCTTGATACATCAAAAAGGGGTTTTTAAATGTATGTCCAATAGTCATCACCCACATCTTTGTCAAATATGGGGGGGTCTACATGATTTTCATCATATTGCATGTTGTGTCTATCCTCCTCATGCTCATAATCCTCTTCTTCAAAAAATGGATCATTAAGAAGGAAACCTTCCAAACTATCACTATTAGATATATTGCAAACTTCTTTATGAATTTCAACATGGGCTTCTACAATGGTTTCTTTTGGAGGTGGATCGGGAGTACAAATGTGCTCATCATCACTAAAGTAGTCTTGAAAAAATTCCCATTTTGTAGCATCTTCTGTTGCGGTGATATGAAGAGGGTCTTCAATAATATCTTCAATGAATGGTTCCTCATGTTGTTCTTAAATGGGATCATCATGAATCTCTAACAAAGGTGTGTCATATACCATATTGGTTTTGGATAACTCAAGCTTTCCCTCATGAAATTCTTTTGAAGGAAAGAAGGAAGCAAGAATGCATCTAGTGTAAAACTCCAAACCATTATATTCATGCCATTGACTCAAAAATACCTCAAAGAAGTTAATGAGGGAAGTAATACATTTATCGGGAAGGCCCTCATAAAACCAACATGAGGCATTCCCCTGCAGAGAACAAGCAAACATCTGCATCATATGATCTTCATGGCGTATGTCATGTTTCCTCATTTGTGTAAGGAAAGTCAAAACATGGAATATGGCTGAATAATTCTCATTATGATGATAAAACTTAGTAAGGGAATAAGATGTCTTTTTATCCTCAAATTTATTTAGAAAGCCCGGAATTTTGAAGCAATCAATGGGCGGATATGCAAGGGAGATTCGAGTAGCAGTTTCTCTTCTCTTAATATCCATGTCATAGTAATTTGGACCTTGGTTTGGACTGATCATGGAGAAAATTAAGTATTGGAAGAACAGAGCTATCCAACAATGAGCTTAAAAAAAATTTGTATTTGTATGGGCTCATCTACACACAAATCTCAAAAAAATATGAGACACAAGGGTTTTATCCCTTCAATGGAGTCGCCATGTGAGAATAAAAATATGCATTTGAAATACTCACAAAAGTTCTATTTTTTTTTTTTGACATTTTATCAAAGGAAAAAGGTTAGTTTCTTCAAAAAGACTATGGATGTCAAAAATGGACTGAGATCCAAGCTCTTCAAGGATCCTACGAGAATTAAGTTTATTCAATCTCCTCCTATAAACCTTTTCAGGCTCGGGGAAGAAATTGAGTAAACCTTCAGAATTCTTCCTAGTTGAATACCTTGAGGGGTTTACTGACAATGGAGTCGCCAGGTGGATTCAAGTCTAATTTCTGAAAGTGATTTGACTAAAATCTACCAAAAAAGGAAAACTAAAAAGGGCAGTGGAGTCGCCAGATAGATTCAAAATCTATCAAAAAGGTAAAACAAACTAGAAAAAACTAAGGTCGTCCAGGAACAAAAAGATTTGTCCCCGACAACGGCGCAAAAAATGTTATCACCTATTTTGTACAATAGCTGAATCTCTTGTGAGCCGTCAGTTTATTGAACATGATCCATGTTCATCATCAGTGTTCAGAAGTTTAGAAGTCATTTTCAGGGCATTTTTTGCCCCATTTGTAATAACTGCATGTTCATACCCCCATGGGGAAAATGTAAAACGTTGGTCTAAACGGGGTCCTTTTATAAAAGACTCGGCTAACCGTAGGTTTAGCCATTTGGGGGATACTCTAGAGTGTTTTTTCCTTAGGAATTATGCGCTACTCATCAGTGGCGTATAATCCCTAAGTTTTTCACTCAAACCTCCAAAGCTGGAGTATTTCCCATGGTGGTCAAAACCTAAAGTGGTTATTAGAGTCTTGTGTCTAGGATTTTTTACATGTTAGCCATCTCGATTGAGTCATATGAGCATGCACTAGGTCCCCTAGGAGTTTCATTGGATTCCGAGAAAAATAATTTTTTCCATAAATTAGACCATTTTTAATGGTTTAATTAAAAAATTTCAAAGTATGATAAAAACCTCATCCGGAAGCGGAATTGGGCGTGGGGAGGCTCGTTTTGACGCTCAGAACGTTCTCTTTACCCTAGCACCCTCGTTTGTCAGTTACAGGGTAGTTACGTCACCCCGGGAGCAGTTTTGGCTAAAAATGCATCATTTTGGCTAAAAAATGATAAAATACACTAAGTGACAAAATTTGAAAAAGTCAAAAATCATTAAAATAATGTTTGGAAAAGCATGGAATAGTTTTGTATAAGGTATACGACCATATTAAAAATACAAGTCACATATGAAATTAAAGTTTGGAGTTACGAATTACTCATGGGAGATGACATGAGCTTTATGACCGTACGGCTCCTTCACATGGATTCACGTTTTGATTGAAGTGGCGAGTAATTAGTGGTTTGTTGACTTAGCATTTGTGGAATGGTGGGCGCCCTCCTAAATAAGGGGCCACATCGCGAGTTGCAATAACTACAAGCTCGTGTTACAACTCAACCAAGCTCCAAGCTTTTACTTGATGGCACTCTCGCATTCCTCCTTTGGCTCACGACCTTGTGAGGTGGCTTATGCACATTGGGTTGGTGATGAATCCAAGGTAGAGTGGGGGGCCCTTACCAAGGTGGAGGCCACCTCCCCACTCCTACCTATCCAAACTCGAGTTCTCTCATCGATTGACTATTGGATCTCACTCCAAGCTTGGATGCGATTGGGATTTGATTGGACTTTTGGCACTCTTGATTGCCATTTCGAATGGGGGTATAGGTGGTTTGGTTTTGTATAAAGAGAGCTCTCATGCTCTCGTTTTATGGTGGATAATTGTTGTTAACTTACTCTGCTCACATTGTAAAGAGCTTGTAGCTATTGCTACCTTGTGGAAATCAAGTTGGCTTTGGAGGCAAATGATGTGCATTTCTTTTGGTTCATGAGCAAATAATCTTCATTGTTGAGGTAATATCTGTAGTTATTTCATTATGTGATTTCAATCTTGGTTATAATTTATGCTTAGATCTCTTTATTAAGAGCATAGGACAAACATTTGATGGTCCAAGTTGTTTGTTAGTTTTAAGCTTGAATAGTCTTGAGAGTACAAATTGTAATCGGTCTTACTACCTTGTCTCTTTTTTCATTCTTGTCTAACACTCTTAATTTAACCAAGTTTCATTTGTGTAAGTGTTGTATGCTTGCAGATTCTCAAAAGGTTGAGATGAGATGAACTCGGTTGTCTCTCCCTCTTCTCCACCATCAAAGAACTTGTTCTAACAGTTTGTTTTCAAGAAACCTCCCAAAGGCAAGATCTAAAGATTTGCATCAAAGTGGAAAAGTTTGCTTCTTCCATCAACAAGTTTACTTCTCAACTGGTTACTGGTTACAAAAAGGCCTTAGATCCACTCTTGCTAAACTCTTTGGCCTCTTTCCTTTCGTTTTTCCTTTTGTGTTGCTCACATCTCCCCTCCATCTTCCTTTCGTTTTTCTCATCCATTTAGCTTTCCCTCTCTCCATTCGCTCTTCCTAGTTCCTCTAACTTTCGTTCTTCTTCTTCTTGCCATTCATCCCTCATTCATCCATCTCTTCTATCTTCCCTTTGCCTCTTCGTTTGCCCTCAACTTATCTTCTCAAGCTTCGTTTTTTGCTTCTCTTTCCCCTTTCTTCTCTCTGTTACCCCCCATATTGGCAGGGGTGTCCACTTGTCCTCACACATCCTTCAGCAGAGGCTTTGTAGGACAGTTTTGCATTTTGTTTGCTATCGGGTCATGAAGATCATGATAGGATGTTGGGCAGTTACTGTTGGTTGTGCACGGTATTATGAGACAAAGTTAGAGGTTGCTTCATAAAGTAGTGATGAAAGCTGCCAATGAGCTGTGATCAACTGGGAATGAAGCCTAGAGTGCAGAAGCCAGGACCTGATATCGAAGGAGTGGTGGTAGATGGAGCAAATGGAATGCTTGCTAAGGAAGTATACTACAATACAAAAGACTGTAATGAAGCCCTTGTTGAAGAAAATGAAGATGATATAGAAGTATTGAGAAAAAAGCATTTCGAGTCACACAAGTTGAACGTTCCTCAGACTTCTGCTATAGTTAGTGCAGTCAATACTGTTCAAAAGAAAAAGCATCCCTATATAAAGCTGATCCAAGGTCCCCCTGGAACAGGGAAGACCACAATGATAGTTTCACTTCTTTCTGTGTTACTCCATATGAGGTACAAAGTACTTGTGTGTGCACCAACGAATGCTGCAATATCAGAAATTGCAAGGAGATTCCTAAACTTAGCTAGAAGTCCATCAGATCAGTGCTCCGATACAGATGACTTTCCCTGTATTGTGACCTCGAGTGGCCTTGTACTAGTTGGAAATAAGGAGCGCTTGGATGTTGAAGGTCCTCTGGGAGATATTTTCCTTGAACATCGAGTGGGTCGTCTGAAAAATTGTTGTCTGCCAATGACAGGATGGAGGAAGATTGTGACATATCTTCTTATCAGCAATTTCACAATATGAAGATTCTCAAGAAACAGCACAGCAGGAGGATTCAGTAAATTTTCTACAGTTCGTCAAAGAGAGGCTGAAAAAATTAGGTTCAAACCTTTTTGAGTGTTTAGGAACTTTATTGAATGACTATCCAGGATCAATCTCAGAGAAACAGGACTTGGAGTGTCTGATCAAAGTTGTTGAGCATTTTGTAAATCTAATTCAGAAAAATGCATTTAAGGACAACGAATCATGCATGATCCCGAGCAGTGTAAGAACAGGTCAACCGGGAAACGTGGAAATAGCATCAATGGAGTTGTTTGTATCTCACCTAAGAAAGTTCTTGGGTGATCACAATTTTCTTCCTCTGTTTGAGGCAAATGTAACTCAGCACATGCAAATCCCACTGTCATATACAAATGCAAATCCCCTAGTGTTGGAGAAGAGCCAACCTAAAGCAAAGAGGAGAGAAGTGTGGTGACATTGGCCTCTCTCCTGAGAGAGTTGTCATCCAGCTGGCGTTGCACAGTTTGGGCTTTCAAACGACACGCATGCCATTTCGGAGGACAACACTCTCCATTCCACCCATTCGCTTTTGCTCATATATTTGCTCTCGTCCACCTCTTCTAGCCTCCATTTCTCCCTCTCGTCCTTCTCCAAAAGAGCCCTAAAAACACACAAAAAATAACAAACTTTAAAATGGTTAAGTGTTAATAACTTAGTGCATTTAGATCTTATTGCTAGCTTGCATTTCATTTGTTTCTTCTAGATTTTGCATTTAGTTTCTTTAAGGTTTATAGATCTTAGATTAGTTTCATTGTTTTGTCATTTTTCTAATGATTAATGGGTGCCTTGGTTGAGACCTTTTTGAGACTTGTGTAGGTGCTTTAAGAAGAAGAGATTTGAAAAAACTTGAAGAAGCAAGATCCAAACAAAGCCAAAGTGAAGAAACCATGAGGATGATCCAAACTCGAAACATTTTTTATCCTTTGTAAAAGCAACCAAAGGCTTGCTTCATTTTATTTTCCAAGTATTATTTTTCTCTCAAAAGTCCTTCAAGGGTTAAAACCCAAGGCATTTGTAATCGTTAAATAAAAGGCAAAGTGGAGGAGTCCTCCACTTTTTGGGTTTTTTCTTCCCCATTTGGGGAAAAGTGTTGTGCTTTGCTAGTTTAGATCTCTCTTGTTTCATGCTTTAGATTAAACTTTTTTATTTTCATTATACTCCATTTCCAAGTCTTGACTTGAGTAAACAAACTTTGGGATTGCATCCCAAAGGCCACATAGCTTTGTGGTAGCTTCTCGTTCCCCATTAGCCTCCTTGCCGAAGTTTCAGATAGCTGGAAAGTCTCAAGGACTAGTGGTTCTAGTGATCAACCTTGTTCGGAGATAGATCCCACTTTTAGATTAATATTGTTTGGTAGAACACTAAGTTTATTTTTCAGTTGGTTTCAAGCATCTTGTTACATCTTATTATCATCATTTCATTTTCAGTTATTTAAGCTTCATATTTGTTCTTCAAGTTATAACTGCTTCTATTCTTAAAAAGAACTAAAGCCTCTTGAACTTGGCCAAATCCAAGTCAAGAGCACTCTCTGTCGGAGAGCATTTTAGTTGTTGCATTTCCCTTGCATTAGGCATTTAGATTAAATAAAGTCTCTTGAACTTTGGTCTTAAGACTAAGTCAAGAGCGCCCTCTGTCGGAGAGTTGAACAAGTGTGCTCTTAATAATTTCTAAAATCATTCCAACTCACACCCCATTAATTAATTTATCTTGGTCGTTATTTGACACCCGTATGCTCTGCCAACCTGAAAGGGTTGGGCTAGTACTCAGAAAGGTGTTGGACTTGTTAATCTCACAAGTGATAACTAAATAAAATTTTATCCCAACCAACGAATCGGCGTTGCTTTCGAGAGTTACTGAGGTAGTTTCCTGAAACAGGTGGTGCCGAAATCCCGCTGTCAGACTGAGGGGTGGTTAAATCATTGGACACTTATCCCTTTGAAATCTGGGTGGCTTCGACCTGTCATCTAAGAGGTTACCAGTATACTATTTCCGGTCTCTTGATTACCTTGTGTTCTTAGCCTAATAATCAAGACCATTAAAACTGTAAATCTATCAAGATAATTTGCACAACGATCTCACAAATAGCTACCTTTCAAGACCCACACATTCAGCATCACATACTTGTTATTCTTTGACTCCATAAGGCACTAGTTATTTAAATATTATATCTTGATCAGGACCATTTGTCCTTGTGGTTTTACTTTATCTTGTGGATGCATTATTTAAACTTCAATTCTTGAAAAGTACTGTCATTTTCGATATCTTATTTAGCAACGTGGATTGCATCTTATCTTGTTTATCTTATTTATAATTTGGTCTCAAACACAAAAACTCCTAAACAACACCCATCCGCATCATTTCATCAAAAAACATTACAGAATATAAGAGCCTTAGTGAAACTCTTTGTAGGGACTACCCCCCTTGGCTTCATTAGGAGTTAGCCTAAACGGAGGAGCTGGGATTCAGGTGACAGTACCTAGCTCATTGCTTGCCCCCAAGGCCACACCTCTCCCACTTGTAGTGAGGAGACAGCTTTCGAAAGATTTCCTCTGCTAGTGTGCATCTCGGCGGACAACAAGGATCCTAGTGCAGTTTTGGCCTGTCAGATGGCCTGTCAAAGCAGAGGTCAGATTTGATTGGTTCACCTAGGGCGCTGTGCATGGAGGGGGTGGTCCAACCACTTGTGATTACCATATTACCCCCCCCAGAGAGCCTTGTGGGCTTACCTTGACAGTGCAGGCACTCCAGGAGGCAGTTTGGGCAGTTCCACACTTCTTAAGGCAGATTTAAAATGGTGAAAATGGCTACTGAGGGATTCGATTTGAGCTACTAAGGCAAGGGATTGGCATGGGATGAGTTTTGATGATGAGTGGGATGTCTTCCACACCTTCTCCAGTAGTTTCAGCTTTCACTGGGCCCTACACTCATCTCTCCGACACTTTTTATGGTTTTCTAGAGCCTCCTAAGGCTCACGACTTTCCCAAAGAGGCACGATTTGGTGTCTAGCTTTGTTATTTTACGTTATTGTGCCATGGGGACACACTAGGGAGGCAAGTCATGACCCCCTAGACCCACCATGAGCTAGATCTTATGTTTTATCATTGACATGTGGTGGGACCCCCTCTCCTAGGGCGATTTGGTCCATTGATGTATTATATTGTTATATTGATCCATGTACTTTTATGTTGAGCTCATCTCAACCATTGATTAGATCACTTTGATCTTTTAATCTTAGCCATCCATTCAAAAGGTGGTTAGGGTTTCGGTATCTCTCCATAAAGGAGAGAGCTTCTCATTATAGAGGGACTTTTGGCTCTGGATTATTGGAATAGAAAATTATTAATGCATCTACTTGTCTTGTGGTGGTGAATGCTTTTTGGAGTTCGACTGTTTGTTCTTCCTTTGCACTGGGTTATTGGAGATTATCTTGCTATCTATTTTGTTCCACGTTTTCTCATCTACAGGTGAAGGCCGAATTGGTTCAAGGAGGACGCATTGGTAGGGGAGACTCTCCCTGCCTCTTCTTTGGGGTCTCTTCGTCGGTAACAGGAAGTATTACTGTCTTAGTACCTTCTACTTCATGTTGCTATTGCTATTTGCTTGTATTTCCTCCCTTCTTGATCTTACTGATTGAATCGATTTCCTTGGTTTGACAGGAAGAGGAGGACGCACGTGTGGAGCTAGGGCATCTCATTGTGGCAAGAAAAATCAAAGATCTCTCATTTGATCTCTACGGGAACATTCCTCAACAACATGGCAACCTCTTCCATTACTCAGGTATGATCTCAAGGTAAGTTTCTCATTCCATTGATCTATCCATTTATCTAAGTCACTTAAAACCCTCATTTAAAATCAACTGAAATTCTCCTAAAAATTATATTGATCAAATCCCTTGATCATTTGGCAAACCACATCTGGGTATTGTAGATCGGGCATATTGTGAAGTGGGTTCTCAAAAACGTCTTACTTCGGTGACTCCATAGGCCCAAACCCCAAGGCACTGATCTCTCCAAGCCCTCACGACTTTCCTGGGTTGTCCAATTTCCCTGTGATTTGATCTATGTTTGGTTGCTTGCACACTTAGACATTGTCATATCCCTTCATCAAGCATAGCTAGAAAGCCTTAAGTGTCAGATCTACGTTTTGGGACACTTTCCCTGTTTTAAGGGTCACGTTTCCCAAGGCAGTTGATTTTGACCATTTTAAACTAGCTTTGAATCCTGGAATCATACCTAATCATAGAATCACTGTGTGTTATCCATGTTGGACACACCGAGCACACTGAGAGGGGGGGGTGAACAGTGTGTATAGCTTTTTATTACTTTTTCAACTTTAACAATCATCAACTGCATCATTCATTAATGTATTACCACATTATCATTATATCATCAGCATTATTAACAATTACAGCTCATCATCACCTATCATCATATCATCATCACATAGGAAGCATAGCAAAACACAGTACACAAGATTTTTACGTGGAAACCCAAGTCCTGGGGGAAAAACCACGGAAGCCTTTATAATAATAATTTACCAGCAACAACTGGAAGGAGGCAACAACCCCCTTTGTTACAAAGACTTCAATTCTCCAGCTACAACTGGAAGGAGGCTACAACCCCCTGCTTTACAGGCTACAACCTGAAGGAAGCCTTAGCTCCCTCAATTTCCTTGCCCCGTCCTGCCACCCTGATATGAATATAGATACTGAACTATTGAACCACAAACTGCATTGATCCTGCGGACCTGCTATCCAACACTTGTACCATACTGCACAATCTAAACCACACTGCACAACCTTTACCACACTGCACAACCTGTATCACACTGCAAAATCTGAACCACACTGCACAACCTGTACCACACTGCACAACCTGTATCACACTGCAAAATCTAAACCACACTGCACAACCTGTACCACACTGCACAACCTGTATCACACTGCAAAACAACTTTCACTGTTGACCACTCCTCATCAACTGTCCACTAACCACTGCACCATAACTGTTCACTTCTCATCAATTGTCCACTGACCACTGCACCACAACTGCTCCACACTACTCATCAATTGACCAATCAATCTGTCTGCACCAATCAATCTGTTGTTCACATCATCCGACTCAGTCAATCTGAGTCTAACCAACTGCACACCAAACCCTGAATCTGCTGCTGATAACCTCTGCACTCTTATCACTTTCAAATCATCCATGTATACCAACAAGTCATTTTACTGCCATACACTGCTCATGTACATCCTTGTACACCTCATGATACACAGTCACTGAACAAATAATCCTTCTCTACTTCCACTGAACATAAGGCATGCATTGTCATGCATCATCATCATAGGTATGCATCATCGTCATAGGGTATGCATCATCATCATAAAATATGCATAATTGTCACTTCAGTGTGCACCGTGTATGCATCATCAACATCAAGTATACATCATAATGCATAGGAGAGCATCATCACACTATGGTATGCATGTACATCATATTGTATAGGAGTGCATCAACTTCATAGAGTGTACATCATTATCACATGCATTATCATCATAAAGTGTATAATATCATAGCATAAAGGTATACAACATCATCATCATATCCTCCATAATGACTTCAAATATATATACCAATATAGAGGCTCACATACTAATATCAAAGATGAACTCTATCCATGAGAGACATGTGCCATTACAAGAGAAACCGAGAAGCATGAGCCATACCTTTTTGAAGATCATAAGGTCAAGAAACAATAGACAAACCAAAATAAACTCTAGATCATGTCATCACATAGCCCTCGTAACAAGCTTTCCAACGAGCCAAGAATTTTGTAATTCCGATTCCGTATGAGAAAGTTATGCCAATTTTAGTAAAGATGCCCAAAAATTTCTCCTCCACAAAATTTCGCACTTTTCTCCAAGAGTTGCGAAATTCCAATTGATGAGAAAATGAAATGTTTGATATTCTATTTATATAGGTCGTGGAGGAAAGTTATTACTTCAAACAGGGCCGACATGCAATTCAAAATTACAAATAATTAAATTTTCTTTTGTTAGGTCGGCTCACCCAAAAAGGTGGGGTACACCAACTTCAAAAATTCATATCTCTTCAACCATAAGGAGTTAGAAGATGCTCCACATATCAATGGAAATGGCTTGACGAGGACTATCTCTCTATGATGGGTTTATTTGCCAATTCTTGGTCTAATACCCTTAAATTATTCAATGTGTCCAGGACGTCAAAGACCCCACACATGAGGGTGCCAAAGACCATACCACTAACTACAAGAGTTTCAAAGTCTTCTTCAACATATCAAGGCACGTCCGTGGGATCTACCTCCATCTACATCCCAATAGCCATATAACCACAAATATGACCATACATCACCATGGTTCAAGACCCAAGGCACCACATGCTAGGGTTTCAAGGACTCTTTCAAGGATATCATATAATATTTAAACAAGATACTTTCCATGGACTTCAAGCCCATCACATAGGACTCCGTCGCCAAGTAATGAGGGAATCATGACCAAGGATTCTATCATATCAAAGGCTCCAACAATCATGGGCTTACAAACCACCATATGTATGGATTCCAAGACCCAAATAATTTCCAAATGCACCATCAATGATCATATACTGTCCAAGGGTCATCATGCCGCCATTTATGTGGGTGCCAGACCTTCTCATGCATAATGACCATCTCCAAGGGTTCCATGACCCCAACAAGGGATACACGGGCATCAAGATCTTCATCAAGGGTTCCAAGTCTTCATCAAGTCATTAATGACCACATCATCACCTTTAAGGGGACAAGGACCATTAAGCCATCAAATGTGGGTCCAAGGACTTCTTCAGGGCTTCTTCATCAAGCAAGGGGCTTCATAGGCTTCTTCAGCCACCTCAAACACACCAGGAGACCTACAAGGGTCAAGATCCATCATGACATCACCTGTGGGGTTGCTAGACCTTCTCCTGGGCTACCATGACCTCAATAAACACAAATGACCACTGAAAGGTTCATTTGGACTCTTGCAACTTCTTCAACACTTTTGTAGCGTACTGGGGCATAAGTTGTGGTACTAGGGAAACAAAGAAACAATTGGGGAAACACAAAACATCTTTGGGGTACTTAAACACTCTACAGGGTGTTCAGGGCTTTTGTCATTGTCCCAAGGGCTCCAAGGGCTTCAAACTTGGGCTTGGACAAGATCAAAAGGTCTCCTTAGACACTGACAATTACTTAACCCTCAGGAGCTCCTCAAGGGGAACCAAGACTCAACTGTTGGCATCAATGACCAAGCACTGTTGGCATCAATGACAACTTAATCAATAATCCATCCCTATCATTTCACACCTTTCCTAAGCCTCCACAGTGGTCCTAAACTCCTTAATTCTAGGGTTCCATACCTGTCACCCTACGTACTTCATCTAATTGATTTGATCTGGTGATTGGGTTGATCTCTCCTATCGGGAGTAGATCTGGGTCTCCCCCTTGCTATCTTAGCTTTGATAGTTAAAGCGAAGAGTGCCTTCGTTGGCGTGACAACTATCCTTTTGGGAACTAGGGCTCTCTTGGTTCACCACTTTAGTTGCCTATCCCCTCTACCATCCACCTTGGATCCATCTGTAGGGGCAACTACAAGATTGGTGACAACATGTACATGGTGGGATATACTAAATCTGAAGATATGGCAGAAGCAAGTAACTTCTTCATATTTGCTTCCATAGGTGTAGCCATGGACTTACAGTCCATCATACCAAATTTGTGCAAGATCTCAATGGTATACTTCCCTTGTCTAAGGAAGATTTCATCAGGTCCTTGCCACACCTCTAAGCCCATGAAATAATGCATCAACCCCCAGGTCTCTCATTTCAAATTCACGGATCATCTCCCTCTATGCTGTAGACTCCCTCTGCAACTCTGCCTCTTGCTCTCAATCGTCAAACTCCATATGAGATCCTTTGGACCTGTGGGTTATGGGTTCACATATGACTGAATGTGCATCGGTAATCATCATGTGTTCTTCGAAACAAGTCTCATCATCCTTCTCTTGTAGGTCATGCCACATGATCTTTCCTACAAGTCAAATTCAGTCAAATAGTTAGTAATATTGCATGATCATGAAATCCAATCACTCGTATTGACATTTTAATGCAATGACAATTTCTTATGCATGGTTATGTAACCAACTTAGCCAATGCTTCAATCACAACACCCATCCAACGAGATGTTGTGTAGCATTATAGTCTACTTACTCATCATATGCATGATATGCACTACATGAGCCTACAACTTTGTCAATCATGTATAGGTGCATAATAAAAAACTATATAAATCTAATGCACAATTTCATAATCATATGACAAAGACTTTAAAAAATATTAATTACTTATCTTTTGTTTGTTTATGTGGACTCCCAGTTGATCTCTGTCAGGGACACTTTCATCAACAGTTGCTAGTTGATCTCTAATTTGGGCAATCTTCAAGAAATAAGAAAAAACTAAATCATCTTTTGTAAACTTCATTTGACGAAGTTGATCTTTTAGAGATAAAATTCTGCTAGGATTCTCATTCTCACATAGATTCTACAAGGCATCATAAATCATCTTGGTTGAATCCTGGCTTGCAATGAGAGGTACAAGATGATCTTGTATTGAGTCCATCAATATCCTCATAGTTGTGGCTTCATTCTTCTTGAATCTTGATTTCTCTTTGGCTCCCTCTGGTTCTGGAATATTTATGAGTATATGATCCTTGAGATCATGTTCATTTAGGAGCATGAGCATTCTGCTTTTCCAAGATCGAAAGTTTGAGACTCCCTCTAATCTATCTTCTACTTTGAGTCCAACAACCATCTTGACTGAAGACTGAGAAGTTGAAACCTATTTCAGAAACCCTACTAGGAGAGGGTCAAAAAAGGAAGTTTGGAATATTGCAAAACTAACTCCATCGATAGATGCGCCCTATCAAGGTGAGTTGAGAGAAGGTAGGATCGGGCCAAATATGTGGACCAAACAGCACAAAACTTGAAACCCTAATTTCTACAGTAACTGCAGAAGTTGCAGAATTGGGTAAAAAGTGAAACTTCTCAAAACTGGAATTTTCCTTCACCAAAAGATGCGCCTTCCCTAGGGCAAAATTTCAAATGCACTTTTCAAGCCAAACTGAGGGGAAGGCCCCGAAATGTGAAACCCTAGTTTCTTGTCCCCACTAGAAATTAGGTCAGATTTGAAAGTTCTCTGAATGAAAATCTTCCTCCACAGATAACTACGCCTTCCCAGGGCAAATTGAGTAGAGGTCTTTTCGGATCAATTATGTGGTTGGAAACCCTAAATTCGAGAAGCCCTAGTTTCTGGCACTTGTCTCTTTCAGCACTGCTCTAATACCAAGTTAATGTGTATAGCAACATAACCAAGATCACTAAAAGAATGGAAAAGCACAGAAACAAAATGAATGTGGAGCTCGTTTAACCATGATGATAAGAACAATCATCTCCCAACCATAGACAAAGCTATTTGTTTCCCCCGAGCTCAGAGCTTCCAATAGAGAATGATGTACATCCAAATAGTAGTAGCGCAAACCCAATAAAACAAGAGAAAATTTTCTCCAAATGAGAGACCGAACTTTCTATTTATACACCTCAAAAGGTGACTTTTTCCCTTACTGGTCCGACCTAACCTTCCCTAACTGGGCCAACCTAATTGGGGCAGTTCTGCCCATTGTTTGGGGCAGACTGCCCACTATTTTGATGCAGTTTACCCACTAGGCTGACTTGTCTTGGGGGAATACAAAAGTAAACATTAATGAATCTTTTCTTTGTGATTTCATCCCAAGGTTTACATTGAATCTTTCAAAGGTTTTACATGATCAAATACATTGATATCTTGTCCCATAGGAGGTACAAGAATAACTTCTGAAGTTGCACTATTTCCAACACAAAGAACATTGAAGAAGCTCCAGAAGAAAATGAAGACAAGAAGACAAGTCGACTTGAAGGAAAATGAAAGAAGAAGATCAAAACTAGCAAGTCAAACCCAATTGAGGAAACTTCTAGTGAATGTAAGAATATAAATAAAGTGTTTCACACCTCATTTGTACACACTCACAACACACATTTTTTTCTCTTCACTTGTGCGCATCTCCTTGGAAGGCCTGGCAAAGGCCAGAAGCATAATTTTGGGTTCTCTTATTCTCTTGGAATATTCGCTACCCTTGCTAGGGTTTCTTGTGAAGGTGGGCGAACCTCTCTTGTGCCAAGGTTCATCTTCATGATTGGTATTGTACTTGTATTGGATTGGTTTCTTCTAAGAAAAATTTGCTGGGTTTTCTCGCTATTGGGTTTCCCAGGATAAAATTTGTGTCTCTTGTGCATGGTTATCTTTCAGTGATCATTGTTTTATTTCTGCTGCAAATGAATGATGTTATGATTGTGGGATGAATTAAATAAACTTGAAAGAAATGCAAATCATACTGCTAAGTTAAAAATGTTAGAAAGTGACAACAAAGGAAGGTCTTCCTACATGCATGTGTCCTTGCATGCAGAAGACATTAATTGGAAGTCAATTGTATTTAATTAATTATTGACTTAACGAAATACTTTTTATAAAGTATAAGTGAAAAATTTAAAGTAATGGCAAGATCTAATATTGACCATCCATTCTCACCGGAGGATCTCAACCTTAGATCTATAGTCAGATTAGGTTATTAACGTAGCATTGAGTTATAAAAGAAAGATCAATTGGTGGAGAGGACACAATTGCATTCCGACGGAGACGAAGAAAGAGAAGTGTGAGAAGAAGAGTTTTTGACAAAGAAGACGAAGGAGCAGCCATTTGAAGAAGAAGCCAGCGCAGAGGAGAGAGAGACAGAGTGAGCAGGCAGAGGTGACCGTACAGCGGTACAGTCCGTACATCCGTACGGATTGTGTACAGTCCGTATGGATTCCGTACAGCAGGCCGTACAGATCCGTACAGCCATACTGTTGCAGCAGAGTTGCTGCATTGGGATGCGTGCCCATTTCATAGGTTTTTCTCAATATTTCTGTGTGATTCGATTTTGCCATCGTGGGCTGAAAAATCGATTTTCTGATTTGTAAAAGGCTCCATATTTTCTGAAATAAAATACACTCTCACACTGCTGCACCGGTTTTCCCATTTTGGGTTTTGTTTGGGGGTTTATACCCAAAAAGATTGAGTTGTCTCGATTGATGTGATTGCTGCTATATTTCTTTCAGTATTTATTTTCCGCTGCATAGTGAAGAAATCCATGTGTGGTTATTGGTAGTAATTAGTTTGCATGCTTCTGGCCCTAGTTGGATTTTAAGAAAATTTACAAAAAATTCAACAGTGATTATGAACTTAGTGGATCTTTGGCTTTGAGATTGGATTTTGGTCTTCTTGCTTTTTGGTATTTCCCAAAGTAGCTTTATGTATATATGTATGGAATTTGGTGCTTTGTGTAGTTGGGTAAAGTTTGTATGTTACCTATACTGGTTTTCTGCATTGTAATAATTACTAGTACAGATTTAGTGAAGCCAAGATACCTTGATCTCTTCTAGGGAGGTTAGTTTGGTAGGCACCAACCAATCACCTTTATTGTTTATCCATCTGTAGATTTATAATTAATCAGATCATCATTCGAACCTGCATTGGCCAAACTTTAAAATTTCAATAACCAAATGTTGCAAAAATTGCATAATACCTTGTGATGAGGGATATAATGGTGCCATGCATAGCGTGCCTCCTCGGATAATACAAGAAGAGACCTTGGAGGAAGAAAAATGGCCTTCCTCTCAAAATAAGGCTTCTGTTTGGAACCTTGCTGATGTTTGCCAGCAGTACCCACCATGCCACTGATATCATTATTTAGCCATTCACAGACAAAAGCAGTGTCCATTTCTTGAGAAGACCAAGCTCCATTTGTGTACTTTCTAAACTCCATTATACAAGGGCCAGCTAATGAAAGAGAAAGGATGCACCCCTGAAATGCAGAATGTGTGTCTATATGTGGAGACAAACCAACTCCAGCAGGATATTCATTTACCTGCACTAGTTCAATAACAAAGTATATTTATGGAAAGCAATTAAAAAAAAGGTCAAAACAGGAAGAATGCATTTCAAGATAAAAAGCGAAAGTATATTTAGACAGAGCTAGATATTGGCTACTTTTATATCTAGATCACAAACCAATGAAAAAAGGGTCAAAGCAGGAAGAATGCATTTCAAGATAATAATAATAAAAAGTCAAACCTGTTAGTGTATATGCTTAATTTTATTTCAAAATATCCCTCGTCTTTTTAGGTTGCATGGAGGATGTCCATCACTTGCTAAGAATAATGCACAAATGTTAAATTGAGATACATCGCCAGTTTTAATAACAAAGAAGAATTAATTGGGAATTAATTCTTGATATTTCCACATTTTAGATATTTCTCCTTATAATTCACTTCTTTGAAAAGAAGCACCTCACTTGCTTGTGAAAGCCCGTATTAATTTTTAAAGTTAAAACTCCTTAGGGAAAGTGTGGCATTTGGCCTATTACACGTTAGACAAAAACGTATAACATACATAATTTATATTTGATTATATAAAGATATATAGGAGCAAAGCAAAGGATGAATAGGGCTATAAAATATTTCAAATGGACGAAGAAGCAAATGTGGTAGATTACTTCTTTGACCCACTAAGGAAAGGAGATATATTAAAAACCCATGATAATATAGTAAGCAGTTAAAGGATGGAATGGGTTAGGATCATCGACTTCTCCCTAGCTCAAAGCCCTAACAACCATATCATTGTGGAATCCGCACCAATCAACAAAGGTGAGACATGAGGGTTTACGGACAGGACAGACTCCTATAACAAGACCATCAAGAATCCACTTGACACTGAATATGTCCATCCAAAGCTTTATGACTGGAAAATTCACCAATGGTGAAGAGATCTCCCTCACATGCATGGGAAAACTTGAGAAGTCTACAAGCGATGAGGGGAATAGCAGTAAAAATGGTGAAGCTCGCGGGCCAGGATTTTTGAAAATAGAGTAGAGAAAAAAGGACTCATTATCAAGAAAGGATCTGCAATTGTCTCTAAGATTCATGGTGATTCTATTCCTTGCAGCTCCAGAGAAGAATCCCCATTAGATTGTCAACCTTTAAGTAATGATAAAGGTTTAGGCTCTATGGAAGTTTCAGTCTTTTAGCAGGTAGGTGGTTTCAAAGAAAGGGATGATGAATTCACAACTATTGTTAAGTAAAAATGGAGAATCTCTGAATCAAATAACGAGGGGTCTGTTAAGTTTAAATTCTACACAAACCTTCAAAGAGTAAAAAAGGCAAATCTGGACCAGTCAAAGAAAAAATAAAACACCTCTCAAAAAGATATCATAGAAAAATAAGGAAGACAAGATCTCTCAACTGTTTAGTAAAATGCCAAAATGCATTCTTTAGATTCTACAAAAAGGAGCCTGTTGGGATGGGAGGAGGCACAGTGTAGATTAAAGAGCAAGGTAATTGGTAATCTCAAGGGG
This sequence comes from Larix kaempferi, assembly GCA_027924585.1. Lineage (NCBI taxonomy): Eukaryota > Viridiplantae > Streptophyta > Pinopsida > Pinales > Pinaceae > Larix > Larix kaempferi. The sequence continues at coordinate 3,156,225 of BSBM01000591.1, read as the reverse complement.
GTGAGAACACAAAATTCTTTCAAAACTATCCAAAAGGCTGAAAAATAAGGAACATGATTTGGAAAATGCCCAAGCCAAATGGGAGAAAAGTAAGAAAGTTCAAAGAAATAGCAGATCTAGGGTTAAATTTCTTTAACAGTCTATTCTCAACTCCGAATAGACCCAACATCACTAAAATTACTAAACTTGCAGATTACTTCCAAGATTCATAGATTAGGAAGGAAATGAAGACCTTTATGCATAAGTCTCAAAGGAAGAACTAAAGGAGGTAGTATTTTCCTTTCAAAAGGCTAAAAGCCTAAGTCCAAATAGGTGGTCAGTAGACTTTTTCAATCCTTCTTTGATTGGATGGAAGGTGATATCCTAGTTGTGGTAGAAGAATCAAGTACCTCTGGTAAGCTTCTTGGAGCTCTAAATGCAACTTTCTTAGCTCTAATTCCCAAAAAGGTCAACCCTGCCACCTTTGCCATTTTTCACCCTATTTATTTAAGTAATTCTATCTCTACAATAATAACAAAAGTAATTGCAATAAAGATTAAAGTAATTCTATCAAAATATTTAACATATCTCTCAAAACAATTTGGTTTCCTGGAAGGTAGACAAATTTATGATGTAGTAGGGGTAGCCAAAGATGGATTGCACTGGATAAAAGCAAAGAAGATTCCCTCGATGGCAATTAAGATTGATTTGTCAAAAGCAGATGACAGGGTAAAATGGTTTTTTCTAACACTAATACTTATTTACACAATGAATTGGGTCAAAGGATACTTGACATAGTCTTCCTTTGTTGTGCTCATAAATAGATCAGCATCCCCTTTCTTTAAACCAACAACAGGTCTAAGCTAGGGTTGTGCATTGTCCCATTTATTGTTATTAACAATTATTGAAGGCTTAAGCAAACTCATTGATGGTTACAAACTAAAGGAATCCAGATTGGCAAAACTGTTTTTCTTATCTCACCTCCTACTTGTAAATGATGTACTTATTTTTGGGGAAGGTTCTATCATAGAGGCTGAAGCACTAAATCAGATACTTGATCTGTATTGCACGGCCACAAGGATGGAAATGAACATGACAAATTCCTCAATTTCTTTCTTTGCATTAGCAGATAGGCAAATCAATAGATTAAAACATCATCGCCCCAGGAACTAAGTCGATTTCAATAAAGGGTTAATATAATTGGATTTTATGCTAAGGAAAACTCATATGTGTATAGAGATTGCCTCTAGCTATTTGAGAAAGTGGAGAAAAGAATTTTAGGTCAGTGCACCAGTCACTTTCCATGGGAGGCGAATTAATATTGATCAAATCAATACTTGAAGCAACCCTTGCCTAATGGCACTCTTTGGCCCACATCCCCGTAGGGATACTGGAAAATATTAGAATGAAATGCTTCAGTGCCTTATGGAAAGGCAATAGTATTCACCAGACTATTCCATACTTCAATCAGTGGATTATTGCCTTGGTACAGATTTATTATTATTTTATCAGGCTATATATTTTTATTATTGAAGATGGATTTCCTTACAGTTGGCCTCACAAGTGGATCCAGGGTGTATGAGTAGTCATTCTTTATGGATTTCATGCTTCTGATTTCATCCATACATTCATATCAGAGTTTCGAGCAAAGAAAGATCATATTATGGACGGATTTGATTATTTACAGCCATTATCAGCGTTTTAATCAAATAATTAAAGTGACCATGGTTTATCAAGTTAATCAAAGGGTGAATATTTGGCATCAAAGTGATATTGGCATTTTATCTTATGTTATGGAGGCTCCCTAGACTTCACTGCACATGACATTATTCCCATTGGGCCCCACATTTATCACTTGGCCTCTCCTAACCAAATCGTAGCACTAGGAGGAGGGCACACTTGTGGGCAGCGATTTCACTTGATGACACACCATACTTTATGGGGTTGTTATGTTATGGCCCTAGGGGGACAACGTAGCACCTAGGAGACCACTTTCTATGTACTATCATGTTATATCATTGTTGCTATGTACTTGGGCGTATTTGGGTAACTCACCCCCCTAGAGAGTTCGCTCATGATTGGTGGATGTAGTTAGATCTCAACCATTGATAAAAAAGATGGCTAGGGATTGTGCTCTCTCATTCCTATATTAGAGAGATAGCTCTCATTGTTATGGACTTTTGGCTCTTGGACTGAACGAATAGAGAGAAATTTTGCTGAGTAAACTTGTGTTCTCTCGTGGTGAATGTTTGAGAATAGTGATTGCATGTTGTTTTTCCTTTGCACTAGAGGATTTTTGTGGCAGCTCTTGGTATCTTTGTGGTGAATTTAACTTGCATACAGGGGCAGCGATTTAAAAGAGGGTGCATTAGTGCGGAGAACCCCTTCTCTCTCTCTCTTGAATCATGGAACAATAGGGAGTTATTTTGTATCTTGCATTGATTGTATTCTCTCTGGATTTCCCGTATGCAATTGTCTATTTCTCTTGAAAAATCAGATTGACTAAGTGATGTTGGTTTGACAGGAGGAGGGCGCAGCTGTTAAGTTGGGTGCATTGGCTTCAAAGCTGGAGCTTCACCAAATTCTTCTCAATTGATCTTTGTGGGATTAATCGTCACTATTTTGGCATCTCTTCAAAACCCAAGTATCCCCATCATTTCTCTCGCTTTCATTTCCATTCCCTTTGTCACTAAAAATAATTAACTAATTAAAACCCTTGAAAATTTCGCAAGTCACATAACTTAGAACTAAAATAATCTGGCTCTTGGGTATTTGTAGTCATAGTCCAAAACCTCTAGGAACCATACACTATTACTTTATGACTCCATTTTCCCTTGGACTTAGCACTGGTCTGTTATTAAGTGCGCCCCTCCTGTTGGTGACTGATAGTTTTAGTTTGTCGCTTGTCCTCTTGCTTGTGATCTGAGCCGATTATTTTATCCATCATCCAAGTAGTTTAATCAAGTGCTAGTAAGCTAAAAAATTTAGTTGAATCATTATCTTGGGCATCTCCTAATTTATGCTTCAAATCCCCCAGGGTATTGACTTAGTTACATTTCACCTAGCACTTTGTACCCAGATCTCTGTAATCTTCACAGTTGTTGAGAATCAACCATTGGGATTGTATTTCACAAACTTAATCATCTACCAATCCCCTAACCCTCTCTCATTAGCTACCTTCCTGATTTAGGGTTCGTTATTCAAGATATTTTTGTTTTGTACTTGCTTATTTCTCTAGGTATCTTGTTTGTCGGTCTTTCCTTAGTGATTGGCCAGGGTCTACCCCTTAGCCATCTAGTTTAGATTGGATTAAAGTGAAGAGTGTCCTATGTTGATGTATTTCTAACTTAGGAAGATATTCACTTGTATATTACATTTGTACTTTATTGTATATCCAACAGAGATGTATTATTCCTCTGATTGGAAGTGTCGTCATTTGTACTTTATTGTATATCCAACAGAGATGTATTATTCATCTGATTGGAAGTGTCGTCATTTGTATTTGCAAGTGTCGCAAGTTACATTGTAAAGTGTTGTCATTTGTATTGATGGGTTATTAGACCTCCAATGTGGGGTCAGCCCTGGTTAGGTCATGTGGTTGGGTTATTAGACTTGATTAGCAAGTCGGCCCCAATGAATTATTGGCAGGTCAAGTTAGTGTATAAATAGAGAGGTTGTGTCTCTCATTTGATTCATTCACTCACTTCTCAAGCTCGCATAGCTAAGAGAGAAAGTGGCGCACTAGTGGAGGAGGAGGAGTATTTGCTAGAGACATCTTATTGGGTTTGATCTTTGTGATGTTGGTTTGTGGCTTATCTTATCTCTGAGGAAGTTGCGGGGTTTTTCACCTTCTTGGTTTTCCCCAGTGAAACTATGTGTCTCTTGTGTGATTGCTTTTGTGTCTATGATTGATATGTTGTACATGTTATTCTCTTAGTGATCCTAAATGATAATGGAATGAAATTATCGAAAAATTAGCATGGTATCAGAGCTGACCTAAGAAGAAGGCATTGTGTAGCTACGGAAGCTAGGGCTTCTTAATATTTGGGTTTCTCTCCACAAATCATCAAAGGCAAGAGGCTAGATTGACTCTCCTAGAAAGGGCGCATCTTTCTGTCGAGACAGAATTCAATTCTGAGCATTTTCAGTTTTTGACCTAAAAAATTAGGGTTTCTGCAAAAAAAATGGAATTTCTGAAATCTGAGACCACTGCTGGAAGGTCCTCTGAAAAATCGAAGTTTAGAGCTTTGGATCGAACTTTTTTGTTGGGTGAAGCTCCGGGAAAATCAAACCCTAAATCAGGGTCCTGTCTAATGAATCCAGAAGTTTCAAAAGCAATTTTGAGGGGTGAAAATTTGCATATTTCAAATTCTGAGTATACCAGCTTGACCAGCTCAGTAAGGCGCATCTTTCTATCGTTTCAGAAGTTTGAAATTCAAATTTTGAATTTTTAGGGTTTCTCTAACAAACCCTAATACAGCTCCAGATCCGGTTTTCAGCAAATCAAGTGGTAAGACCTAAATCTTTTCTATTTCCATTTGAAGTACTCTTTAAAGATGTCTCACCACACCAAGCTTGAGGATAAGCTTGAAGGGGCTAATAACTTCCGAGCCTGGAAGTATAGGATTGGGTTAATCCTAGAAAAGAATGAGGTGGACACTTACACAAGTGAAGAGGTTCTTGTTCCAGAGGGAGAAGAGGCCAAGGCCTTACACAAGAAGAACCTGGTAAAGGCTAAGAGAATCATTGTTGATTCTATAAAGGACCATCTCATACCCCATGTGCCTTCCCTAAAGACACCTAAGGAGATGTTTGACTCTTTGACCAAGTTGTTTGAAGGAAAGAACATAAATCGGAAGATGACTCTACGGAACCAATTGAAAGGGGTAAAGCTTCAGAATGGAGAGACCATTCAATCCTACTTATCTAACGTCTCTCAAATCAAGGAACAACTTGAAGCTATGGATGAAGTAGTGGAGAATGGTGAAATTGTAATGACCACATTGAATGGCCTACCTAGGTCATGAGACTCCTTCATCCAAGGAATCTGTGCAAGAAGGAAATTGATCTCTTTCTGTAGACTATGGGAGGAATGTTCACAAGAAGAAGCTAGGCTTGTTGCCCGAGAAGAAAAGATGGGAAGTGAAGAACAAGCCCTTACAGCACACACTAAAGGAAGCAAGTTCAAGAGGGAGAAATCTCATAACAACAAACATCCTCACTTCCATCAAAAGAAGAAAGATCTCTCCCAAGTTCGATGTTACTCTTGTGATGAGAAAGGACATTATGCCTCAGAAAGTCCTAAGAACAAAAGGAACAACAACAACAACTTCAACAAGAAGAAGAAGGTAAGCAAGAAGAGATATCATGCTCATGCTGCTGAGGATGATGAACCTCCCAAGAAGAAGACTGGAGCAGAAAGTGATGACTCATCAAGTGAAGATGAATATGTCTTAATCTCTACTCTCACAAGTACTGTCTCACATGGGTGTAATGACTGGCTTATTGATAGTGGGGCTTCTAAACATATGATTGGGTTTAAAGAATCTTTTATGGACCTATCTGAACATGAGTCAACTCACAATGTGAAACTTGGGGATGACTATCAATATCCTATCAAAGGAAGTGGTGAAGCCTCCTACATGTTGGACTCTAGGAAGTCCTTGAAAATGAAAGATGTTCTATACGTACCTAGACTCAAAATGAATCTTCTCTCCATATCATCTTTGGATGCAAAAGGAATGAGGGTTGCATTTGTGGATGGCCAAGTACTTATGTGGCCAAAGGGTAAGACCATGGATGATGCAGTAGTGACTGGAGAACAAGAGGGAGGATTGTACAAATTGAAGGGACAACCTGAACATGCCATGGTACATGAATCCATGGAGCCAAGTGAACTTTGGCATAGAAGGCTTGCACATGTGCACTATAGAGCACTACCAATTGCAAGCAAAGATGTAGAAGGTCTTCCTGAAATCCAATCAAAGCATGAAGGTATTTGCAAAGGATGTGCAAAAAGAAAGAACACAAAGAAGGCATTTCCAAGCAGTGAAAGCAAAGCAAAAGGAAACTTGGAGATTATCCACTCCGATGTGTGCGGTCCGATGTCATCCAATTCTCTGAGTGGGTATGTATACTATGTTTCTTTCATTGATGATTTCTCTAGGAAGACTTGGGTTTATTTCTTGAAGAATTAAGAGTGTTTGATAAGTTCAAGGAATTCAAAGCCTTGATAGAAAATCAAACAGATAAGAAGATCAAGACCTTCAGATCTGACAATGGCAGAGAATTCACTTCAAATGATTTCAAGAAGTTATGCAGTGATTCAGAGATTAAGAGGGAGTTGACCACTCCCTACAATCCACAACAAAATGGAGTTGCAGAAAAGAAAAATAGAACTATCATGGAAGTAGCACGGGCAATGCTTCATGACCAGGATCTGCCTATGCATCTATGGGCAGAAGCAGCTAGGAAAGCTGTATATGTACAGAACAGAACACCTCACAAGATACTTGACAATAAGACACCAAAAGAAGTCTTCCCTGGTAAGAAACCTGAAGTTAGCCATCTCAGGATATTTGGCTATCCTGTATATACACACATTCCAAAGGAAAAGAGAACAAAGCTAGATCCTTCAGGAAAGAAGGGCATCTTTGTGGGTTACAGTGAAAGCTCGAAGGCTTACAGAATATACTTTCCAGGGTTCAAGAAGATTGACATCAGCAGGGATGTAACATTTGATGAAGACTCAGCATACACCAAATCAAGGAAGACACCTGTTGAAGACAATGAAGAACCAAAGGTAACCAGATTTCAAGACACCACTATGAATGAAGCAATTCCAGAAGAAGATTGTGAAATTGAAGATTCACAAGAACCTATAGATCCACCCCGTGAGAAGAACTCTCACAAGAGGAAACCTACATGGGCTAGAGAGCTCATTCAAGATGCAGAAAGGTATGGCATTCCAGAAGAAGAACACAGAGAAAGGAAGAGTACTAGATCACATACTAGCTATGTTGCCTTACTCTGTGATATTATGAACAAAGAACCTTCCAGTTATGAAGAAGCAGCGGAAAAGAAAGAATGGAAGGATGCCATGGTCGAGGAATACCAATCGATCATGAAGAATGATGTTTGGGATGTGGTCCCAAGACCTAAAGGCAAGTCTGTTGTGACTTCCAAGTGGATCTATAAGATCATGCATGCTGCAGATGGCAGCATAGAGAAATATAAGGCAAGGTTTGTAGCTCGTGGCTTCTCCCAGAAAGAGGGAATAGATTATGAAGAAACTTTTGCTCCTGTGGCCAGATACACTTCCATCAGAACAGCACTTGCTCTGGCTGCAGTGATGAAATGGAAGATACACCAGATGGATGTCAAGACAGCTTTTTTGAATGGTGTAGTCGAAGAGGAAGTGTATGTGGAGCAACCACTTGGTTTTGAAACACATGACAGGGAGTCATATGTGTGCAGATTGAAGAAAGCCTTGTATGGCTTGAAGCAAGCTCCTAGAACTTGGTATGGGATGATAGAAAGATTTCTATCCAGTTTGGGCTTTACTAAGAGTAAAGCGGATTCCAACCTTTACTACAAGGTTGAGGAAGGCAATCCAGTGATACTAGAACTTGGTATGGGATGATAGACAGCTTTCTATCCAGTTTGGGCTTTACTAAGAGTAAAGCGGATTCCAACTTTTTTTTTTTTTTGATATCCGAGGAACTAGCCGAGATCCCCCAATGAGCATCGTCGATCGGGCGGGGTGGGTACAAACCTCGAGTCGAGGTCAGCCTTAATTTGGAACCGGTTCACCAGGGAGTGGGAAGGTAGGGACGCATTCAGAGCTGACAGGGACGAGACAGGATTCCAACCTTTACTAGAAGGTTGGGGAAGGCAATCCAGTGATACTAGAACTTGGTATGGGATGATAGACAACTTTCTATCCAGTTTGGGCTTTACTAAGAGTAAAGTGGATTCCAACCTTTTTTTTTTTTTTTGATATATGAGGAACTAGCTGAGATCCCCCAATGAGCATCGTCGATCGAGCGGGGCGGGTACAAACCTCGGGCCGGGGTCAGCCTTAATTTGGAACCGGTTCACCAGGGAGTGGGAAGGTAGGGACGCATTCAGAGCTGACAGGGACGAGACAGGATTCCAACCTTTACTACAAGGTTGAGGAAGGCAATCCAGTGATACTACTTTTGTATGTGGATGACCTGTTTGTTACAGGTGAGGATAGATTGATTGTCGATACGAAGAGGAAGCATGCTGCCGAGTTCGAGATGAAGGACTTGGGGATGATGCACTACTTTCTAGGCATGGAGGTGTGGCAGAGTGCAGATGGAATCTTCCTTGGACAAGGGAAGTATGCAGTAGAGATCCTGAAGTGGTTCGGGATGATGGACTGCAAGGCCATGGCCACACCTATGGCATCGAACCTGAAGCTTTTGTGTGATGCTTCATCTGAGTCGGTTGATGTCACTGTGTATCGTCAGATGATTGGGTCCTTGATGTACCTGACGAACACCAGACCAGACATTTGCTTTGCGGTGAACACATTGAGCCAGTTCCTGAAGGATCCCAGAGGTGTTCACCTGGTTGCTGTAAAGCATATTCTGAGGTACCTGAAGGGTACAATTGATTATGGGCTCAAGTATGATGCGAATCAAAAGTTTAACCTGCAGGGTTATGTTGATTCAGATTGGGCAGGCAGTGCTGCAGATAGGAAGAGCACTTCTGGGTGTTGCTTCAGTATGGGATCAGGTGTGATCTCTTGGTTTAGCAGGAAGCAGTCCTGCGTAGCACTGAGTACAGCCGAAGCAAAGTATGTTGCATCTTGTTCGGCTAGTTGTGCGGCAGTAAGGCTGAGGAAGCTACTGTCTGAGTTATTTGATCTCCTGTTGGATGCTACTGGTATCTTTTGTAACAACCAGAGTTGTGTGAAGCTGTCTGAGAACCCAGTGTTCCACGACAGGTCGAAGCACATCAAGATCAAATATCATTATATCAGGGATATGGTGCAGAGAGGAGCAGTGAAGCTCCTGTATGTTGCGACGGATGAGCAGGTTGCAGATGTGTTGACGAAACCACTAGCCAAAGTGAAGTTTGAGTACTTCAAAGAGAGGCTTGGTGTTCTTCAGATTGAAGATACTTCGAGGAAGAAGTGATGGGACACATTTGCTAGAGCCATTCCAAGCATGGTGAGAGGAGGATCCTTCCCATGGCTGTGGATGTAAGCGTTGTGTGATGAGCATCAGGACGATGCTCCAGTTACTGCTTTGTATATGCATCAGTTGGATGCTTTGTATGATCCGTTGGATCATGTATTTGGATATGCATCAGTTGGATGCTTTGTATGATCAGTTGGATCATGTATTTGTATATGCATCAAGTAGATGCTTTGTATGATCAGGTGGAGCATATGTATGATACGCATCAGGTGGATGCTTTGTATGATCAGTTGGATCATATGTGATGATATGTATCAGGTGGATGCATTGTATGATCAGGTTGATCATGTGTGATGAGCATCAGGTCGATGTTCCAGATGAAGTGCATCAGGATGGTGCACTGTATGATGATCAGTATGATCATGAGTACTAGGTTGATACTTCGTGGCCATGGACAGGTTGTGCAGGTAGCATAGAAAAGATCCTGGGAGATCCGGACAAGTAGAGCTGTGTGCTCATAACAGCCTGGGATGCTCTTTCGAGGTTTTGCTACAGGTAGCATAGAAAAGATCCTGGGAGATCCGGACAGGTAGAGCTGTGTGCTCGTAACAGCCTGGATGCTCTTTCGAGGTTTTGCTACAGTTTCGCATAGAAAAGATCCTGGAGATCCGAACAGGTAGAGTTGTGTGCTCGTAACAGCCTGGGATGCTCTATAGAGATCTTGCAGGATGCAAGATGCTCTTTAAAGTTTTTGCGAAAGTTCACATAGAAAAGATCCTGAAGATCCGGACAGGTAGAGCTGTGTGCTCGTAACAGCCTGGGATGCTCTATAGAGATCTTGCAAGTTGCAAGATGCTCTTTAAAGGTTTTGTGAAGGTCACATGTAAAAGATCCTAGAAGATCCGGACATGTAGAGCTGTATGCTCGTAACAACCTGGGATGCTCTTTCGAGGTTTTGTTGACGCACGTAATTAGTCCTAGGATCCACAGTATGGCCAATGATGATGAAGACCTACAGGCAATGTAGTCAGACTCGGACTTGGCAAATACTCGGCTGGCTTGGGACCCGGCCGACTCGACAGACTCGGATAAGACTCGGCAAAGACTCGACAAATATGAAAAATATGAAAAAAATTAAAAATGTGGTAACTTTTAAGCACAAAAAACATAGATAATGACATTTCTAATCCATATAAGTTATAAAAACAATTCTATGCAGAAATTCATTAGATCATCTCATAAAAATTAATAATACAACATTTGACACTCCATATTTGTATGCAAAATAGTGAACTAAAAGATGATTCCTTGAACGCATTCCAAAATTGTACCAAGTTCAAATACATAGTACCAAGTTCAAATACATAGGTAAACATAACTAGAAAATCAAAAAAGATAGTGTCTCCAAGTCCAAACTCGATTCTCATGCATGACTACGAGCAGTGGAACGCCTAGTATAAGCCCTACTAGAGCTAGTGACAACATCACTAGATGAAAAAATCAACCATGATGAAGGTGTGTTTGGCGTTTCCATTTCAGAAAATGGTACACCAGAGGGACCCTCGGTCTCTTCATCAAGCCAAGCCAAACCAGGAGGAGCTTCATCCTCCACTACCCAATCAGAGACCAGATCAATTTGATCCAATAAAATTGGATCCAAATCCTTTCCCCGCAGCTGTTTTGTGAGCATCCGAAGGTTGTAATATATGTAGACCAACTTCTCCAACCTCTCATGCTCCAACCTGTTGCGCTTTTTGGTGTGGATGTGCTCGAATACTGACCAATTGCGCTCACAACCTGAAGCGCTGCAAGGCTGACTCAATATTTTGATGGCGAATTCTTGTAGTTGTGGTGCCTCAGCGCCACAATCTACCCACCATTGGGCTGTTATAAAAAAAAACAAAGATTACAAGTTTTGCAATGTCAAACTTTAAAAATAAAACTAGCAAAATAAAATTTAACGAATTACAAATTGAATCTTACATGGCATTTTCTTCTCCCTGAGACGTTGTGTTGAGCTAAATCCAAACATGCCAGATGATTCCTTGCACATATCTCGCTGCATATTGATCAAGTCTTGAGTTTCTTGATTGGGGTACATCCTCTCAATGCATATCATCATACCTCCCATCACCTCAGGATCCTTTTGAATTTTAGACCCTACATTATAGAATATGCTCGGATTGAGATATGCCCCTGCAGCATGTAATGGTGAATGTAGTTGCCTGTCCCACCTGGAATCAATAATATCCCATATAGGGCGATATTTTGATTCATCCCCCTTATAGAAGACCTTGATGGCCTCTTTGGCCATGTCCATCCCCTCATAAACATACCCCATTAGTGGTTTGTCACCATCCATGATCCTCAACACTCTCACAAGTGGTTCTGTCATGCTAACAATCTCAGTGACTTCCTCCCATGAACTATCTCTACGGACAGACAAGCTCATAGCCATTGCATCTGGTTTTGTGCTGTCCTTATAATGTATCCATTCCCTGCTACTAACCATCCGTCTCAATGCTTGGTACTCATTAAGGCGGCTTTGGAGGGAGAGAAAGTTGGTTGCAAACCGTGTGATAGCAGGGCGACTGAGCTCACCTTCTATGTGCTCTCTCATAAGACTCAGCACCCAAGCATGGTTATAAATGTACTTGGTGATTTGTTTGCACTCGTGAACCACATCTTGCACCCACTCCAACTTCCCAATGTCCTCCAAAATCAAATCTATACAATGGGCAGCACAAGGGGTCCAAAATAGAGAAGGATATTTTGCACAAAGCAATTTACCTGCTACCACATAATTTGTTGCGTTGTCGGTGATTACTTCGACAACATTTTTGGCCCCCACTTCTTCAACAACCTCTGCTAACAATGTAAATATCAGATTTGCATCTTTCACATGTGAGGATGCATCAACAGATTTCAGGAACATGGTTCCTTTAGGGCAAGCCACAAGAAAATTTATGATCGTTCTATTCCTCTGATCTGTCCACCCATCTGACAAGATTGTACAAAACCTGTAAACTCCCATGAGCTTTTAATGCTCTCCAACTGTTCCTTGACACACTGCAACTCCTCATCTAGATCTTTCCCCCTAAGTGCACTGTATGAAGGGGCTTTGTATCCAAGGCTAGCGCTTACAATAGCATCTACCATGGGCTGATAAAATGGAGACCTTGCAATGTTGAAGGAGAGGCTGTCATGGTACCAAAACCTCCTCACTGCCATATCTGCCTCCTTACTTTTCCTTTCATTAAAGCTGTCCAAGGTAGGTTGAGATCCCGGGATCGTACGAGGAAGGAAGAAATTAGAGGTGATAGATGGACTTGCTGCAGCACCTGGTGCAAAACTTGATGAACAACTACCTGGGGGTCCCATTGGCGATCTGCCCATCCCTGCAGTTTCAAACCTCAGCCTAGATCTTTTGGCATTTTGGTCTTTGATGCTTTCCAAAGCAACGTTCATTTCCGCTGTGACTTCTTCAGGGCAGCCATCACAAACTATGACATCTTTGCACACAACTCGAGCTAAGTGGTGTTTTAACCTGTTTATGCCCCCATACATAGTCGTTGGACAGTACTTGCACTTGACTTAATTGTCTTGCCCTGGGACCACGCGGACACAATGTTCCCATGCTTTATCAAGAGGCCTTCTAGATCCCTTAGGTGCCATGGATGACAATCTGACTGGAAAAAGTTAAAAACAATTAAAATGAAATTTTATTTATGAATTAAAATTAAATGTAATTTGTTAAATTTGTTAAAAACTTAAAATAAACTAAAAAACTTAACAAATTTAAAAAATTAAAACAAATGTCAAAAACATAAAAAAGAATATGAATTTATTTGAATCTTAAATTTCATTTGAATTTTTTTAATTTGTTAAGTTTATTTTATTTATTTTAAGTTTTATGTTAAGTTTTTAATGGTTTGAGTTTGGCCTTGGCATGTTGATGCCATGACTGCCTATAGGCATGTAGGCTGCCATAGTGGCAGCTTGGCCTTGGCATGTTGATGCCATGACTGATTGCCTACAGGCATGTAGGCTGCCACAATGGCAGCCTGGCCTTGGCATGCTGATGCCATGACTGACTGCCTACAGGCATGTAGGCTGCCATAGTGGCAGCCTGTAGGCAATCATGGCATCAGCATGCCAAGGCCAAACCATTAAAAACTTAAAATAAAAATAAAAAAACTTAACAAATTTAAATGAAATTTAAAATTCAAATAAATTTATAATTTCTTTTTATGTTTTTGACATTTGTTTTAAATTTCCTTTTAATTTTGTATTTGAATTTCTGTAATTTGTTAAGTTTTTTTTTTTTTTTTTTAAGTTTTAGGTTAAGTTTTTAATGGTTTGACTTTGGCCTTGGCATGCTGATGCCGTGACTGCCTACAAGGCCAAAGGCCAAAGTCAAACCATTAAAAACTTAACCTAAAACTTAAAATAAAATAACCTTGTAGGCAGTCACGGCATCAGCATGCCAAGGCCAAAGTCAAACCATTAAAAACTTAACCTAAAACTTAAAATAAAATAAAAAAAACTTAACAAATTATAAAAATTCAAATACAAAATTGAAAATTCAAATGAAATTTAAAAAATAAATAAAATAACATAATACATATATTAAAATTTTAAATTTTAAAAATTACATTGCAATATGTATTTTAATTTTTACATTGTATTTTACATATATATATATATTTTTTTAGAATACAATATATTAACTTTTATATATGTTTTTTAAAGTTTTAATTTAAATTTTTAAAATACAATGTCATATATGTAAATTACAAATACATATATAACATTGTATTTTAAAACTTTAAATTAAAACTTAAAAAAAACATATAAAAAAGTTAATATATTGTATTTTAAAACAAAATATATATGTAAAATTTAAAACATATATATATAATTAAAATTTAAAACATATAAAAAATTAAATTTAAACTATATACAAAATTTAAATTTTGAAATAAAAAAATGTCGACCAACCTTTGGCTCTTCGGCTCTGTCGATGGTGTCGATGGCAACTGATGTCGACCAAGTCACAAAACGTAGCAGGCCGATAGAACCCAGCAGCGACGCGTCTCTTCAATCGTAGCAACGTTCGACTCTCTTCAATGGCAGCCCGTCCAGAACCTAGCAGCAATTGAACCCGTCGATGGCAATGGCAAACTGAAGAATGAAGATACTGAACCCTCAGTCGAACTCGAAACTCACGAACACTCAACTCGGAACTCACGAACCCGGCTCACACTACTTCGCAGCTCACACTTCGGCTCACGGCTCACACAGTCACACTACTTCGGCTCACTGTGAGTGGAGGAGGACCCCGGACGCCTTCTTAAAGGCTCAATCCGGTGCCAAACTTTCGCGCCAGTTTTTTGGCGGCAATATGAAAGCTCGTGATGGTCAACGATTGGCCCATTATCCGCCACGAGGGATGGACGACAGGCCGGCGAGTTTTCGCCGAGTTTCAACAAGTGTTAGGTTTTCATCGAATTTCAACGAGTGTACGCTAAACCCGCGAGTGCCGAGTTAGGGCTCCGAGTAAGCTGCGGTTATGCGGCTGGCTGTTGACTCGGCCAGACTCAGCCATACTCGCGAGTCTTAGCCGAGTGAAACTACACTGCCTACAGGTGGTGGGCCTACATCCAGCATGAAAAAGGGCTGGCTTTGTAGAACTTCCTATGACGAGCAGAATTCAGAGATAGCCCAGTGATCGAGATGTCGAGTACAGCAACAGTGATGATGAAGATGTTCCCTGATCCAGTGATGATGATCCAGCTCCAGAATTGAAGACTTGCGCCAATATGTATTGATGACCTGTGACGAAAGAATACCTTCCTAGTTAAGAGGGAGTGTTGATATATTTGTAACTTCGGAAGATATTCACTTGTCTATTACATTTGTACTTTATTGTATATCCAACAGAGATGTATTATTCCTCTGATTGGAAGTGTCGTCATTTGTATTTGCAAGTGTCGCAAGTTACATTGTAAAGTGTCGTCATTTGTATTGATGGGTTATTAGACCACCAGTGTGGGGTCGACCCTGGTTAGGTCATGTGGTTGGGTTATTAGACTTGATTAGCAAGTCAGCCCCAGTGAATTATTGGCAGGTCAAGTCAGTGTATAAATAGAGAGGTTGTGTCTCTCATTTGATTCATTCACTCACTTCTCAAGCTCACATAGCTAAGAGAGAAAGTGGCGCACTAGTGGAGGAGGAGGAGCATCTGCTAGAGACATCTTATTGGGTTTGATCTTTGTGATCTTGGTTTGTGGCTTATCTTATCTCTGAGGAAGTTGCGGGGTTTTTCACCTTCTTGGTTTTCCCCGGTGAAACTCTGTGTCTCTTGTGTGATTGCTTTTGTGTCAATGATTGATATGTTGTACATGTTATTCTCTTAGTGATCCTGAATGACAATGTAATGAAATTATCGAAAAATTAACATCCTAATCGACATGACAACCAATCTATAGTTGGGGATCAAGAGCCTCTTAGGTCACAACTTTGGCTGCCTAGCTCCTCTATTGTCCTAGATAGCATACTCATTCAGGGAAGCTACAAGAATTGTGATAACAAGTACATAGAGTACAATTACCACCAGAGTGATTATCTTTCATTTGGAAATACAAAGTATCATCAGATTCACATCGTTGAAAACCCACCTTTCGTAGGTAATCATCATTTTTTGCATACCAAACATGAGGACCTTGTTTCAATCCATATAATGCCTTCACAAGTTTGTAGACATTACATTCATGTCCTTCAACTTCAAAACCTTGTGTTTGAGTCATGAAAACATCTTCATTCAAATCACCATTCAACAAGGCACTTTCACATCCATTTGATGTAATTTCCAACCATTTTGAGCAGCCAAATTGATAATTGTTCTGATTGTGTTCCATTTAGTTGTTGGAGCAAAAGTTTTATCATAATCAATCCCTTCTTGTTGAGGAAAACCCTTAGCCACAAGTCTTCCTTTGTACTTGTCAATTTTTCCATTTGGTTTGTACTTTATTCAATAAACCCATTTGCAACCTATGCGTTTAACATCAAGTGGGCAATCAACTAAGTTCCAAGTACCATTTGCAAGTACTGAATCATATTCATTAATCATTGCTTCCTGCCATCCTTCATGTTTTGTAAATTTCCTTAAAATCCAACTAGGGCTAAAAGCATGCCAACTAATTGCTACCAATAACCACACATGGATTTCTTCACTATGCAGCGAAACAATAAATACTGAAAGAAATATAGCAGCAATCACATCAATAGAGACAACTCAATCTTTTTGGTTATAAACCCCGGACAAAACCCAAGATGGGAAAACCGATGCAGCAGTATGAGATTTTATTTTATTAAGAAAATATAGAGCAGTACAATTCAGAATTCTAATTCTGCCTAATTGGCAAAATTGTACCACACAAAATTCACGGAGAAAAACCTGTGAATGGGCACAGATCCCAATGCAGCAGTACTGTTGTTGTTGTACGGCCTGCTGTACGGACTATACGAACGAGCTGTTGTACGACCGGCCTGCTGTACGGTCACCTCTGTCAAGTCCTCCTGTCTCTCTCCTCTGGGAATTTTGTATTGCCTTCTCAGAATGGCTGCTCCTCCGTCTTCTTTGCTAAGACTCTCTCTCACACTTCTCTTCCTACGTCTCTGTCGGAATGCAATTGTGTCCTCTCCACCAATTGATCTTTTCTTTTATAACTCAATGCTAAGCAAAAACCCTAATCTCACTATAGATCTATGGTTGAGATCCTCTGGTGAGATTGGATGCCCAAGATTAGATCTGGCCATCACTTAAATATTTTCACTTACACTTTATAAAAAGTGTTTCATTAAGTCAATTAATAATTACACCATTTTAATTTATTTTCCAAAGAAAACTTAGGAAAAATAAATTAAATACATTTCATTGGCTTCTGCATGCAAGGACACATGCATGCAGGAAGACCTTCCTTGTTGTCAGTTTCTAACACTCCCTCTCAACGAGGAAGGGATTCGGTAACAACCCCAACTTGTCTCTGAACTTCACAAACTTGAGTTTGCAAAGTGCCTTGGTGAATAGGTCTACCACCTACTCATATGTCTATATGTACTCCAACCGAATGGTTCCTCTCTGAACACAATCTCTGAGGAAGTGATACTGGATGTCAATGTGCTTACTCCTGTCATGGAACACTGGATTCTCAGAAAGGTTGGTACCACTCTGATTGTCACAGTGAACTACAGTAGTCTCTAGCTCACTCTCGAACAATCCTGAGAGCAACTTCCTCAGCCACATCCCCTCACATGCATCCATGTTGGTTGCCATGTACTCAGCTTCTGCTGAGCTCAATGCAACTAACTTTTGCTTCCTGCTGAACCAAGAGAAAACCCTTGATCCAATGATGAAGCGGCAACCTGAAGTGCTCTTCCGATCCTCTACACATCCTGCCCAGTCAGCATCTGTGAAACATGCCAACTGTATACTACCATTGCGCTCATAAACCAATCCATACTCCACTGTACCTCTGATGTAGCGAAGTATGTGCTTCGCAGCTGTCCAATGTACTCTTCGAGGGTTCACCATGAACTGACTCAAAGAGTTGACTGCAAAGCTAATGTCTGGTCGAGTGTTGACCAGATACATAAGCGACCCGATAAGTTGCATATACAATGTAGGATCAAACTCCTTTGATCCCGATACATCAATCCTCCTCCAGTTGGAAACTAGAGCTATGGCCATAGGTCTACAGTCCTCCATCCCGAATCTCTTCAAGATCTCTACTACATACCTCCCCTGTCCAATGAAGAAGCACCCATCTCTCTGCCAAACCTCCAGACCTAGGAATTAATGCATCAACCCAAGGTCTTTCATCTCAAACTCCACTGCAAGATTGGACTTGTAGTCCCTGATCAGCTCCTCATCTCCTGTAATAAAGAGATCATCCACATATAGAACCAGTGTGAGAGGTACCTCACCTGCCAAGAAGTACAGGTTATGGTCTACCTCACTCCGTTGGAAACCCATCTCTCGTAGATAGCTGTCAATCCTCGAGTATTGTGCTCGAGGTGCCTGCTTGAGCCCATAAAGGGCTCTATGCAACCTGCATACATGCGACTTCCTACTCTCCACCTCAAACCCCTCTGGCTGCTCAATATAAACCTCTTCCTCAATAACTCCATTGAGGAAGGTTGTCTTCACGTCCATCTGATGAACGCACCAACCCATCTCTGCTGCCAATGATAGGATAGTCCGAATAGACGAATACCTAGCGACAGGGGCGAAGGTTTCCTCATAGTCAATACCTTCCTTCTGCGAATACCCCTGTTATCACATATATAGTAGCCGGGCTACCCTACATTATTTTTCTCATTCCAGTACACTATTCAGCCAGTTCCCTTACATTTGAGATGCCGAGATGAGCATCTATATTGGATCACTATCAGATTGTGGACAGCAGTTGCATTCCCCGTGCCATGACTGAGTTTCAGGACACTCAGAGAGATGCCCGATATAGCCATTATACCATTGGTACAGAGCAGTCAGTAGTGCCCAGAGTTACA
This sequence comes from Larix kaempferi, assembly GCA_027924585.1. Taxonomy (NCBI): domain Eukaryota; kingdom Viridiplantae; phylum Streptophyta; class Pinopsida; order Pinales; family Pinaceae; genus Larix; species Larix kaempferi. The sequence goes on along the minus strand of BSBM01000591.1, from coordinate 3,137,503 downwards.
GCAGCAGTTCCAGAGGACAGATGATGGTACAGGTTGATGTGCATTCAGGTATATGACTCAGCATGTATATTATTGTGTTATGGTTAGATTGCTTTTATACTTATTCTTATAGCATGTCTTAGCACTTAGTGTCATGATCTGGCGATCATATAGATACATGGACCTGGTTGACCTATTATTTATATTATATTGTCCCTACTCAGACTTAGAAGTTCACTATTCATACTCATTGGTACATACCCTCCTTAGGGAGAATAGAGGTGATCATTACACCATACTCTGGCTTGCTAGTGTTGGCTCCATCATTTCATTGTCTTCATCCATCCGTGGCATACCTTTTAGATTATTACCCTGATTTGCTACTTGACTAGTGACATGGAGGACCTTTCCCCACTGTAGCCTCTGTATTGGATGAGCCTCCCCTGTTTATTGTGTCTCGGCTCTAAGTTGGTGACAAAACTTACCTATGGTGAGTTGGAGTTCCTTGAGAATTCCCCCTAGTCACTAAAGTTGTGTTGGCTAAACCTGAAACTTTTAGTGCTGCCATCAATACAAAATCTGGAAAAATGAAATGCTATATCTTGTATGTGAAAGAAATGCCAATTGAAAATGGCCATGAAAAATAAAATGTTACATCTTTTGGAAAAATAAATACCTAGGTAAACAAGTTGTCCATGACACACCTAGAAGTGCTCAGGTAAACAAGTGCCTTAAAAACACACCTGCAGCAGAAAGCCTAAAAATAAATGTAAATCTATGCAATGTGTTTGTAAACACACATAGATCAAGGCTATGGAAACCTCAGGCCCAAAAAGCAATGGAACTTAAATGTTATATCTAAAACAATTGCTGGCCTTGTTTGTATTATGGATTGTGCGCATCTGTGAAGGTGAATAAACCCTCTTTAAACAACTCATCCATTTGTGAGACACAGCCATTCCCTGTGTTATTGCTCATTCAGTATATACTATGGTGTGTATTCCCTTTCCCTTGCCAAAGTGTCACAAAGTCAAGTCAGTCAAGTCATCCCTTAGCCGAGCCAGTTATTTCAGCCTTCACCCTTCACTAGCAAATTGATCACAACTATGAAGTGAGTATGGTCCTGAAAGTCTAGTCTGAGTAATAATAATAATTAACGACACTATATATTTGGATTTAGATCGCCAGTCATGATTACTCTGTGTTATATTGGCTATTTGAATAAATTGTAAAGCATGTATTAACCTGGACACCTTGCAGCAGCTATGGATGATAGTCTGAGTTGTATTTGGTCTTGGTTAGACCTAGTTTGACCATGGAGGACCATGGGACATGAGATGTTGGACCTTATGATGATATGGATAGATGATATATGGTCTATGTACACATACAGGATGATTCTATGCAGCAGCTACAGGGTTATGATGATGATTCTTGGGATACAGCAGTGTTTGGTCATTTACAGATCATTATTATGGGCCTTGTTCAGGTACATTGGATATTTATTTTGATCATGCAGAGATTCATATGGTGTATGAGTACACATCTTGGATGGATTTGGACCTTCTGAGTCCAATGGGACAGTTTGTTTTCAGTTCCGGGCACTTACAGTGATGATTTAGCCTCAGTAGGCTGTCCTAGTGCAGTTTTGGTCTGTTGGAGGCCCTGTCGGAGCAGAGATGACTTTTATCCGGTTGACCTAGGGCGCTGATGATGGAGGGGGTGGTCCAGCCACTTGTTTTTACCATATTACCCCCCTCCCGGATACATTGGTGCCCTCACCTTGACAGCGCCATCACTCCAGGAGGCTGTTTGGGCAGTTTCACGCTTCCCGAGGCATTTCAGGATTGGTAGAAATGGCTATTGAGGAAATCGATTTGGGTTACTGAGGCAAAGTTATGGCATGGGATGATCAGTGATGATAGATCGGGACCTTCCACACCTCCTCCAGCAGTTTCAGCTTCATCGGGGCCCGCATCCATCACTTATGGCACTTTCTGTGGATTTTTGAGGTCTTTTGAGGACCACGACTTCACCTTGGAGGCACGATTTGGTACATTCATGATTATTTATTGGTTATTGTGCCATGGGGATTGACCAAGGAGGGATAAAATTACCCCTTGGACCCACCATGAGCCTCTTATGATATTTTGTCATCATGATTTGGTGGGATTCCCCTCTCCTAGGGCGACTTTGTCCACTTATGTTATATTTTATGTGTGATCCATGTATTATGTTGTTGAGCTCATCTCAACCATTGATTAGACATTTGTATCTTTTAATCTTAGCCACTCATTCAAAAAGTGGTTAGGGTTTTGGTGCCTCTCCTTCCTATTTAAAGGAGAGAGCCTCTCATTGTAAAGGGACTTTTGGCTCTGGATTATTGGAATAGAAAATTATTATTGCATCTATCTCCAATGTTGTGGTGAATGTTTTTGGTGTTCGTTCGTTGGTTCTTCCTTTGCACTGAGTTATTGGAGATCTTGTTTGCCATATCTATTGTACCACGATTTTGCATCTACAGGTGGAGGCCGATTTGCTTGGAGGAGGTATTGGTAGGGGAAGACTCTCCCTACTTCTTCTTTGGAGCTCTTCGTTGGTAACAGGGAGTATTACTGTCCCAGGACCTTCTATTTCATGTTACTATTTGCATTTCTCTTGTATTTCTTCCATACTTGCTCTTACTGATTGAATCTTTATTCCTTGGTTTGACAGGTAGAGGAAGGCGCACTTGTGGACTTGGGCATCAAATTGGCAAGCAAATCAACAATCTCTCATTTGATCTCTGCGGGAATCTTCCTCAACATCAAGGCATTTCATCCACATCATTCAGGTATGATCTCAAGGTAAGTTCTATCTCCATGATCTATCCAATTGTCAAAAACACTTAAAACCCTAATTAAGTAAAACCCCAATTTTGCATTTTCTTAGATCTACTGAGATCTAGTGGGTTGTTGGGCATGATATTGAAAACCCACCTCTATAGCATCCACGGCATCCCGGATCTATAGTTTGGTGAGGATTGGCTTCCGTTTGACCCCTCTCCCAAGCCAACTTAGCTTCTCCCAAGGAAGGCGCACTTCACCATTTGAGCAAGTTGACCTAGATCTAGTACATGGGTGTTTGAGATTCCACTTGATTTGACATCTACACATCAAATAACATACACCCAGGTTGTCACTTTTCTGAAATTGACCTTGTGGGCCCCATTCCACATTTTAAGGGATTTAATCCCCATTTTGGACCACTTGGAACACTTAAACTCAGATCTACTAAGATCTAACCGGTGGATTGCCACGAAATTATAGATCCATACTCCTACCTGACCGATCTACTAGGATCTAAAGTTTGGATTCCATCCGACATGATTTGACCCACCTAAACCCCAATTGAAGCCTCCTTGGGTAAAGTCGCACTACCTTGGAGAAGTGAGTTCACTCACTTCTAGGAATTGGGTACTTGAGATTATTGCAGATCTGAAACCGGAATAATTCAAAACCTAGGTCTAGACTATCACTTTGTCAAATCTTGCCTTGGGGACTGCATTCCTTGTTTTAAGGGATTGTGGTCCACTTGGGTTAAACCTAGATCTAGATACATTCAACCATCAAGACCTATACTGTCCACTTATCTCATGTTGTAGGAGTCCTAAACCATAAGTCAACCCCACTTTGACTCCACTTCCCAATTCCCAAGGCACTGGTTTATCTCCAAGACAACCCAACTTTCCTAGATTGTTGGATTGACTTGTGGTTTGACTTTTGCATGGTGAACTATACCCTTAAAGCTATCATGAATCATGGTCAAGCTTGTCTTATGTACTAGTTAGCCCCAATACATCCCTTAAAACTATCCTGCATTGGACACAGTTCCCAAGGCAGTAGATCTTTTGACATTGAACTAGTACACTAGCCCTAGATCTCACTACAAACAATATAAGTCACTCTTACATTCAACTATGAACCAAAGCTATATCTATTGAACCCTCACTTGGCTTGTGACTTCATCCTTAGGTCTAGGATAAACCATACACCTAACTTCACTTGGAAATACCCTGATTTGGTGTCTTGGTTTTGATCTCTCCTATCGGGAGTAGATCGGGTCTCCCCCTTTGTTGTCTGGGCTAGATAACATAAAGCGAAGGTTGCCTCGACTGGCGTGACAACCATACATATTGGAGGTCGAGGTGATCGTGGTTGCACCTTTCAAGTTGCCCTTCCCTATTGCCATCCATGACTGGATCCATCCATAGGGGTAACTACAGTTTAGGTGATAACAACCCCTTCGCCACGAAGCGTGCCTTGTACTTCTCCACACTTTCGTCTGTTGCATGCTTTACCTTGTAGATCCATCTAGATCCCACCACCTTCTTACCCTATGGCCTTTGAACAACCTCCCATACTTGATTCTTCATGATTGAGTCATACTCCCCAACCATGGCCTCTTGCCACACATCATGTTGTGCAGCCTCCTCAAAACTAGAAGGTTTAGAGTCAATCAACTTTGTCATCAGTGCCATATAACTCAGTCTATCTGGTGGTACGCTCCGTCTAAATGATCATTGTGGAAGAGTCACTTGTCTGGAATCCTGAACAGTGGACCTATACCACTTAGGTTGTGGCCTAATGTTTGCCTGTTGCGGCTGTTGGACATCCTCCTCCTGATGTTGGTCATCCTCCCCATCAAAGATAGGAGGGTCTTGTCCACCTGACTCCCTTTGACTACAAGAGCATGTGCCCTATGTCTGAACCTGTACCTACCTCCAACTTGACTCCTCCCGAGTCCTCAACTGTCTGCTCCTGTGTTGGTAAGTCCATATATCTTCTCAAGGCTCTGTCTTTGTCAAACTGGACATCCCTGCTCACACTGATCCTCTCGCGAGCTGGGACATATACTCTATAAGCCTTGGAAGTCTCACTATACCCCACTAGAAGCCCCTTCTCTCCAGAAGGATCCAGCTTCTTCCTAGTGTCAGCTTGAATGTGACAATAGCAGATACTCCCAAATATGCGCAGATGACTCACATCTGGTCTAGTACCTGTGAATACTTCCTCGGGTGTCTTCCTCCCTAGTGTTGTGTGGGGACACCTGTTTTGGACATATACTGCAGTCCGAAATGCCTTGGCCAATAGGAATAGTGGTAATCCCTAATCAAATAACATGGCCTTGGCTGAACACACCAGTGTCCTATTCTTCCTCTCCGCCACCCCATTCTGCTGCGGGGTATGAGGAACAGTGTGTTCCTTCTTGATCCCCTCTTATGCATAGTACTCCATGAACTCTCTACCGGTGTACTCACCACCGTTGTCTGTCCTCAATATCCGGATCTTCTTCCCTGTTTGGTTCTCCACTAGAGTCTTGAACTCTCGTAACCGATCGAAGACCTCTGACATGGCCTTCAGAAAATAGATCCAGGTTTTCCTGGAATAGTCATCAATGAATGTGACGCAATAACTGTAACCACTCAAAGAATCGACGCTCATCGGTCCGCATACATCCGAATGCACCAAGTCTAAGACCCTCTCTGACTTGTGCTCACTATGTGGGAAAGGCTTCCTAATGTTCTTCCCCAAAGCACAACCCTTGCAGTGGTTGCGCTTGTCCTCTTGTACTGAAGGAACTCCAATGACTGCCTGTCTCAGATGCCTCAGTGCACCATGGTGTAAGTGTGCCATGCTCTTACGCCACAACTCACAATCACTACTGATGCTACTGACCAGAGCCTTTACAGGCTCAAAAAGTAGTATGTAAACCTTTCCGCTCTAAACCCCAATCATCCTGTCCAATCTCTGATCTGACCCATGTGACCTGATATATACTTTCCTATCCCAGAAAGTCACTAGAAAACCCTTGTCTTCTAGTGTGGAAACCGATATGAGATTCTTGGTCATCCCTGGGACATATAGCACATCAGCAAAGCTGATAGGTTTTCCAGACTCCCTCTGAATTGAAACAGTGCCAACACCCTGCGCCTGATACCGCGCATCATCTCCTAACTCAATATGGAAATTTACTCCACCCTCCTGCAAGCTCTTGAAGAACCCTCTGTGTCCTGTCATGTGACAAGATGCACCGCTATCCACATACCAGATACTGTTGTTGATGGAACTTGTCATGCAATCTATCAAACAAAAGTCCTCATCAAAACTCTTATTGCAATCATCCACCTCTGCAGACCCTGCCATCTATATGTTGTTGTTTTTCTTCTTCCTTTCTGGGCACTAGGAAGCAAACAGTCCATGCTTGTGGCAAATGAAGCACTTGACTTTTGCCATGTCCGAGTTCTTCTTGCCACCCTTCTTCTTCTTTGCCTTCCCCTTACCTTTGCTTGTTAGGGCTAGAACCTCTTCATCCACGATCTTTGTAGCACCGTTGGATGAAGCTGAACCTTGACCCATTCGGGTCTCTTCCTATGCAAGTCATCCCACAATCTCTGCCAGTCAAGAAGCTTCTCCCTAGCCACCACGCCTTTGACAAAGACATCCCATGGCTTAGAGAAGCCATTGAGAGCTATACGAACTAGCTCCTCCTCCTTAGTCTTAGAGCCAACTGCTCCAAGCTCATCCCTAATATGTGTGAACCTTGTAAGATAAGGCACCACTCCTTCATCCTTGGCCATCCTGGTACTACGCAACCTCTCCTGCAACACCATCTTCCGGTTTTCCTTCTTACTCTGGTAGAGACTCTCCAAAGCCTTCCACATTTCTAATGCGGTTTGCTTCCCAGACAGATGAGGGACTATGTGGTCCTTCACCCCATCCAAGATGATCAACATTGCCCTGGAATCTATCTTCTTCCACTTAGCCAAATCTGTCGGATCTGTGGGAGCTACCTTTTGATCATCAATGTGCTCTTCAGCATCACTGACATCAAGGATCCCGATGATCCTCTGTTTCCAAGTAGGAAAGTTCTGTGCCCCCTGGAGTCTATCCTCAACTCTCAACTGTACGGCCATAGTGAATAGTACTTGTAAACCCTTGGATAGATATGCAGTGATCTATCCAACCAACATGCTACTTTCTCTCAGCCTACTCAGAAGAGCTCTGATACCATGTAAATTTCCTTAAAATCCAACTAAGGCTAAAAGCATGCCAATTAATTGCTACCAATAACCACACATGGATTTCTTCACTATGCAACGGAGCAATAAATATTAAATACTGAAAGAAATATAGCAGCAATCACATCAATAGAGACAACTCAATCTTTTTGGGTATAAACCCTCGGACAAAACCAAAGATGGAAAAACCGGTGCAGCAGTATGAGATTTTATTTTATTGAGAAAATATATAGTGGTACAATTCAAAATTCCAATTATGTCTAATTGGCAAAATCGTACCACACAAAAATCACTGAGAAAAATTATGATTGGGCACGGATCCCAACGTAGCAGTACTGTTGATGTTGTACGACCTGTTGTACAAATCCGTACAGCCTGCTTTACGGAATCCGAGCATAAAAAGACGAACAGGTAGGAGGAAGTGCTGGCGAAATTTCGAGCATCCAGGCGATCCGGAGGACAAATTTCCATATTTTTCAAAACCGGTCATTTTTTCCTATAATATTGTAAGCCACCAAGTCACATTAAGTAGACTGGGGCACTTCTCTTTATCATTGTAAACATTTTTAAACGAGAGCAAGTGGGCTAGCCAGCGCCCATACCCCATTCCCCCAGGGGTGGCCTGTGTCGTCTCATTTTCATGGCGTGATTGTTAGAGTAGTTTATTTCTTTGTTTTCCGGCATTTAATAAAATAAATTAGGATTAAAATAAACCTTGTTGGTCCGTTCCACTGGCGGGCCACAAGTTCACTCACAACCTAGTTTTTTTTTCACATTTTTTTTTACAACTCATAACGCCCCCCTTGCTTTCCCGAAGTAGGGTTTTGTATGAAGGCTTGCCCGAAATACATGCCTGAAAAGAGACTCCTGGGGTTCTAAAAAAGATAAAATTTGTGTTCTTAAAATTTTATAAAAAAATACCAAGGTCTTCTCCCGTATGCTCTGTGGCCAACTTGCAGCTTAGTCTGATCCAGTTGGTACACACCAGAAAGGAGTGGATGACTAGTAATAGGACTTAACACCACCCCAATAAAAAATCCTTTTTGTGAAAATCCGGCACAACACGCAATTTGTTGTCGTGGGCAAATTTCCCAGAAGGCTTGGGATAAAACTGGATAGCGACCTCTTGGAAACCGTTAGGCTTGCCCTCGTTGGTATAGCATCTGAACACCTCCTCGAGACTCCGATTCAGCCCAAAGCCTGAGAGGGAAGCCACGCTTCAAATTTCCGGACATGTTCCCCCGTACCTTGCGTATATCGGGAACCCACCTGCCTTAATAAAAAGATCACCATCACATTAATTTTTAAAATAAACCAAGAACATTCCACAACATTTACCTTTCTGTTTATGCATTTGTTATTTGACTCCATAATAAGGCACTGGTTTTGTTGCGAATTTCATTTTATATTGTTGACTAGTATGCAGTTGAATGATGATTATTCTAAATGGGAGTAAATGATAAATGATGTTTTTATTTGACAAATGTATGTAGTGTTTATTCTTGGTTGCAAAAATTATTTTCCTAACTCCTAGCTTAGACGCCTTAGTTTTCTTTTCATTTTTAGGGTCCACCCCCCTTGGCTTCGCTAGGAAAGCCTAGACGGAGGAGTCGAGTCCCAAGTGACAGCACTTGACTCTGACTTGCCCCCAAGGCCACACCAGCAGCTTGAAGACTTCTGCTGCGTTTTACCAGGTGTGGAACCAGGCGGCAACATTTTGGCGCCGTTGCCGGGGATAAGTCTTTTTATTCCCGGAATACGACTTTTGAGTTTTCCTTTTTGTTTTTGCTTTGTTTGATGAATCTTTAGATTAGATTTTTAATTTTTCATCTGGCGACTCCACTAACCTTTTTTCCTTTTATAAATTTTCAAAGAAAAGAAAAAATAGAATTCTTTGTGAGATTGTTTTATATGTATATTTTTATTCTCACATGGCGACTCCATTGAAGGGATAAAACCCTTTGTTTCTCATATAGTTTGTTGAGACTGCTTGTGTGTAGATGAGTCCATGCATTACAGTAAAATCTATAAAGACTCACCTTTTGACAACTCCATTGATTCAGTACCAGATATATCCCATGGTCATTTCAAATGCAGGCTATTGATCTTTGAAAATGGATGATAAAGAGTCTAGTGAGCAAATTTCCGATGTACATCCTCCCATTGACTTCTCAGACATCCCTGGTTTCCCTAATTATCATGATGGTGAAAATGTATCTGATTATCTACCGGTCTTTTGGGGAGATGATGACGATGTAGAAACCCGACATGTCTTTTCTTTTCTTAAAGTTGTGGCTAACTTCAAAGTCTTATATGAAGATAACATAATGGAGATGTTTGTTAGTACATTACAGGGACCTGTTTATCAATGGTATTCTAAAGAGCTTCCAAATAAATGTATTAATTCTCTTTCGAGCCTCCTTAGAATGTTTATAAGGCAATGGCATAATAAAGGAGCTAGTATGGAACACTTGGACAGGATCCTTAGAAGGTACTTTCTCTTGTTCATACCTTGGATTAAGTATCATAAGGAAGATCCCAACTTTCCTCGTATCATCATGACAGAAAATGATAAATATTGGGAGGTGCCTCTAAGTTATATCAATCGTGTTGATCTCCCTGTAGCACAGTATGGATTTAAAAAAGAGATTCAGCATGACCCTATTGAAGAGTTCCATGAAGCACCCTTAACTGAAGATTTTGTTGAAAACCATCCTTTTGTCACCATAGTTGAAAACATTGAAAATATGGAGTGTTCTCAAATCTACGATGATGATCACATGTGTGTTTCAGATTTGCCTAAAGAGGAAGCCATTATAGATGTTGACAAAGAAATTCATGAAGGGTCTTCAATTGAAGATGTTTCAGAACAGCTTCCTCAATTTGCCATTGAAGATTTGGGATTTCAGGATTACTTTAGTGAAGATGATGATGTTTGTACTTCAAATTCACCTACGGAAGCAACCATTACAGGAGCCTTTAAAGAAACTTATGATGAAATTTGTATGGTTTGTGATGACACTCCTCCTTTTTCTCCACATACTGTTGAAATCTTGGACAACTTCATACCTTGTAATATCTTTCAAACCAAACCTTCTAAGGATGACTATTATGAACATGAGAATGGGTATAGCCAGGGATGTGGTGCCAATAATGAAGACTCTCTCATATCTAACATAGATGGGAATGGTGACTGTTTGACTTCTATTGAAAATCCAATCTATGAGACTTTTGAAAATCTTGTTGAGAATCCCATCTATGATATAGCCAGTGAAGGGAGTGTTGATTTTGAGACCATGGGGAATTTTGATACTTCTCATGATCAATCAGAGCCATTAATGAGTATCAGTATTGAGGATTTGGATCAACAGTATAACGAAGAGTTGGGTAGGATGAAATCAATGGAATGTCAGTTTCAGCCTTCATCAACACATTCAGAGGTTCCGTATGATTTGGAGCAGCTTGGGGCTTATACTTTCACAGATATAAACTATCAGAAGAGCCTTTTAGATCAATATGATGAGGTAGTTGGTCTGCCTTATCATTCCGAGTTTTTTCTCAGCTCTATTCAGTCATGGGTAGAAGAGGCCTGCATGAGGACTTACCATTGGGGGAAGCACTTCAAAGATCTATTATATGCCTATGATCACCAATCCAATCCTCCAAACCAGAATTATCATGCAGGTTTGCATTTTCTAAACAAGGTACCCTTGTTTTGGCTGGTAACCAAACACAAGGTGAAAAGTTTTTATATTGATAAAATGTTAAGATGGTTGCATTGGATTTATCATTTTACTTAGCATTTATTTTGTTATGCTTAGAGTAGGAAAATAAGCTCATCAAGTGAGCATTTACTTTCAACATTTATTTTTCAATACTTTCCTTTTATGTACTTAGAATTTTTTCATTAGTCATTTTTTTAGTTTTTGAATAATGCAACTTATGGTTCATTGGCTTCTTATAAGAACTTGTGCTACTGAAAGGTTTTCTTGTCAAGTTGAGATGTTTTTACAGGTCATAGAAACCGGAGATTCTGGTATTCTCGTATGCTCTCCTTGCCTGAAGACTGGATCGAGCACACGTCCCGCAGTTGGAGCCAGATGTTGCCAACTAAGTTGTACTTGGTTGGATTATCAAGCGAGTGGGCAGAGTGGAACATGATACATGTTCATTTTTGGTGGTTTGATATCCAGCTGGCCTTTTAAAGGCCCCCGTTTTTAAAATTTTCCACATGTCCATGGCCCTACGGGGTTTGTAACAAAACGTACTAGCATGGTGTTTTGTAAAAGACTTGGTTCCCTAGGACTTTTTGGCTAAGTCAGGTATTCCAAGGAGTTTTTTCACCTATCTATTATGTCTTGCATTAGTGCATAACATAATTAATGGGTTTTTCTCCTGCTCCTCCAAAGCTGGAATGCCTGGGGAGGCTGACGGGCCTTAGGGGATTGTTAAAGTCTATGGGTCAATGTATATGAACATGCTAGGCGTTAATTTTGAGTCATATGGACATGTGCTAAGTCCCCCTAGGTTGTTTTTAATTTTCGGCAAGTTTTATTTTTTCCGTAAATTGGGCCATTTTTTTAATGGTTCAATTAAATTTTTTTGTAATTGGCCTATAAGGGGCGTCTGGAGGTATTTTTTGCCTTAGGGGTGCTCGTTTTCTAACTCAGAGCACCCCCTAAACCCCTAAACCCACTCTTTCTAATGTTTGGGTGATTATTTTTCCACAAAAATCCAAAAAAGTCAAAAAACCCCAAAAAGTCATGAAAAAATTAAAAAAAAGTGAAAAAATGACTCATAAAAATATTAAATTTTGGGAGTGATTTATGGACTGATTTTTTCAGCTATGTTTTAGGAGTTGTAAGAGCTGATTTTGGAAAGATTCCGGGCAGCTATATTAGTGGGATTACTTCCCCATTTGAGGGGGGCATATTTCTCAAAATTGGGCCCCTTTAATCATGGAATTTGCAGCTATGTTTATGGGCTGTCACATGGCTGATTTTTAGCTGATTTGGGGCTGATTTTGGCAGCCCATTACATGGGAGTGGGCAGCCCCATTTTCTCCATGAGTTATGCCACTCATTCCACCCATTTCTCTCCATCTTTGGCTATTTAAACATGGCTGCCCACTCCATTTTCTAGAGGGAGAATTGGAGCACAAAAATTATCGTTGTAATACTCATATCATTTTGAATTTGAATAAAGAAGACTTTGGAGGTCAAATTTGTGGTGTTGTTGTGTGAGTGGATGAACCATCTTTGGCTTGTATAAGGGAGGTAACTTGTGCATAAGCTTTGTTATTTCATTGCATCATTTGTACTCATTGGAAATATTAGTATAAATTTATGAGATAGATTAATGCAATTTGCTTATTGTTTAGTTTATTGTCATATGTTTATAAAAGTAATCATGTTTACACATTTCATTTGTTTATGAATGTCTAACATTGATTTCTTTTCTAGATGTATACCTACACTTGATCTGTGTTTGCAAAGTGTGTGATGTGCAGGTTATCTCAGCTGGAAGTTGGTGGATCTTGCTTGTTTCCTCCCTTCTAATCTTTGTTTGCAGATGCAGTCCCTTGGAATATTACAAACACAACCTTCAAAGCTTCGGATTTCAACCAAGATTTGCTTCATCTCTCTCTCAACTTAATTCAAATCAAATTTTCTGGTTACTGGTTACTTGCATTTGAAAAATTTCTGATTTATATGCTCATATTATATTTCAAATAGATCAGAAATATTTTCATAAAGGATTGGTTTAGACAGTTACAAAGCTTATATCTCTAACTGTTAGACTTCCCTTCATTTAGCATCTACTTTTCAAAAGGCTTGCAAGTAAAATCGTCATATCTCTTTTAAGTCTTGTTGAGTTGTTATAGTGCTGATATGAAAGATATATTTGGCTGTCCTAGAGCTTGAAATTTGCAGCCATTAAAGGGCTAGCAAAGATCCCAAGTAGACAAGCCCCATAGCTTGTTTTACTTGGTTATTTTTAGTCATTTTTACTTAGTTTTTTAACTTAGAATTTTTTGGGTTTTTTAGGAGGTGTTCCAAAGACACTCTTAAAGTGTTTTTGGGCATCTTATACTAATTATTGCTTGCTGGTTTGCAGCAAAAGATGAGCAGGTAGGAGGAAGTGCTGGCGAAATTTCGAGCATCCAGGCGATCCGGAGGACAAATTTCCATATTTTTCAAAACCGGTCATTTTTTCCTATAATATTGTAAGCCACCAAGTCACATTAAGTAGACTGGGGCACTTCTCTTTATCATTGTAAACATTTTTAAACGAGAGCAAGTGGGCTAGCCAGCGCCCATACCCCATTCCCCCAGGGGTGGCCTGTGTCGTCTCATTTTCATGGCGTGATTGTTAGAGTAGTTTATTTCTTTGTTTTCCGGCATTTAATAAAATAAATTAGGATTAAAATAAACCTTGTTGGTCCGTTCCACTGGCGGGCCACAAGTTCACTCACAACCTAGTTTTTTTTTCACATTTTTTTTTACAACTCATAACGCCCCCCTTGCTTTCCCGAAGTAGGGTTTTGTATGAAGGCTTGCCCGAAATACATGCCTGAAAAGAGACTCCTGGGGTTCTAAAAAAGATAAAATTTGTGTTCTTAAAATTTTATAAAAAAATACCAAGGTCTTCTCCCGTATGCTCTGTGGCCAACTTGCAGCTTAGTCTGATCCAGTTGGTACACACCAGAAAGGAGTGGATGACTAGTAATAGGACTTAACACCACCCCAATAAAAAATCCTTTTTGTGAAAATCCGGCACAACACGCAATTTGTTGTCGTGGGCAAATTTCCCAGAAGGCTTGGGATAAAACTGGATAGCGACCTCTTGGAAACCGTTAGGCTTGCCCTCGTTGGTATAGCATCTGAACACCTCCTCGAGACTCCGATTCAGCCCAAAGCCTGAGAGGGAAGCCACGCTTCAAATTTCCGGACATGTTCCCCCGTACCTTGCGTATATCGGGAACCCACCTGCCTTAATAAAAAGATCACCATCACATTAATTTTTAAAATAAACCAAGAACATTCCACAACATTTACCTTTCTGTTTATGCATTTGTTATTTGACTCCATAATAAGGCACTGGTTTTGTTGCGAATTTCATTTTATATTGTTGACTAGTATGCAGTTGAATGATGATTATTCTAAATGGGAGTAAATGATAAATGATGTTTTTATTTGACAAATGTATGTAGTGTTTATTCTTGGTTGCAAAAATTATTTTCCTAACTCCTAGCTTAGACGCCTTAGTTTTCTTTTCATTTTTAGGGTCCACCCCCCTTGGCTTCGCTAGGAAAGCCTAGACGGAGGAGTCGAGTCCCAAGTGACAGCACTTGACTCTGACTTGCCCCCAAGGCCACACCAGCAGCTTGAAGACTTCTGCTGCGTTTTACCAGGTGTGGAACCAGGCGGCAACATTTTGGCGCCGTTGCCGGGGATAAGTCTTTTTATTCCCGGAATACGACTTTTGAGTTTTCCTTTTTGTTTTTGCTTTGTTTGATGAATCTTTAGATTAGATTTTTAATTTTTCATCTGGCGACTCCACTAACCTTTTTTCCTTTTATAAATTTTCAAAGAAAAGAAAAAATAGAATTCTTTGTGAGATTGTTTTATATGTATATTTTTATTCTCACATGGCGACTCCATTGAAGGGATAAAACCCTTTGTTTCTCATATAGTTTGTTGAGACTGCTTGTGTGTAGATGAGTCCATGCATTACAGTAAAATCTATAAAGACTCACCTTTTGACAACTCCATTGATTCAGTACCAGATATATCCCATGGTCATTTCAAATGCAGGCTATTGATCTTTGAAAATGGATGATAAAGAGTCTAGTGAGCAAATTTCCGATGTACATCCTCCCATTGACTTCTCAGACATCCCTGGTTTCCCTAATTATCATGATGGTGAAAATGTATCTGATTATCTACCGGTCTTTTGGGGAGATGATGACGATGTAGAAACCCGACATGTCTTTTCTTTTCTTAAAGTTGTGGCTAACTTCAAAGTCTTATATGAAGATAACATAATGGAGATGTTTGTTAGTACATTACAGGGACCTGTTTATCAATGGTATTCTAAAGAGCTTCCAAATAAATGTATTAATTCTCTTTCGAGCCTCCTTAGAATGTTTATAAGGCAATGGCATAATAAAGGAGCTAGTATGGAACACTTGGACAGGATCCTTAGAAGGTACTTTCTCTTGTTCATACCTTGGATTAAGTATCATAAGGAAGATCCCAACTTTCCTCGTATCATCATGACAGAAAATGATAAATATTGGGAGGTGCCTCTAAGTTATATCAATCGTGTTGATCTCCCTGTAGCACAGTATGGATTTAAAAAAGAGATTCAGCATGACCCTATTGAAGAGTTCCATGAAGCACCCTTAACTGAAGATTTTGTTGAAAACCATCCTTTTGTCACCATAGTTGAAAACATTGAAAATATGGAGTGTTCTCAAATCTACGATGATGATCACATGTGTGTTTCAGATTTGCCTAAAGAGGAAGCCATTATAGATGTTGACAAAGAAATTCATGAAGGGTCTTCAATTGAAGATGTTTCAGAACAGCTTCCTCAATTTGCCATTGAAGATTTGGGATTTCAGGATTACTTTAGTGAAGATGATGATGTTTGTACTTCAAATTCACCTACGGAAGCAACCATTACAGGAGCCTTTAAAGAAACTTATGATGAAATTTGTATGGTTTGTGATGACACTCCTCCTTTTTCTCCACATACTGTTGAAATCTTGGACAACTTCATACCTTGTAATATCTTTCAAACCAAACCTTCTAAGGATGACTATTATGAACATGAGAATGGGTATAGCCAGGGATGTGGTGCCAATAATGAAGACTCTCTCATATCTGACATAGATGGGAATGGTGACTGTTTGACTTCTATTGAAAATCCAATCTATGAGACTTTTGAAAATCTTGTTGAGAATCCCATCTATGATATAGCCAGTGAAGGGAGTGTTGATTTTGAGACCATGGGGAATTTTGATACTTCTCATGATCAATCAGAGCCATTAATGAGTATCAGTATTGAGGATTTGGATCAACAGTATAACGAAGAGTTGGGTAGGATGAAATCAATGGAATGTCAGTTTCAGCCTTCATCAACACATTCAGAGGTTCCGTATGATTTGGAGCAGCTTGGGGCTTATACTTTCACAGATATAAACTATCAGAAGAGCCTTTTAGATCAATATGATGAGGTAGTTGGTCTGCCTTATCATTCCGAGTTTTTTCTCAGCTCTATTCAGTCATGGGTAGAAGAGGCCTGCATGAGGACTTACCATTGGGGGAAGCACTTCAAAGATCTATTATATGCCTATGATCACCAATCCAATCCTCCAAACCAGAATTATCATGCAGGTTTGCATTTTCTAAACAAGGTACCCTTGTTTTGGCTGGTAACCAAACACAAGGTGAAAAGTTTTTATATTGATAAAATGTTAAGATGGTTGCATTGGATTTATCATTTTACTTAGCATTTATTTTGTTATGCTTAGAGTAGGAAAATAAGCTCATCAAGTGAGCATTTACTTTCAACATTTATTTTTCAATACTTTCCTTTTATGTACTTAGAATTTTTTCATTAGTCATTTTTTTAGTTTTTGAATAATGCAACTTATGGTTCATTGGCTTCTTATAAGAACTTGTGCTACTGAAAGGTTTTCTTGTCAAGTTGAGATGTTTTTACAGGTCATAGAAACCGGAGATTCTGGTATTCTCGTATGCTCTCCTTGCCTGAAGACTGGATCGAGCACACGTCCCGCAGTTGGAGCCAGATGTTGCCAACTAAGTTGTACTTGGTTGGATTATCAAGCGAGTGGGCAGAGTGGAACATGATACATGTTCATTTTTGGTGGTTTGATATCCAGCTGGCCTTTTAAAGGCCCCCGTTTTTAAAATTTTCCACATGTCCATGGCCCTACGGGGTTTGTAACAAAACGTACTAGCATGGTGTTTTGTAAAAGACTTGGTTCCCTAGGACTTTTTGGCTAAGTCAGGTATTCCAAGGAGTTTTTTCACCTATCTATTATGTCTTGCATTAGTGCATAACATAATTAATGGGTTTTTCTCCTGCTCCTCCAAAGCTGGAATGCCTGGGGAGGCTGACGGGCCTTAGGGGATTGTTAAAGTCTATGGGTCAATGTATATGAACATGCTAGGCGTTAATTTTGAGTCATATGGACATGTGCTAAGTCCCCCTAGGTTGTTTTTAATTTTCGGCAAGTTTTATTTTTTCCGTAAATTGGGCCATTTTTTTAATGGTTCAATTAAATTTTTTTGTAATTGGCCTATAAGGGGCGTCTGGAGGTATTTTTTGCCTTAGGGGTGCTCGTTTTCTAACTCAGAGCACCCCCTAAACCCCTAAACCCACTCTTTCTAATGTTTGGGTGATTATTTTTCCACAAAAATCCAAAAAAGTCAAAAAACCCCAAAAAGTCATGAAAAAATTAAAAAAAAGTGAAAAAATGACTCATAAAAATATTAAATTTTGGGAGTGATTTATGGACTGATTTTTTCAGCTATGTTTTAGGAGTTGTAAGAGCTGATTTTGGAAAGATTCCGGGCAGCTATATTAGTGGGATTACTTCCCCATTTGAGGGGGGCATATTTCTCAAAATTGGGCCCCTTTAATCATGGAATTTGCAGCTATGTTTATGGGCTGTCACATGGCTGATTTTTAGCTGATTTGGGGCTGATTTTGGCAGCCCATTACATGGGAGTGGGCAGCCCCATTTTCTCCATGAGTTATGCCACTCATTCCACCCATTTCTCTCCATCTTTGGCTATTTAAACATGGCTGCCCACTCCATTTTCTAGAGGGAGAATTGGAGCACAAAAATTATCGTTGTAATACTCATATCATTTTGAATTTGAATAAAGAAGACTTTGGAGGTCAAATTTGTGGTGTTGTTGTGTGAGTGGATGAACCATCTTTGGCTTGTATAAGGGAGGTAACTTGTGCATAAGCTTTGTTATTTCATTGCATCATTTGTACTCATTGGAAATATTAGTATAAATTTATGAGATAGATTAATGCAATTTGCTTATTGTTTAGTTTATTGTCATATGTTTATAAAAGTAATCATGTTTACACATTTCATTTGTTTATGAATGTCTAACATTGATTTCTTTTCTAGATGTATACCTACACTTGATCTGTGTTTGCAAAGTGTGTGATGTGCAGGTTATCTCAGCTGGAAGTTGGTGGATCTTGCTTGTTTCCTCCCTTCTAATCTTTGTTTGCAGATGCAGTCCCTTGGAATATTACAAACACAACCTTCAAAGCTTCGGATTTCAACCAAGATTTGCTTCATCTCTCTCTCAACTTAATTCAAATCAAATTTTCTGGTTACTGGTTACTTGCATTTGAAAAATTTCTGATTTATATGCTCATATTATATTTCAAATAGATCAGAAATATTTTCATAAAGGATTGGTTTAGACAGTTACAAAGCTTATATCTCTAACTGTTAGACTTCCCTTCATTTAGCATCTACTTTTCAAAAGGCTTGCAAGTAAAATCGTCATATCTCTTTTAAGTCTTGTTGAGTTGTTATAGTGCTGATATGAAAGATATATTTGGCTGTCCTAGAGCTTGAAATTTGCAGCCATTAAAGGGCTAGCAAAGATCCCAAGTAGACAAGCCCCATAGCTTGTTTTACTTGGTTATTTTTAGTCATTTTTACTTAGTTTTTTAACTTAGAATTTTTTGGGTTTTTTAGGAGGTGTTCCAAAGACACTCTTAAAGTGTTTTTGGGCATCTTATACTAATTATTGCTTGCTGGTTTGCAGCAAAAGATGAGCAGGTAGGAGGAAGTGCTGGCGAAATTTCGAGCATCCAGGCGATCCGGAGGACAAATTTCCATATTTTTCAAAACCGGTCATTTTTTCCTATAATATTGTAAGCCACCAAGTCACATTAAGTAGACTGGGGCACTTCTCTTTATCATTGTAAACATTTTTAAACGAGAGCAAGTGGGCTAGCCAGCGCCCATACCCCATTCCCCCAGGGGTGGCCTGTGTCGTCTCATTTTCATGGCGTGATTGTTAGAGTAGTTTATTTCTTTGTTTTCCGGCATTTAATAAAATAAATTAGGATTAAAATAAACCTTGTTGGTCCGTTCCACTGGCGGGCCACAAGTTCACTCACAACCTAGTTTTTTTTTCACATTTTTTTTTACAACTCATAACGCCCCCCTTGCTTTCCCGAAGTAGGGTTTTGTATGAAGGCTTGCCCGAAATACATGCCTGAAAAGAGACTCCTGGGGTTCTAAAAAAGATAAAATTTGTGTTCTTAAAATTTTATAAAAAAATACCAAGGTCTTCTCCCGTATGCTCTGTGGCCAACTTGCAGCTTAGTCTGATCCAGTTGGTACACACCAGAAAGGAGTGGATGACTAGTAATAGGACTTAACACCACCCCAATAAAAAATCCTTTTTGTGAAAATCCGGCACAACACGCAATTTGTTGTCGTGGGCAAATTTCCCAGAAGGCTTGGGATAAAACTGGATAGCGACCTCTTGGAAACCGTTAGGCTTGCCCTCGTTGGTATAGCATCTGAACACCTCCTCGAGACTCCGATTCAGCCCAAAGCCTGAGAGGGAAGCCACGCTTCAAATTTCCGGACATGTTCCCCCGTACCTTGCGTATATCGGGAACCCACCTGCCTTAATAAAAAGATCACCATCACATTAATTTTTAAAATAAACCAAGAACATTCCACAACATTTACCTTTCTGTTTATGCATTTGTTATTTGACTCCATAATAAGGCACTGGTTTTGTTGCGAATTTCATTTTATATTGTTGACTAGTATGCAGTTGAATGATGATTATTCTAAATGGGAGTAAATGATAAATGATGTTTTTATTTGACAAATGTATGTAGTGTTTATTCTTGGTTGCAAAAATTATTTTCCTAACTCCTAGCTTAGACGCCTTAGTTTTCTTTTCATTTTTAGGGTCCACCCCCCTTGGCTTCGCTAGGAAAGCCTAGACGGAGGAGTCGAGTCCCAAGTGACAGCACTTGACTCTGACTTGCCCCCAAGGCCACACCAGCAGCTTGAAGACTTCTGCTGCGTTTTACCAGGTGTGGAACCAGGCGGCAACATTTTGGCGCCGTTGCCGGGGATAAGTCTTTTTATTCCCGGAATACGACTTTTGAGTTTTCCTTTTTGTTTTTGCTTTGTTTGATGAATCTTTAGATTAGATTTTTAATTTTTCATCTGGCGACTCCACTAACCTTTTTTCCTTTTATAAATTTTCAAAGAAAAGAAAAAATAGAATTCTTTGTGAGATTGTTTTATATGTATATTTTTATTCTCACATGGCGACTCCATTGAAGGGATAAAACCCTTTGTTTCTCATATAGTTTGTTGAGACTGCTTGTGTGTAGATGAGTCCATGCATTACAGTAAAATCTATAAAGACTCACCTTTTGACAACTCCATTGATTCAGTACCAGATATATCCCATGGTCATTTCAAATGCAGGCTATTGATCTTTGAAAATGGATGATAAAGAGTCTAGTGAGCAAATTTCCGATGTACATCCTCCCATTGACTTCTCAGACATCCCTGGTTTCCCTAATTATCATGATGGTGAAAATGTATCTGATTATCTACCGGTCTTTTGGGGAGATGATGACGATGTAGAAACCCGACATGTCTTTTCTTTTCTTAAAGTTGTGGCTAACTTCAAAGTCTTATATGAAGATAACATAATGGAGATGTTTGTTAGTACATTACAGGGACCTGTTTATCAATGGTATTCTAAAGAGCTTCCAAATAAATGTATTAATTCTCTTTCGAGCCTCCTTAGAATGTTTATAAGGCAATGGCATAATAAAGGAGCTAGTATGGAACACTTGGACAGGATCCTTAGAAGGTACTTTCTCTTGTTCATACCTTGGATTAAGTATCATAAGGAAGATCCCAACTTTCCTCGTATCATCATGACAGAAAATGATAAATATTGGGAGGTGCCTCTAAGTTATATCAATCGTGTTGATCTCCCTGTAGCACAGTATGGATTTAAAAAAGAGATTCAGCATGACCCTATTGAAGAGTTCCATGAAGCACCCTTAACTGAAGATTTTGTTGAAAACCATCCTTTTGTCACCATAGTTGAAAACATTGAAAATATGGAGTGTTCTCAAATCTACGATGATGATCACATGTGTGTTTCAGATTTGCCTAAAGAGGAAGCCATTATAGATGTTGACAAAGAAATTCATGAAGGGTCTTCAATTGAAGATGTTTCAGAACAGCTTCCTCAATTTGCCATTGAAGATTTGGGATTTCAGGATTACTTTAGTGAAGATGATGATGTTTGTACTTCAAATTCACCTACGGAAGCAACCATTACAGGAGCCTTTAAAGAAACTTATGATGAAATTTGTATGGTTTGTGATGACACTCCTCCTTTTTCTCCACATACTGTTGAAATCTTGGACAACTTCATACCTTGTAATATCTTTCAAACCAAACCTTCTAAGGATGACTATTATGAACATGAGAATGGGTATAGCCAGGGATGTGGTGCCAATAATGAAGACTCTCTCATATCTGACATAGATGGGAATGGTGACTGTTTGACTTCTATTGAAAATCCAATCTATGAGACTTTTGAAAATCTTGTTGAGAATCCCATCTATGATATAGCCAGTGAAGGGAGTGTTGATTTTGAGACCATGGGGAATTTTGATACTTCTCATGATCAATCAGAGCCATTAATGAGTATCAGTATTGAGGATTTGGATCAACAGTATAACGAAGAGTTGGGTAGGATGAAATCAATGGAATGTCAGTTTCAGCCTTCATCAACACATTCAGAGGTTCCGTATGATTTGGAGCAGCTTGGGGCTTATACTTTCACAGATATAAACTATCAGAAGAGCCTTTTAGATCAATATGATGAGGTAGTTGGTCTGCCTTATCATTCCGAGTTTTTTCTCAGCTCTATTCAGTCATGGGTAGAAGAGGCCTGCATGAGGACTTACCATTGGGGGAAGCACTTCAAAGATCTATTATATGCCTATGATCACCAATCCAATCCTCCAAACCAGAATTATCATGCAGGTTTGCATTTTCTAAACAAGGTACCCTTGTTTTGGCTGGTAACCAAACACAAGGTGAAAAGTTTTTATATTGATAAAATGTTAAGATGGTTGCATTGGATTTATCATTTTACTTAGCATTTATTTTGTTATGCTTAGAGTAGGAAAATAAGCTCATCAAGTGAGCATTTACTTTCAACATTTATTTTTCAATACTTTCCTTTTATGTACTTAGAATTTTTTCATTAGTCATTTTTTTAGTTTTTGAATAATGCAACTTATGGTTCATTGGCTTCTTATAAGAACTTGTGCTACTGAAAGGTTTTCTTGTCAAGTTGAGATGTTTTTACAGGTCATAGAAACCGGAGATTCTGGTATTCTCGTATGCTCTCCTTGCCTGAAGACTGGATCGAGCACACGTCCCGCAGTTGGAGCCAGATGTTGCCAACTAAGTTGTACTTGGTTGGATTATCAAGCGAGTGGGCAGAGTGGAACATGATACATGTTCATTTTTGGTGGTTTGATATCCAGCTGGCCTTTTAAAGGCCCCCGTTTTTAAAATTTTCCACATGTCCATGGCCCTACGGGGTTTGTAACAAAACGTACTAGCATGGTGTTTTGTAAAAGACTTGGTTCCCTAGGACTTTTTGGCTAAGTCAGGTATTCCAAGGAGTTTTTTCACCTATCTATTATGTCTTGCATTAGTGCATAACATAATTAATGGGTTTTTCTCCTGCTCCTCCAAAGCTGGAATGCCTGGGGAGGCTGACGGGCCTTAGGGGATTGTTAAAGTCTATGGGTCAATGTATATGAACATGCTAGGCGTTAATTTTGAGTCATATGGACATGTGCTAAGTCCCCCTAGGTTGTTTTTAATTTTCGGCAAGTTTTATTTTTTCCGTAAATTGGGCCATTTTTTTAATGGTTCAATTAAATTTTTTTGTAATTGGCCTATAAGGGGCGTCTGGAGGTATTTTTTGCCTTAGGGGTGCTCGTTTTCTAACTCAGAGCACCCCCTAAACCCCTAAACCCACTCTTTCTAATGTTTGGGTGATTATTTTTCCACAAAAATCCAAAAAAGTCAAAAAACCCCAAAAAGTCATGAAAAAATTAAAAAAAAGTGAAAAAATGACTCATAAAAATATTAAATTTTGGGAGTGATTTATGGACTGATTTTTTCAGCTATGTTTTAGGAGTTGTAAGAGCTGATTTTGGAAAGATTCCGGGCAGCTATATTAGTGGGATTACTTCCCCATTTGAGGGGGGCATATTTCTCAAAATTGGGCCCCTTTAATCATGGAATTTGCAGCTATGTTTATGGGCTGTCACATGGCTGATTTTTAGCTGATTTGGGGCTGATTTTGGCAGCCCATTACATGGGAGTGGGCAGCCCCATTTTCTCCATGAGTTATGCCACTCATTCCACCCATTTCTCTCCATCTTTGGCTATTTAAACATGGCTGCCCACTCCATTTTCTAGAGGGAGAATTGGAGCACAAAAATTATCGTTGTAATACTCATATCATTTTGAATTTGAATAAAGAAGACTTTGGAGGTCAAATTTGTGGTGTTGTTGTGTGAGTGGATGAACCATCTTTGGCTTGTATAAGGGAGGTAACTTGTGCATAAGCTTTGTTATTTCATTGCATCATTTGTACTCATTGGAAATATTAGTATAAATTTATGAGATAGATTAATGCAATTTGCTTATTGTTTAGTTTATTGTCATATGTTTATAAAAGTAATCATGTTTACACATTTCATTTGTTTATGAATGTCTAACATTGATTTCTTTTCTAGATGTATACCTACACTTGATCTGTGTTTGCAAAGTGTGTGATGTGCAGGTTATCTCAGCTGGAAGTTGGTGGATCTTGCTTGTTTCCTCCCTTCTAATCTTTGTTTGCAGATGCAGTCCCTTGGAATATTACAAACACAACCTTCAAAGCTTCGGATTTCAACCAAGATTTGCTTCATCTCTCTCTCAACTTAATTCAAATCAAATTTTCTGGTTACTGGTTACTTGCATTTGAAAAATTTCTGATTTATATGCTCATATTATATTTCAAATAGATCAGAAATATTTTCATAAAGGATTGGTTTAGACAGTTACAAAGCTTATATCTCTAACTGTTAGACTTCCCTTCATTTAGCATCTACTTTTCAAAAGGCTTGCAAGTAAAATCGTCATATCTCTTTTAAGTCTTGTTGAGTTGTTATAGTGCTGATATGAAAGATATATTTGGCTGTCCTAGAGCTTGAAATTTGCAGCCATTAAAGGGCTAGCAAAGATCCCAAGTAGACAAGCCCCATAGCTTGTTTTACTTGGTTATTTTTAGTCATTTTTACTTAGTTTTTTAACTTAGAATTTTTTGGGTTTTTTAGGAGGTGTTCCAAAGACACTCTTAAAGTGTTTTTGGGCATCTTATACTAATTATTGCTTGCTGGTTTGCAGCAAAAGATGAGCAGGTAGGAGGAAGTGCTGGCGAAATTTCGAGCATCCAGGCGATCCGGAGGACAAATTTCCATATTTTTCAAAACCGGTCATTTTTTCCTATAATATTGTAAGCCACCAAGTCACATTAAGTAGACTGGGGCACTTCTCTTTATCATTGTAAACATTTTTAAACGAGAGCAAGTGGGCTAGCCAGCGCCCATACCCCATTCCCCCAGGGGTGGCCTGTGTCGTCTCATTTTCATGGCGTGATTGTTAGAGTAGTTTATTTCTTTGTTTTCCGGCATTTAATAAAATAAATTAGGATTAAAATAAACCTTGTTGGTCCGTTCCACTGGCGGGCCACAAGTTCACTCACAACCTAGTTTTTTTTTCACATTTTTTTTTACAACTCATAACGCCCCCCTTGCTTTCCCGAAGTAGGGTTTTGTATGAAGGCTTGCCCGAAATACATGCCTGAAAAGAGACTCCTGGGGTTCTAAAAAAGATAAAATTTGTGTTCTTAAAATTTTATAAAAAAATACCAAGGTCTTCTCCCGTATGCTCTGTGGCCAACTTGCAGCTTAGTCTGATCCAGTTGGTACACACCAGAAAGGAGTGGATGACTAGTAATAGGACTTAACACCACCCCAATAAAAAATCCTTTTTGTGAAAATCCGGCACAACACGCAATTTGTTGTCGTGGGCAAATTTCCCAGAAGGCTTGGGATAAAACTGGATAGCGACCTCTTGGAAACCGTTAGGCTTGCCCTCGTTGGTATAGCATCTGAACACCTCCTCGAGACTCCGATTCAGCCCAAAGCCTGAGAGGGAAGCCACGCTTCAAATTTCCGGACATGTTCCCCCGTACCTTGCGTATATCGGGAACCCACCTGCCTTAATAAAAAGATCACCATCACATTAATTTTTAAAATAAACCAAGAACATTCCACAACATTTACCTTTCTGTTTATGCATTTGTTATTTGACTCCATAATAAGGCACTGGTTTTGTTGCGAATTTCATTTTATATTGTTGACTAGTATGCAGTTGAATGATGATTATTCTAAATGGGAGTAAATGATAAATGATGTTTTTATTTGACAAATGTATGTAGTGTTTATTCTTGGTTGCAAAAATTATTTTCCTAACTCCTAGCTTAGACGCCTTAGTTTTCTTTTCATTTTTAGGGTCCACCCCCCTTGGCTTCGCTAGGAAAGCCTAGACGGAGGAGTCGAGTCCCAAGTGACAGCACTTGACTCTGACTTGCCCCCAAGGCCACACCAGCAGCTTGAAGACTTCTGCTGCGTTTTACCAGGTGTGGAACCAGGCGGCAACACGGACTATACGGACGGGCTGTTGTACAGTCACCCCTGCTGAGTGCTCCTGTCTCTCTCCTCTGCGAATTTTGTGCTGCCTTCCCCGAATGGCTACTCCTCCGTCTTCTTTGCCAAAACTCTCTCTCTCACACTTCTCTTCCTCCGTCTCTGTCGGAATGCAATTGTGTCCTCTCCACCAATTGATCTTTTCTTTTATAACTCAATGCTAATCGAAAACCCTAATCTCACTATGGATCTATGGATGAGATCCTCCAGTGAGATTGGATAGCCAAGATTAGATCTGGCCATCACTTAAATATTTTCACTTACACTTTATAAAAAGTGTTTCATTAAGACAATTAATAATTAGACCACTTTAATTTATTTTCCAAAGTAAACTTAGGAAAAATAAATTAAATACATTTTATTGGCTTCTCCAATTTAAGTCTGCTGCATGCAAGGACACAGGCATGCAGGAAGACCTTCCTTGTTGTCACTTTCTAACATGTTCCACTGCTTCAAGAAAAGTAGCAGATTCAGCGGAAGTATGAGTTAACAATGCAAAATTAGCTTCTGATCTTAAGGAACTCCTAGTTCCTGTTTTGTTCATTTTATCTGGATGAACATCTATGAGAAGTTATTGGGTCCATTTTGGCCTCTGATATTGAAAAGATTATGGATCTGAATCATTATTATTATTGTTGCCGCATTATACGCACCTTGGATACCGTGGCAGAAATCTTCAAACCACTGGGTGTGTCCTTGGGGGCAAGTCACAAGTCAAGCTTGCTGTCACTTAACACTTGACTTCTCCGTCTAGGCCAACTCCTAGCGAGGCCAAGGGGAGTGGTCCTTAACAAAATAATCTAACGCTGATTATGCTACAAAAAAGGAAATTTATTTTAGGAGTTTGAAAATACTGCACAAGAGAACGACGGTGATAGAATTAAAGTAACAGCATACAATATCATCAACCACGACACATAATTCGAATAAGCGAGTGGTTATAAAGTAGACCAGTGCCTTAGTGAGTTAAGTAATTGCCGCTGAAAGGAAACGTTTTGTTGTGCTTCTTGGTCAGTTTTAATTATTATGGATGTGGATTAAAATAGGTTAATTCTTTCAAAATAACAATACTTTCAAACATTGCACCATGAATACTTCAAAAACTAAGCAACAGGAATCCTCCATCCACCCAATGTTTTTGACATTGTATCATGAAGCATGATCAGTTAGACAGAATAAAGGCTGGAATTGTAAATCATAAATCTATGTTCCAAAGAAGTTGAGGCCATAACTTTAGACTTCAAACTTCAATCTCATCATTTAGGCTTTCGTCCTAGGTATTTAGCATTATCAGAGAGTAAATTCAACACATAGCATACATTTAATTCCCTGGATAGTTATACTATCTAGAAGTTGACTTTTTTCTCCTATCTTGATCTTGCTGTTATTAGAGTAACATACCGTTAACTGGTCAAGCGGCAGAGAATTTTCTGTCTGAATAACCTCTGGAAGTAATGCCATTCTATTTAGCATTTGCGACAAAAACACTGGCAGCTGGCCCAAGTATTGCTTCGTATCAATATTCCGTGTCTGTAGAAACAATAATTAAACAAAAGAAATCATTAAAATTTAGAATGCCATTGCTAAACAAAATCTGAAAGAAATATCATTAAAATATGAAATGCCTGTGCTTAACGCCACTAACTTGACAATTTTTAAAAATCTTAATACTGGAAACCAATTTTCAACAATCTTCATACTGAACCAATCTGTTCATTGTGAAAAAATAAAGCACATTTGCATACATCTAAAACTCTAACCTTGCAGGCAGCTCAATCAAAAATTAAAATATTACAGTTCAGAGTTGATATCTTCAAAAGATGAGAAATCTCTGGGACTACCTATATATATGAACCTAAATAATCCAGTGACAGGTGAATCTTATTTAAACACCTTTAACAATTTTTATCACTCAAAACTTATGATGGTTCTGGAGAAGACATAGCATCCCAGCTTATCTAAACTAATATCTATGCAAGCAATGAGTAAAGAACAAGTGGTCAAGGCGATTTAGAGAAAGAGGTTCATCTGTGGTGGGGTCAGCATGCAGGCTTACACATTCTACTCTGGCCCATGCCTATTCATACGTGCTGTTGTAAGCAGTTACATGTCCATATTCACCAAATAATGAGGACGCAGCCATTGGAAAAGGGACACATCTATTCCAGATTGCATGTATAACTAATTGAGTGAGAGTATGCCTTTGATTTAGTCCTGAACTCATGCATACAGCAAGTTTATTCTCATTACAACAGTTGAACATTTGAGTGTGAAGTGGATGAGGACGCATGCATCACCAGTTAACCTGGAGGTTATTTGCTATTTTAAAGAGGGCGCACTGGTCAGGACTTGAGTTGCTATTCCGAACCCCAAAACAAGGCACACTTGGTTACTATTATCTTGAGTTCTCACATCTTGTTTCACTTTAGTCAATTCATTAACAATCTTAGTACTAATACATGATTCGATTTGCATACCTTCTTGTGGTGATGAGATTTGTTCTTCTCACTAATTTGGTTGTCATGGAGCAGATTTTGTTGACGGAAATGAATTCCATTGCACCCTTTAGTGTTAGAAAATATGCAATTTTTTCCTCCTCTTTCTTCAATTTTCTCCAATGCAGGCATATGTTTTCAACCTCTCATGTAATGGCCATGATCTCTTGAGGAGATGGTTTTTCTCCAAATAGTTCCTGCACTTTGTTAGTACTAATACTTTTTATTTCAACCATATATTCTTGAGGCATCGGGAAGATTCCATCATCCATAGTATAAACAAAATCATCATCATCCATATAGTTAATATCATCTGTATGATCAGATTTACCTTCATCAGGAGTGCCTTCAATAGACATGATCAAGGACCTGAAGGCTGGGCATGTCCTTTCTGAATGAGGACAATGAAAGGTCTACACCATGGTTCTTCTTTGGCCATGCTCATAGGCTCTAATGGTATAGGTAATTTTAGCTCTTCAATTATTCAAATCATGTTCCATCCAACATTCTTCTTTGATTGGAAATTAAGCTAATTCAAGTCCAAGGGCAAAGTAGCAAGCTTAGCACAATTTAGAGGTTCCATCCAAATCTGCACAAGATACATTTTATTTACAGCCCAATAAGGTAGGGATTTTTCCACAATGAAAACACACACCACAAATGAAGATGTGACTCCCTCTTATAGTTCCATTTACAGCTCATAGAATTCTTTAGAAACTACTAGGGCACCCTCTTCTAGAGACTTCTAAGTAGGAGTACTTCTAGAAGAGCTTCTATATACTTTTATGTGTGATTCCCTCCATTTACAGCTAATAGAATCCTTTAGAAACTACTAGGGAACCCTCTTCTAGAAACTTTTAAGTAGGAGTACTTCTTTTATGTGGGATTCCCTCCATTTACAGCTCATAGAATTCTTTAGAAACTACTAGGGCACCCTCTTCTAGAGACTTCAAGTAGGAGTACTTCTAGAAGAGCTTCTATATACTTTTATGTGGGATTCCCTCCCTTTATGTGAAGAAACGTGTGTTCTAGAGACATTTATAAGGGACACTTCTTCTAGAGGCTTCTTTGATCAACCTTTTAATAAAATCATAAAGAACACTCTCAAAGATTATGGCTCTTTTAACACAATATTTGACCTAACAAATATAGGAGTTAATTATAGTACATATTCATGATATCATTCAAGGTGAGCTCAATGCTATGAAGTTCACCATTCGGCATCGACATGTTGTGAGTAAATTACAGGATGGATTGGTTAATCAATTCACTGACGCAGCATTGACAGTTCGTGCAGTGCTTTTCAAACTTGGCACATGGCTGCATGTCTTTAATATTCAAGGATAGATGGTTGGACAAAGCTCGGATAGGTTACTACTATCTAGGTACATACTACAGATGAAGGATACATTAGATACATGTGGACAGGTTATACAGTAGTAGCCGGTGCCCCAAAATTACAAATTTAGTGCAATATTCTGGGTAAGTATGGGAGGTCGAAGACCCCTACCATGTGTGATCAGGGTGAGTTGTAATGTCATGTTTTGCATGATTTGATCATAAGTTTCGGACATCCATTGGGGAGATATGTATGGTGTTCATGTTTAGGCAAATTTGCAACGTTGTTATTTTTAGAAATTTCTAGAAAAGTGGTATACTCAACGACCTGATTTCACATTTGAGGACCGAGTTGGAAGATATGCATATGTTTTGAATTTCATCAATTTTAAGGACAGTCTACTTTTTAGCAGGTGACTTGGATATGTGGGGACCCGACATGATGAGCAACATCAAGGTTCAATTTCAAGTCATTCCAAGTACTTTAAAATTTTGTGGACTAGTTGCGTTTTGGCCAATGTAGATAATTTCAGCATCAGCAAAATATTAGCGAAGGTCCAAAAAACATCTTCTTGGCAATATCGACGAAAAAATCTGCAAAAATGGGAAAACCACAGCAAACATTAAAAAATACAAAATATATTCATTTTTTTCAAAGTTTTAAACATATAAAGCAACAACAACATCATATAAACACATTGGAACATAAATATGGAGAAAGCACTGATATATATCATACAATGGATGCCAAATAAAAAATTATACATCAACGTCGATATGAATCCTGAAACCTGATAGTTGTCCAATCAAAGACTCAAAAGTAGATAACCAATACAAAATGACATCACATATATAAATGTATCTGTGGTAGATGTACAATGACAAAAGTCACAAAACTAGCAGTTAGCTATCTAATATCAATGCCCTCTCCCCCTTTTATGGGAAAAGGTCATGGGTGGAAGATTCAACTGGTTGGCAAATGTTTTGAACCCTTGCTCCACTAAAAAAACTTGATGATGATGAAATTCGGTGTTTGGATGCCTCCACAATGCTTGATGGTTTCCACAAGCCCTTCTCCTTCATTCTCCAACAATCCACAAAAGCAAAATGCCAAAAGAGAACCAAAAACTGCTTTAAACCCACAAAATTACCGTCTTGGCAATTTTTTGTTGGATTTTGTGCAACTTCGGAAGTTATTCTTATTATACTTTATTGCAATTATTTGTTCTTCCTATGAAAGTTGATCTTGATGCAATTAATCATGTAAACCCTTGAAAGAATCAATGTAAACCTTGGAGAGAAAATTAAGTAAAGAAAATAATTATTAAATGTATTTTTATATTCCCCCAAAACAAGTCGGCCTTGTCAGATTAGGCAAGGCGGGCCCAGTGGGTGAACTGCCCCAAAATAGTAGGCAGTATGCCCCAAACAATTGGCAGAACTGCCCCAGTCAGGTCGGCCCAGTTTGGGAAAAGTCAAGTCGGCCCAGAAAGGAAACAAAAAGTCATTTTTGCATGTGTATAAATAGAGAGGTCGTATGCCTCATTTCAACATTCACTCACTCAACACAAGTTCGCATCACTTGGAGAGAGATTCGCACCTGCAGCTACAAAGGTTGCTGGGTTTTCTCCCGATTGGGTTTCCCAAGATAAATTCTTGTGTTCTTTGTTTTTGTGCTTTGTCTTTCTTCTAGTGATCCTATTGATCTTATGCAATTGAATTATTATGTTATAATTGTATGAAAAAAACTTACATGGTATCAGAGCAGTAATAGAAGAAGCCATTGTCGGAACTAGGGTTTCATCTTTCAAGGACTTCACTCAACATTTTGGGAGAAAAAGTGCCTTGGGAATTTTGCTCTAAGGAGGCCGCATCTTTTGGTGAAGGCAGAATCCAATTTTGAGAATTTTCAATTTTTTGACCTAATTATGCAGCTGCAGCAGAAATTAGGATTTCAGATTTTTGACCTACTCTCTCCACAGATTTGGCTCGACCCCACCTTTTCTCAACTCGCCTTGCTAGGGCGCATCTCTCTATGGAGTCAATTTTCCAAGAATCCAACTTTCATTTTTGACCTAGCTCCTGCTAGGGTTTCTGGTCCAGATCTGCAATCAAGATGATTGGAATGAAGGTTGAAGATCGTCT
Organism: Larix kaempferi; assembly: GCA_027924585.1. Taxonomy (NCBI): domain Eukaryota; kingdom Viridiplantae; phylum Streptophyta; class Pinopsida; order Pinales; family Pinaceae; genus Larix; species Larix kaempferi. The sequence continues at coordinate 3,105,565 of BSBM01000591.1, read as the reverse complement.
AGAAGGGGCTTCCAACTTCATCTCTTGGATGTTTAGGGTGCTTCTCCTACTAGAAGAAAATGATCTCTTGCAGTTTGTCAATGAGAAGGTCCCAGAACTAGAAGCCGAAGAAGACAAATCTCGTTGGAGGAAGAATGATGCCAAAGCAAGAAGGATTTTGGTGGACTCAATTAGAGACCACTTGGTTCCTCAAATCTCAGGAAAGAAGACTGCTAGAAAGATGTTCAAAACCATAAAGAAGTTGTTTGAACATAGTAGTATCAATGTAACCCTTACATTGAGGAACCAGCTATCAAACATGAAGATGTCCAACTTAGAATCCATTGCCTCATATTTCATGAGGATCACAGAACTAAGGGACAAGCTTAGTACCAGTGGAGACCCCATTGATGATAAGGAGCTTGTCATTACTACTCTAAATGGTCTCCCAATATCTTGGGAGTTGTTGCCCGCCGATTGTGCACACCAGGAGCAGAAATATTTCGAAAGTTGTTTCCCAAGTGGGAAAGGTGTGGCCCTAGAGGCAAGCAAAGAGTCAGGTGTTGTCACCTGATCCCAACTCCTCCATTTAGGCAAACTCCTAACAAAACCAAGGGGGGTAGACCCTACAAAGAGTTTCTAAGGCTCTTGATTTTAAAGTGTTTTGATGGTCGGTGATGCGGATGGGTGTTTTTTAGGAGTTTTTATGATTCACAATAACAATTTAAATAATCCAAGCATATACTTGCAAAAAGAAGATACACAACCACTTGATGATGATAATTTAACAAGGCATCCACAGCATAATATGATTAAAGCAGTTAAGACAAGTGCTCCAAATAGATAAATAAATGTCGAGTTAAGGACTCGTACCTTATGGAGTCAATTGTTGTGCTTGGGATGCTGAATACAAGTCTTGGTGTGCTTGAGAACTGTTATGCAAGTGTTCTTGTTGAATTTTATTGTAAATTTTAATATGAGTTGATTATTACAGGAAGGGAATCTCCAAGATATACCTTTCGGTACAAGAGATGTGTCTGGAAAATACTCTAAGTGGTTCCATACAAGGACATGTTGGTTGTCCGAGTCTCTAAAGCCTGTTCAACACTACATCAACCAGGGATGTAGTCTAACGGTGCCCTTAAGATCTCGATACAGTGGTTCCAGCTTCCCCAGGCAGAATTTGCCCACTTTCGAATATTGACGATCAACGTCGAATTTTCGTTCGTTTTCAGGGAGAGTATTTTATTACGGTTTGAGTGGATTTAAATGTTGAGAATCAATAAACCTATACTGTTTCTGAGTATCCCACAAGTGGGTAGAGCATACGCAGTATAGAAAATGTAAATTCCAATTTTATTACGTGTGATGAACAAGAACCATTGTAAAACTCTCCGACAGAGAGCACTCTTGATCCGCCTTATGGCGAGATTCAAAAGATTTATGAGATGCAAAAATACTGAAAGTGAAATCTACACTACCCAAGAGTCTCTTTCAGGTCTAAGACCGTACTCGAGAAAGAAAGGGGGTTAGTAAAATCAAAGCAAGTAAACTCTCCGACAGAGAGCACTTTTGATCCACCTTTCTGCGAGATTCAAGAGATTTTATGTTCTTTTTATTTAACAATTTATATCAAATTAAATTTAAACTAGAACTTTGAAAAAAAACAAGTAAAGCTAAGCTACTTGCTTCGAAGATCTAGCAATTTATTGAACAATGAAACTACTATAGCAAAATAAACTAAGTTAATTGTGGAAATAAAACTAAACTAATGCAAAAAAGGACAAGAGACAATACAAGCTTCCCCCAATTGGGGGAAGTAGGGGTGTGGGAGCCTTTATCCCACTTGCTTTTTATTGGTCTTTTACAATAATTTTGGTTTTCTTCCTCTCTTAAAAGCACTTAGAATAGATAGGGGATGAAGAAGAGGGAGCTAGAATAGGAGTGCTTTTCAAGTTATCTTTGGTTTTGCTCTTCGTTTGTTTGCTTGCTTGCTCTCTTTGGTTTAGCCTTTAGGCTTTTTGCTTTGCTTAAATCTTCTTTGTTCACCTATGCATAAGAGCTCTAAACACACACTTTATTAAGAGTTAGCAAATAAATCCAATGGAGCTAGGCTACAATAAATGAAAAATTAAACTAGAAACAAGATGAGATCTAAGAGTTAAACTAACATGCAAGCTAAGTATGAGTTAAAAAAAAGCTTTAAAAAATGAACTAAGTATGAAGCTTAAGTTACTAACAAAAGTAAATGAAACTTTTATGTTTTTGAAATTTAAACTAAGTTAAGTCTAAGCTACAAACAAGAAATGAACAAGATCAAAGAGAAGAGAAGGCTAGAAGAAAAGAGACAAGTAGAAGAGAGGTAGAGAAGGCAAAAAAAGGAGGACAAGAAAGATAGAAAAGAGGAGTAGAATGAAGAGCAAGAAAAGCAAGAAGAAAAGAAGCAATGAAAAGGGAAGAGAAGAAAAATGAGGAAAAAGAGAGCAAAGGCTTCTAGAAAAGATAAAACTTTTAAAGATCAAAGTCTTTGCTAGGTAACCAAGTAACAAGATTTTAACTTTTGATTTTAAAGGTGGAGATGAGAAGAAACAAAGCACTTTTTGAATCTTTGGATTAAAAAGAGCATATGTAGATGCCAATGAGCATTCAAGGACAATGATCCCTTTGAGGTTTGAAGAAGGGGGAGATGCAAACTAGCTCATCCCTTACCCCAAGAAGTAACCTGAAACTTATACACATGCCTAAACAAAAGAGTTTAGATCAAGTATGTTAGTATAAAGAAAATTCAAAGAGCATGTATTGAGTCCAACTAAAGCATGCTACTTTAAGATCTTTTAAATACTAAGCATCAACAAATAACTTGAAGCCTACAAATATTTGTCCTGTGTGCTTGATAACAAGCCCTCTAAGATAGATCCAAACTCAAATAGATAAGCATGCATAAACATTGGAAAAATATTACCTCAACAAGTCATCATGAACCATGCATGCACCAAGTGGACCTCCAAAGTCTCAATTTTATTCAATAGCAACAGCAAATGAGCAGAGTATCCTTGCACAAAAATTCCACCCTGAATGATGGAGCAAGGGTATGTATTTATACAAAGAGAAGAGACCAAAAACCTAATTCGAATTGGCATGAGAGAGAGAGAGCCAAGCCCATTGATTCAGAGTTAATTGGCTCTCTGGTGGTTGTGAATGGGTGAGGTGGCCTCCACCTAGGCAAGGCGCCCACCCTTCAACATAGCTTCTATCACCTAACCAACAGAACACGGCCATCTCACCGATTCGCCCAAGCAAGAGAGGAGGGCGCAAATCCCAAGAGGGAGTCATCTGCAGTGCTCCGATACTGATCTGAAATCAGATGGTGAAATTTGGAATATTCCCAGATGCTCTCTGCCATGTCATTCAGCCTTTTATTTTATTCAATTTGGCTTTTTCTGGAGAGATTTGGATTTTCTCCATTTTATTATTTTTTGATTATTTTTAATTAAATATTCCTCTTTTATTAAATTTGAGGAAATATTCAATTAAGTGCAAGATAATCATCTGAAACTTAGGATAACTGGGTTTAGGGGTTAAATGGATACTTTGGCTTAGAAAATGAGTCTTCATTTGCCAAAATCCACCCCCAAACCACATAATTATTACAAATTGAAATTTTTCAATTAAACCATGTAAAAAAAATCGCTTAATTAATTGAAAATTTTAATAATTAAAAAATTAAAAAGTTGAACACGTCCAGTAAAAAAAATCCGGACAATGTTTTAACACACCTAGGGACCTAGGAAATGACCATAGAACATACCAATAGTGTCTAGTAGGTTTATATTTTACAGTTGGGCTCTAATAACCCCCCAAGGCCTAACCGCCAAATTCAGGCATTCAAGCTTTGGAGGTTGTAGGAGAAAAACTCATTGATTATTACTCGGCTAAAGGCAAAGCATAATCGACAAGGGAAAAAACTCCTTGGAATACCTTATTTGACTGTCAAGTCTTAGGGAACCAAGCCACTCAGAGCCCCATACTAACACACTTTATTACAAACCCCATGGGGCATGGTCATTTCAAGACAAAAGATAAAACAGATGGCCAAAATAAGCCAAATCCGAAACATCTAAACCTGAGAACTCTGGAAATGAACATGGATCATGTTCAATAACTGGAGGCTCAATAGAAGTTCAATTATTGTACAAAATAGTTGGTAACAGGAGCCATTCATTCAAAGTATAAGTGGTCGGTCCAAGCTACCCAAATTTGACAAGCTATGGGCAGATTGCACTCAGGAAGAGACAAGAATAGCAGCAAGGCAGAGACTTCATGGCACTCAACCTAAGGAGAATCAAGCATTCTTGTCCCATGCCAAGAAAGGCAAGGGAAGGGGAAGAAAGTTTTACAATCACAAGCACTAAGGTAGGAGATCAAGTCCTCCTCCAAATTAGAAGAAGAAGGATTTATCTCAGATACAATGCTACATGTGCAAGGCATATGGTCATTACACCAGTAATTGTCGAAGTTCACAAAAAAGGAAGCATGAAGCCTCAACTGCTGATGTTGATGAAGACGCTCCTCACAAGAAGTCAAGGAATGATGATCGTTCGGAGTTCTTCTTCTAGTTCTCCCTATGTTGAGGTGATATGAAGATCCAGACTAAGAGAATAGAGGTCTCTCATGGTTTTCCACAAGAAGGCAGTGGGAGCCCACCCACAAAAAGAATAAAAGATAAGTATTTGGTTTTCTTGCTTACATAGATCTATTTTGTCTTATACATATCAAATTATATGCAGATCTATCAGGAAGTGTGTTGAGCATTTGATATAGTTTACTTATTGACGTACCGTAGGCTCTTCTTGTATTTGTTATGCATATGAGCTGCACAACATTCCGTGAACACGTGATGGAGCTAGTCTAGATGATATCTCTTTTCGACATGCTTAGAGTAGTGCACACTCTTGATGACATGTTCTAGTGGAGATAGAAAACATCTAGATAGTTACCATATGTGTTTGGGAGACATGTTTATGATTGTTGTGCTAAAGCATTAGCCAAGATGCCTAGTGTAAACTATTGTCATTGCATGGAAATAGAAATTGGTTAAATTTGATTATGTAATGTCACTAATCATCAGACGGGATTTGACTTGTAGGGAAAATACCATATGATATTGACTACAAGAGAAGGATGATGAGACATGTTCCGATGAGTAAGTGGTGGACACATGAATCCCGTAAATATTCAAATTATGACTCTCAGCCTAAAAGGATGACCTCGGAAAAAGCTTTCACGGGACTAAAACCAGAAGTGGGCTACCATCGGATCTTTGACTATCCAGTCTCCATACATGTGCCCAAGAAGAAAAGGACGAAGTTAGAATCTTTAGGCAAGAAGGGAACCTTCGTGGGATACAGTGAGTCTTCAAAGGCGTACAGAATCTACATCCCAGGATTAAGACAGATTGAAGTCAACAGGGATGTGTCCTTTGAAGAAAAGATGGATGTCAGGAAAGACAGAGGATCAGACATGGAGATCGATGATGAGAAAATGCTAGACCCAAAGGAGATGAGATCATCTCCCCCTCCAGCAGTTCAAAGGGAGTTAGCAGAGAAGGCTGAACCCATCGATCCAGTTGAGCCAGTTGATGTTCCCAGAGATATTACAAAAGGTCGGAAGAGGCCTAGATGGGCACAACAAACCTTGCAGGATGCAGAGGGGCATGAAGCTCCACATGGTACTTTCCGAGAAAGTAAAAGACCTAAGAGGTTCTCCAGTTATGTAGCATTGATGAGTCACATCATTAACTCAAAACATACCACTTATAAAGAAGCATCCAGACACCAAGTTTGGAGGGATTCCATGGTGGAAGAATACCAATCCATCATGAAGAATGATGTGTGGGAGGTTGTGTCGAGAGGGTTATACAAAATTAAGCATGGAGCAGATGGAAGTGTGGAAAAACACAAGGCTAGATTTGTTGCCAAAGGGTTCTCTCAGAAAGAGGGAGTCGATTATGATGAGACATTTGCTCCTGTGGCTCGATATACTTCCATCAGATCAATCATTGCTATTGCTTCAGCTATGGGATGGAAGTTGCATCAGATGGATGTCAAGACAGCCTTTCTCAATGGTGTTATTGAGGAAGTATATATTGAACAACCAGAAGGGCTTATTGTCCATGGAAAGGAGTCTCACGTATGTAGATTTAAAAAGGCCTTGTATGGACTCAAGCAAGCACCATGTGCTTGGTATGGACAGATAGACGGATTTCTAGTGAGTTTGGGATTCACAAAGAGTGATGCAGACCCCAAGCTTTACTACAAGGTTGTAGATGATGAGCCACTAATTTTGGTCCTTTATGTTGATGACCTGTTTCTCACTGGAAATGAGAAACTTATCGTATGGTGTAAGAAGAAACTTGCCTCTGAGTTCGAAATGAAGGATCTTTGATTGATGCATTACTTCTTGGGATTAGAAGTATGGCAGAGGTAGAAGGAGATATTCCTAGGCCAAGGAAAATACACCATAGATATTCTGAAGAGATTCGGGATGTTGGACTGCAAGTCCATGGCCACTCCGATGGATGCAAATTTGAAGAAGCTAAGGGATTTTGCTTCATATTCAAATTTGATTGATCCCACTATGTATTGCCAGTTGATTGGGTCCTTGATGTATCTAACGAACACTAGAACAGATATATGTTTTGTTGTGAATGCTCTCAGTCAGTTCATGTGTGAATCGAGGCAGATTCACTGGATTGTTGCAAAACATGTGCTCAGATACTTGCGTGGCACAGTGGGATATGGCCTGAGATATGCTTCAGAGTGTGACTTGAGATTGCAGGGGTTTACAAACTCAGATTGGGCCGGGTGTGCTGCAGATAGGAAGAGTACTTCCGGATGTTGCTTCAGTTTGGGTTCTGCAATGATTTCCTGGTGCAGCAGGAAGCAGAACTCAGTAGCACTCAGTAGTAAAGACTGCAGAGGTAGAGTATATGGTTACAGCAGCCCAAGAAGCAGCATGGCTTCGTAAACTCCTTGCAGGATTGTTTGTCCAGATTCCAGAGCCAATCGTGATTCACTGTGATAAACAGAGTTGTGTGCAGATGTTAGTGAATCCTGTATTTCACTACAGGTCGAAGTATATAGAGATTCGATATCATTTCATTCGTGATATGGTGCAGAAAGGTGCGGCCGAGTTACAGTATGTTCCGACAGATGACGAGACTGCAGATGTTCTCACTAAGCCTCTTCCCAGGATAAAGCTTGAATACTTTCGTGGAAGACTTGGAGTGGAAGAGAACGCGTCCCTCCTTGAGAGGGAGAGATAACATAGAGATGTTTACCCTGCTTTCACCCAGGTGCCTCTACTTATCCAGGTTCTCAGCCAAGTATGGGAGAAATCCCATCAGCAGACGAGACGGATAGGCAGTAGATGGTCAGGCTTCACCCAGGTGCCTCTACCAATCTAGGTTCTCAGCCAGGTATGGGAGAAATCCCATCGGCAAATGAGATAGACAGGTAGTAGATGGTCGGGTTACACACAAGTGCCTCTGCTCGCCCAGGTTCTCAGCCAGGTATGGGAGCCATCCCATCGGCAGATGAGACGGACAAGTAGCAGATGGTCGTGTGATGATTGCAAGGGTACCTCTACTCGTTCAGGTTCTCAGCCAGGTATGTGTATAAATAGAGAGGTCGTAGGCCTCATGTCAACATTCATTCACTCAACACAAGTTCGCATCACTTGGAGAGAGATTCGCACCTGCAGCTAGGAGAAGACATTTTTGGGGTTTTTACTTGGAAAGTACTTCCATCTTTTCTCTCTCATCATTGTACTCTGCTCTCGGAATTATTCATCTCTGTACGAAGGTTGTTGGGTTTTCTCCCGATTGGGTTTCCCAGGATAAACTCTCATGTTCTTTGTTTCTGTGCTTTGTCTTTTTTCTAGTGATCATATTGATCTTATGCAATTGAATTATTATGCTATAATTGTATGAAAAAAACCAACATTTTTAAGGCCGTGGCGCAATTTTTCGAACAAAATCGCGACATCAAATTTATAAAAAGAAATCATGATTTTTCAAGCCAAAATTTCGAGCGCCTTAAAAAACGCAGTTTTTTGAGAAATCGACGAAAAATTGGCAATATTATCTACAATTGTTTTGGCATGGTCAAGAGGATCTTTTCATGTAACCTTAGCTAAGGAGTGCTTGAAAGGAGGTTACATTGTTATTTTTCCTATCCACTTTTCTATTTTCATGCCTTATCCATTCCTAAAAATAAGCTTATCCACTTTCCTATTTTCATGCCTTATCCATTCCTAAAAATAAGCCTATCCACTTTGTTCTTTCATAAACCTAAATTATGATTCTAAAGTAATCCGCACTTAACCGTAGCAGGCCAAAGAATTGCAACCATAAACATTGAATCCCTTGGCTCATTACTTAAATTATCAACCTGGGAGTTCATCCAAACTTAAGAGGTACAATGCACTATATATGCCATTGCGAAAGCAATAACTTGAAATACTAAGAAAAGTAAATGCAAAGCAACAACTAACTAGGAAAATAAAGATGGGGGTAAAGACAACTTGCTAAATTAGAATGTTTTAGATCTAGCCCTTCTATACTCAATCCTACTCTCCCTTAGGCTAGTGGGGCTCAATCCTCTCCTCAAGCTAAAGAGCAAGAGGATCAAGATTATTTGATCACTATGTATGGGTTTTCAAAAATAGTATAAAACATGCCCAAGCATAATCTTAGATCAACAGACTTCTGATGTGAGCAAAAACTAATGAAACCATGCTAGAAATAAAATTTGGAAATCAAATAAAATAACTTAACTGCAAATGAATTGGAATCAAAACAATTGCATGAATAAAATTTGGAAATCAAATAAAATAACTTAATAACTGCAAATGAATTGGAATCAAAACAATTGCATACATTCATCAAAATTGCTAACTACATGAAACACGGTTTACTGCAAGAAAGCTACAATTTTACTACAAGGAAACCAAAACACGTGAAAGAAACGACACAAACTAAAATAGATGAAATAAAATACATGCAGGGGTTCTCAACCCTTCCCTTGGGTTGTAACAACCCAAGGATGCTCCTAGAACACCGCTCAAGCAAGTACACTAAAGTTGAAACAAAACTAGCTCTTCTTTATTAAAAATCTGCCATGAACAATAGGGCAGCAAGTTGCCTCTTGATACAAATTCACCTTGACCAACAAGGGATAAATGAAAAGGATAAATGAGAAGAAGATGAATAATCTAACTAACTCTATATGCTCTAATCCTACTATTATTTATACTTGAATACTCAAAACTGTCCATGCAATCAACTCCTTGATTTGTGGAAATTGACCCCTAGTTAACTCGAAATCTACATGCAAGTTAGTGGGATTGATTCCCCCTTTAGGAATTCGACCTTGCCCTTCAAGAACTCTATGGTCTCTAAGTCCTTCTCCAAGTTGTGGCAGTTGAGAAAGATTTGCACTTGAGTAAACTGTCCCATGCAATTAGCTCCTTGATTTGTGGAAGTTGTCCCCCTGTTAACTAGAAATCTGCATGCAAGTCGGTGGGATTGATTCCTCCTTTTGGAATTCGACCTTGCCCTTCAATAGCTCTACTTATCTTGGTCTCTGAGTCCTTCTCCAAGTTGTGGCACTTCATGAGAAAGATTAGGGGACATAATCCCTTAAATTTCTCAATCTTGTCTTAGTTTGTCTAGTTAACTCATTGAAGAAGGTTGAGTTGGTTGTTGTGACTTGATCTCTTCCACTCTGCTTTAGATAACTTCAACCTACAACTCAAGAATGCTTTGACCAAAGTTAGTCCATTATATCATCAAATAAATCCAAGGAATAAGCAGAAAAAATAAGCATTACTAATCAAATGTCAATATATTCATAAAAAAACATGCATAGGCTTTAAGGGAGATTGTCAGTTCATGAGAAAGATTAGGGAACATAATCCCTTAAATTTCTCAATCTTGTCTTAGTTTGTCTAGTTAACTCATTCAAGAAGATTGAGCTGGTTGTTGTGACTTGATCTCTTCCACTTTACTTTAGATAACCTGAACCTACAACTCCACCACAACTCAAGAATGTTTTGACCAAGGTTAGTCCATTATCTCATCAAATAAATGAAAGGAATAAACAAAATAAGTAAGCATTACTAATCAAATGACAAGATATTCATTAAACAAACATGCATAGGCTTTAAGGGAGATTATCATAAAGTTCATCATTAATCACAAAAACTAATCCCTTTTAGCTCCTTAATTTACCTTACTTAGGTATAACCAAGATGGGCCAAATAATGTACCATTTTAGGGGCCCATCAATCCCATTGTTTAATGCTTAATTTTAGGGAATTCTTTCCTTAAAAGATCCATAGGGTTCATTTGAGGCATGAAAAAAGTGCAATAAAATAAGTAATTAACCATATAAAAGTGTAATTTCTCTTATGGATGGTTATTATGGAAGGAAGGGGATATTTTGGAGGAGTATATTCTTCATACACATGATATTTTCACTCAGAAAGGAGTACTAAATTTGGACATGATTATTCTTATATTTTTTCTCCTTAATTCTCTTCTCATTTTTTCCTCTATATATTGTATGAAGCAAAGAGAAGAAGAAGACTTTCTTTTGTTCAATTTTGTTTTCTTAAGTTGTCCGGCTGGTGCTTTTCTCTTCTCCTTTGTTTTTTCTTCCTAGAGAGACTGAGATCTGTCACATACATAAAATATTATAATAGAGATTGTTACCGGGCAAATTAGCAAGGCTTATTCCCAGTAAGCACAAATAAGAAAAATGACCCAATGTCACCTCGGTCACCGTTCTAACTTCTTCGGAAGTCGAAACCTCCAAGGAGAAGTGTCCTTATGGAATCCTGTAAGACACTAGAACAACCAACAAACTATATTCTATGCAATCTTATGGTTAGGTCAGTGCCCAAATGGAGTCAATAATACGAAGATCAATGCTAGTGAGTGTAAATGATATGATCAGAATTGATAAATCACCCAAATCAATCAACGAAATGTGTAACGTGTGAGCATGTGTAAGTGATCAATACTGGATCAAAAGACTGTATTGCAAGTCAATCATTAACCCAACATGCAATGTAAGAAAGTATTCACAAACATATCAATCAATATTGGATCAAAAGACTATATTGCCAATAAACCTTAACCATTAACTAAATTTGCATTAAGTACCACTTATCAATGTCATTCGATAATCAGATGTAGCACAATAATTTATAATCAATTATGACAATTAAAGAAACGATAACCATCAAGCAATGAAAAGACCAATCAGCATTTAACCAACAATTATCATCGATCAGTTAATGTATCAATACTGCTTGGTCATTTCCAGATCTATTTATATAATAAAAAGGTACTAAAAGGGGACTTGAATTAGTGCACAAATCAGTCCTATAAAAATGTCAATAAAGTACCACTATAAATTATCATAAACACGACTTCCAGTGTTGAATTTCCTATATTTATAAACATCAAAGGTGAATTAGCAGCAATAATAAACGATGCACAGGGTATCATTCAAAAGTCTATCATTTAATGTATAAACAGAGTTTGCGTTTAATATTGGCAGTGAGGTATCGATTTCATTCAAATTAAAAGTTAAAACTAAAAGGAACCACCTTCCAGCTTATAAACAAAACAGAAATTAAGGAATAAACTATTTTCTAAATTAAATGAAAACTGAGCTAACTCTTTTTACTGTGTGGATTGCATGCAGGGGCAGAGAGTATATGCACAGGGTCTGCAATTTCCAATTGCAGACCTGTGTACACACGAAGGGAAGGAGGCCAGGATATGGAGAGCTCTCGTTGGAAAAGTAGTTGATAAGGGAGAAATGGAGGGGCCGCGAAATGGTAGGAAGGGAACTGGAAGAGTAGGAGCGATGGAAGGCGAATCTCGGACAGTGGCCAAAGGAGAAAGCGGGTCGCAAAGGAGGCTGCGAGGAGATGGAGGAGGAGCAGGGTCGTGAAGGGAGGTTGGACGGTGAAAGAGAAGCAAAAGTGTGAAGGGAGGATCAGGAGAGTGGCCGCGGGTAAGGAAAGAAAAGGGGATCCGAGGAATGGGAAGAGGGAAGCCGGGTTCGGAAGCTATAAGGATATGCGAAGAGGATATTGGTCGCGGATGAGCAGGAAGGTAAGGAGAGGGCCGCGGGTGGAGCAATAGAGATGGAAGCCGTGGGTGGGAAGAGCTCTAGGGCTGCGGAAGTGAAGGCCGCCGCTGAAAAAAAAGGAGGCCGAGGTGGAAGATAGAAGGGGCAACGTGGAGGAGCTGCGGATTTGGGGTGGCAAAAAGGGAGCCCGACGAAAGGAGGAAGGGCAGCGATGTGGCCAGCGAGGAAGGTCGAGGACCTAGGCTAGGGTAGAGAAGGATGCCGAGTGGCAAAGAAGGGAGAGCGAGGGTTCTAGAGAGTGCTAGGACTAGGTCGTGGGGGTTTATGGTAGGCTACGGCAGCTGGGTTTTAGGGGTTAGAAAAGGACTGTCATAAGGGTTTTAACCTCAGAAATTAGGTTTGAAATTAGGTTTTTACAATTTTAAAAGTAATGTTTTTAACGTAAAATGGAAACTAACTCAGAATTAAAGACTAATTAGCATGACAAACTAGGTTAAGAATAATATTCACAAATCTACAACTCAGAGAATTAAGTTTAACGAGGAAATGATCAACTAGGGTTTCAAGAGAAAGCTAATCACCAAACCTAGGGCATCAATGAGAGGACTAATCCTCCTTGAGATGGTACTTGGCAAGCTTGACTAACTAGGGCTCACCTCCACAATCTCTAGGATTCGTAGAGGAAGCCTAGTTTAAGCAAGACTTGAAGACCTAAAGCTCAAGCTTGAATGCTATGGTGACCAATGACAAAAATGAAATGCAAATCAAGACAAGATGAAGCAACAATGGTTTCCATTCAACCCTAACAAGCATCATTTTCATACAAATTGACAAAGAGACATCAAACCAAAAGTATAGATACCTCCAAGTGCATGTGTTAAACAAACAACTCTAGCTTCACCTTAGCAATGGCATGAACAATAGTAAACTTCCAAGAAATGCTCCAAATTTGCAAAATAACCTTCATCAAAGAGAGCATCCCTTAAAAGAGCCCTAGTTAGGGCAAAAAGCAGACATAATGATCTTATCCCAAGTTGATGTCTAAAAATGAAGTGAGGAGATCTTATTTATATGATCTCACACTCACTTTACACAAAATAAGATCAATTTAATATTTAAAAATGTCAACTTAAAAATATAACAAAAATAATATAAAATAATCTAAAGATGGCCTATTGTAGGCTACCTCGGGTATTTTTCCCCCTTGGTGCAAAAATATGCTAAACAAGGCCAATTTTGACGAAACTGAAGGCCAGACTGTGTAGCAGGGGTCGTCATTCCCCAACTAACCCCAACAGTGATGAAAACCCTCAACGCCCCCCCCCCCTTTAGCAAGCAAACAGTCTTCCCAGGAGGAGGATGTCATCCTCTGAAGGAGGGCTCAGAGGGAGGGCGTTGCTGAACTGGAAGACCAGGAGGATGTTGGAGGTACTCTGGGAGATAAGAGTGTGTCTCAGTGTTGAAGAACCTGCCGCTGGAGTGATAAAACAAGGTCAGGGTCATGTGACCCAGTGACCCACCCCTGGAAGCCCCAGACACCAACCTCAGGGTTTCAAACCCTTTCATGAGGCAGTCAGTGATGCCATTAATCCATAGTGCTTCCAGAAGAGAATCCAGAGGGTCTGGCCATGCCCCTACCTCAGAATGAGCTGGCTAAACGCCCCTCCTAGTCAAAAAAAGACACCCTCTCCCTGGGACACCTCTGCAGGTACGTTGGTGCTAGTACCATCGTAACAAAGATAAATAATAATAATTAATAATTAACAATAATAATAACTAATGATTAACTAAGGCGCACAACCCTTTGTGAATAGTTACCAAAGTGTCTTTAGGATTTATATATATATGGCACTTTCATTGTATCTTGTAATCATATCTCTTATTTTTCTCATAATATATTTTTATCCTTATGGATTCTTTTTTACTCTGAACTGGTCCTTGACCACTAACTGGCCATTGGCCATTTACAGTTCAGAAATATCATTGGAAACAAACATACTCTGCTACAAAAAAATTCAAAGAATAGAACCAAAGAACAGAGCATCGGTTTTTTCTATAGTAACTAGGTAAAAGGAAAAAGAGAAGAAGCAGGGTTCGTAACAGAGTCTTTAAAGTACCATAAGTACTCTGCAGGCATCAACAGTTATCAAATTGTTGGTTAAAAGAACTGCCAAATCATCCAATTGAATAACTGCTATGCGGAGTGTATAATACCTACCAATTGCAACGGTACAGGAGCCACTACAAGGGGAAACATAGTTGAAATACTTAAATAAATCGCTAAAAGCAGCTACAGAAAAATAAAAGAGTTCACTGCAGTTAACGTGAAACACAATCCGTTGTCATCACACTGCTACGAGTGCCCAAGAATTTTAATCGGCCTGTCATCACACTACTGCCAGCACCACGATTCTGTGAAACCATCATACCATTCCAGCATTTGAGGCCACACACTACCACTAACATCAGCCACCGTTCTATCTGCCAATTATAAACTACACTGTAATCATCAATTACAGTGATCAGTCCATGCACATTTACTCACATGGACAGTCGATAAGATATCTGATAACAAATCGTATTCAAAGGCCATGGAAATCCAATTTTTGACTTTCAACCTAAGAGTCATGTCTTTGAAGAGTGTAACTGTTAAGATTTTCACCAGTGGAATTAAACAGGGTAACAACTCGTCAACCCTAAACTGTGATGGTTGAAACTTTAAAGTCATAAAAAATTATTTTCTTAAGTAACAAGCTACAGCCATTTAGTGGTGCATTAGTGAAAGTTAATATAGACAGATAGATAGGTGAGGTTGGGTTTTTTCAAGTCAACTAATTACTTTTGAAAAGTGCCATATCAAGTGGTATATTGAATTTTAAGTATTTATTTTTCTAAAAAAAATAAGAGATATGATTACAAAATACAATGAAAAGTGTCATATATATATATATATATATCTTAAAGGCACTTTGGTAACTGTTATCACATCAACAGTATCCGGGCTACCATGATTCGCAGACCAGCTTCCAGTATGTTTTTGAGCTAGTCCTTTTTCCATGAGATCAGCAGATGATGAGCAGCCATTCTATGATCACTCATATTTTCAGCAGACCCGGAGCAGATATCTTCAGCCTTATTTCCATGACTGAGCTTCATGACCTCAGATTTGATGACTGAAGTAGCCATTTTCTTCCATACAGAGCAGTGTGATAGTGCCCAGATTTATGCAGCAGCAGTGTTCCAGTGACAATTGATGGTTCATATGAGGAATACAGGTATATGACCCAGCAGGTATACGGTTGTGCATTGGATACCCATATTGTGCTCTTTTACTTATCTTGGTAGCTTGACTAGGTATTTAGTGGTCATGATCTGGCGATATATTTATGTGATTATTGTTTGATTGTTTAGAGTAGAAGTGATTGAGTTGCTTGGAATTTGAATTTTTTATGTATACAGTATACTCATTGGTCTCACCCTCTTAGTATTATGGACTTGGTCATTCCCACCATTTATGGCTTGCTAGTTATGGCTTCACTTGTCACTTTACCCATCCATTCGTCATCATCCGTTCTTGGTTGTGTCTGTTGAGATATTTTAACTTCAAAGAATATTATAATTGTACTTGATTATTCCAGAGATGTTTCATTCCTCCGTGAAGATCTTATTGTATATCCGGAGATGTTTATTCCTCCGTCGGAATGTGGTAACTTGGGTTATTAGACTTCCCTAGTGGGGGTCGGCCCTGTATGTGTTATGTGGGTCAAAGGGTTATTAGACCACCCTAGAGGGGTCGGCCCAGTCAGTTGTAGTGGGGTATTTAACCCAATGGTTAAATACGAGCCTACATGATTTGTGTAAAAGACAAGTCGGAGTAGTGTATAAATAGAGGAGGTGTATTCCTCATTTTACACACACTCACTCACTTGAGAGTGGCGCACTTGTGGAGGACAGCTCTGCTATGGAGAAGGAGGAGCTTATGCTCAGGGTTACATCTTTGTATATTGTTGGTCATCTATATTGAGGAAGCTTTACTGGGTTTTCTACCCCATGAGGGTTTCCCAGGATAAATTTGTGTCTCTTGTGTTTATGCTGTGCTTGTTGTTTCTTCAGTGATCCTGTATATGCTATTATTGTGAAATGGAATGCAATGCTGCTATTTTATGTCTTAGCATATTAAATCTTAACATGGTATCAGAGCTAACCTGAAGGAAGGCAATGTTTGGCACTTACGACACTTGCTTTACTTACGACAATTTGAAGGTTAGGGTTTTATATAGCAAAAACGAGTCATCGTGGAACTTTCGCCATAAATCCATTTTGGCGAAGGTTCAGGATCTGAAACCTTTACAGGTCATAGATAACATCTCCAGGTATCTTGTGTCCAAAGGGAACCCTCAGATTCGTTGTACGTTGTAAGTTATGATTAGTACAAGTTAGGGTTTCTGCCTCTTCCAGATGTCAGTCAAAATCAGGTGACCTAGGAAAAGAGGTCATAACTTGGGCTAGGAAGCTCCAAATAAAATTTCGTAAAAAGTGACAGGTAGTACACAGACTGTACTATCTCAAGAAACTTTTTCAAAGGCCGAACTTGAACCAGTGACACGTGGCACGCCGTACAAGTTCGCTCTCCTGTTTTATCCCATAAACAAGTCACGTTGCGACACTTGGCATAACTTGGGCTAGGAAGATCCAAATGAAATTTCGTAAAAAGTGACAGGTAGTACACAGACTGTAATATCTCCGGAAACGTTTTCAGAGGCCGAAGTTGAACCAGTGACACGTGGCACGCCGTACAAGTTCGCTCTCCTGTTTTATCCCATAAACAGGTCACGTTGCGACCCTTGGCATAACTCTCTCTCAGAAAATCCAATTGAGGTCAAACCTGTCGGGATGGAAAGATGACAGGTCAGGATACCACAAAAAAAAAATTCAGACCCTGTGGAGCGAAAAGTTAGGAGTTACAACAGAAACAATCAGGTACATATTTCTGTCAAAACAGAATTATTTTTTGAGCACCTTCATTCATGGCTTCCGGAATTTAGGGTTTCGGAGAAAGTTAGAATTTTTGGAATCGGAATCCACGGCTGAATGCTACTCAGGAAATCGAAATTTAGAGACCAAGATCGAATTTTTTGGTTGGGTAGAAGACCGGGCTTGATCAAACCCCAGTTCGGGATTTTGATCGGAAAGATGGAAAATTAGGGCTTTAGCAAAAGTTGGAATTTTTGAAATCTGTAACCACGGCTGGAAGCTCCTCAGAAAAATAAGAGTTCAGAGCCTTGGATCGAACCTTTTGATTGGACAGAAGGGTGGGCTTCATCGAACCCTAGTTCGGGTTCTTGTCCAGAAGATCCAGAAGTTTCGAAGGCAATTTTGAGGGGTCAAATTTTGGAGATTTCAAAATTGAAGTATGCTAGCAAGACACATCCTTCCATCCATTCAGAAGTGTGAAAGTCAAAGATTGAATTTTTAAGTTTTCTCTAGCAAACCCTAATCAAGCTCCAGATCAAGTTTCAGGGGGAGTTGAGGCTAAGGCCTTACATAAGAAGACTACAAGAAGTCTCGACAGGTATGACTTAAGGAGGTTCAGGTATGTCTTGAAATCTGATTCTTGATTAAGTTCATGATGTGTTTGTCTTCATATTATTTATTAGTACAATCTTGATTAATGTTAGAATTGTCTTATCACCCTAGTAACAGTATGAATGCATGTGAATGATCGAAGACATTCATTGATTAGGGCTATATGATTGTACTAATGCATTATGGTGTTGTGTGAGGTTGATGTTGTCTGCTAACAAGATACAGGTACATCACAAAAGACAAATCAAGTTCCATGACCATGACAACATGAAGACAAAGACTCATCCATAATCTTTGTTCTACTTACGAGGTATGTATGACTTTGTTATATTATGCTTAACCTATGAGACATGCAGGTTCTAGCTCAAGATCTCTAAATCATTGAAGAGATTGTTTAGGTATGTTGTACATAACTAAGCAAGTATACTAATCCAGGTATGTTTTCTTATGTCAAGTTAGAATCTTACCTTGTGTTAGGATCCCTTATATAAGTATACTTGGTATGATTGGTTATGCTTATTCATAAAGTTAGTAATCAAGGGTTTATGCATATTATGTCTCTTGTCTTGATGATTTAGTTAACCAGAAGAGTACTATGATCAAACAAGAATATGCATGAGTAAAAGAAGACTTCCTTGAAACCCTGAATACTAATGATCATGACTATACATATTCAAGATTATTTATAATTAGAATGTTTTGAGAATATACTAATGAATGTATGTTTGTGTATGAGATCATGAGGATGACACTAGTGCACACTTGAGCATGCACAGTGGTACAAAATGAATAGAAGTTCAAAAGACATATAGAAGATCAAGCGGGAGGCAAGCACACAAACATAAAAGATAAGTATTTGAGTTGTTATTTGAAATAGTAAATGATATTGCTTGTATGCATATTTGTATTCATAGAATATATCATGCTGAGTGTAAACATTCATAGAGCATTGAACAGTATACTACTAATATGCATATGATTGGTAAGTTGGACAAACATTCCATTGTTGCTTGTCTAGAATGAAACCTCTTTGCTGACATGCTGAGAGCTGTGCACACTCTCGATAGTATGTTCTGGTAAAGATGGAAGGCATCTAGATAGCCACTGTATGCATACAGGATATGGGAAAGTGTTGTGCCAAAGTATTGGTCAAAATAGTTGCATAACTATGTAAATGATATCTGTATGCATAGTAGGTTATCATGTCAATATGATTTGATGATTATGAAATATTACTAATCATGTACTTAATTTTGAATTGTAGGAAAGATCATGATGAATGATGAACACTGAACAAGCGTTGGATGTTCAACAAAAGATTTACAAATCAAACACACTATAGAAGGCTTGTGGCTAGAAGATTCTCTTAGAAAGAGGAAGAGAATCATGATGAGATGTTTGCTCCAAGTGGCTAGATAAGACCATTCTCTTAATGCTGTAATTAAAGAAGAAGTGTGAATCAGGTTCTGTATGGGTTCCCAGGATCGATAATCAATTGATGAGCTTAATGATCACCATGGGTGATGTGTATCTCAACCTTTTCTACAAGGTTGAATATGGTTTCTCTACACAGATGTTGATTGGGCATAAATTGTATCAGACAGGAAGAGCACATCGAGAGGATGTTACTATCTGGGATCAGCCATGATCTCATGGTTTAGAAGGAAGCAATCTAGTGTGGCTCTCAGCACAAGCGGAATATATGGCTGCTTGCTCTGCTAGTTGTGAAGCGGTATGGCTTTAGAATGGACCCAACTGTGATCCTATGTGACAAACAGAGTTGTACCAAAATGGCAGAGAATCCAGTATTCCATGATAAGTCAAAGCACATAGAGATCTGACATTTCTATATACAAGATATGGTGCAGAAAAGAATTAAAGTTCGAATTTGTAACAAGTTACCGATGTACTAACCAAACCCCTACCTCAAGTAAAGTTTTCCGAGACAAACTTAAAATAGTTCAGAAGGACCCTCCTCGAAAGGGGGAGCGATGTGATCACTTATGATGAGATTGCCCGCATCGACAGTGAGGTCGATGATGTGGATACCTATATTGGTGATGCCGACAGAGAGGTTGGTGGATGGTCCTTAGACAGGGTCTAAGGTGACAAGGGGATTGCATCATCCTTGAACACATGTTCTAAAAGAGAGCCGTAGACATATGTCTTCGAGAATGAAGTCCTTGGTGGACATGAGGGGATTGGATCATCCCTGGACTTCAGTCCTAAAGAGAGTCGTAGACGTATGTCTTCGAGAATGAAGTCCTTGGTGGACATGAGGGAATTGGATCATCCCTGGACTTCAGTCCTAAAGAGAGCCGTAGACGTATGTCTTCGAGAATGAAGTCCTTGGTGGACATGAGGGGATTGGATCATCCCTGGACTTCAGTCCTAAAGAGAGCCGTAGACGTATGTCTTCGAGAATGAAGTCCTTGGTGGACATGTGAGGATTGAATCATCCTTGGATTTCAGTCCTAAAGTGAGCCGTAGACTGGGTCTCCGAGAATGTAGTCCTGAATGAACAGGTAGGGGATTGTATCTTCCCCGGACTTTGGTCCCAGAATTGATCCGTAGACTGATGTCTCCAAGAATTGAAGATAGGGCTGCATCGTCCCGGAACTCGGTTCAAAATGTACGTGACGAGATTGCATCGTCCCTAGACATGAGACTTGTCTTAAAGTGATAAGGACTGATCATCTTGGAACTTGATCGGGATTGCATCATCCCTAGACATGAGACTTGTCTTAAAGTGATAAGGACTGATCATCCTGTAAGTAGATTGGGATTGCATCGTCCCTAGACATGGTGAGGTGTCTTAAAGTGATAAGGACTAATCATCCTGTAAGTAGATTGGGATTGCATCGTCCCTAAACATGGTGAGGTGTCTTAAAGTGATAAGGACTAATCATCATGTAAGTAGATTGGGATTGCGTCGTCCCTAGACATGGTGAGGTGTCTTAAAGTGATAAGGACTAATCATCCTGTAAGTAGATTGGGATTGCATCGTCCCTAGACATGGTGAGGTGTCTTAAAGTGATAAGGACTAATCATCCTGTAAGTTGATTCGGGATTGCATCATCCCTAGACATGGTGAGGTGTCTTACAAGGATAAGGATTGATCATCCTGTAAGTTGATCTGGATTGCATCGTCCATAGACATGAGAGATGTCTTAAATTGAGAAGGATTGATCATCCCGTAAGTGGATCAGGATTGTATCATCCATGGACCTATGTCCTAAAGAGAGCGAGATTGATCATCCTGTAATATGATCGTGTGTGTTGCAGAGTATGCTGCTATGTATTGATGATAGATGTATTAGTGAGAATACATGCTTTTGATGATAGATGTATTAGTGAGAATACATGCTTTTGATGATAGATGTATTAGTAAGAATACATGCTTTTGATGATAGATGTATTAGTGAGAATACATGTTTTTGATGATATATGTATTAGTAAGAATACATGTTTTGAAGTTAGATGTATTGGTGTGGATACTAATACAGATGATCCAGATGCTGTAGATCGAGATGATCCAGATGCTGTAGATCGTGATGATCCAGATGCTGTAGATCGTGATGATCCAGATGCTGTAGATCGAGATGATCCAGATGCTGTAGATCGTGATGATCCAAATGCTGTAGATAGAGATGATCCAGATGCTGTAGACCGAGATGATCCAGATGCTGTAGATCGAGATGGTCCCGATGCTGATGATCGTATGATGACGATGTTGATGATCGTGAGGATCCTGATGTTGATGTTGTTGTAGCTGTTCGAGTGCTGCAGAAGATAAAGACTCAGTACTAAAGATGTTGATGTTCCAGTATTGAAGATGTTCCAGTAACTGCTTGAGTTACTGATGATGTTGAGAAAGCTTCCAATGATTTATAGATGTATCATGTATCATGTTGATGGCTCCTTGCTCCTGCAGATGTTGTTATAATATCCTTCTCGTTAAGGGGGAGTGTTGAGATATTTTAACTTCAAAGAATATTATAATTGTACTTTATTATTCCGGAGATGTTTCATTCCTCCGTGAAGATCTTATTGTATATCCGGAGATATTTATTCCTCCGTCGGAATGTGGTAACTTGGGTTATTAGACTTCCCTAGTGGGGGTCGGCCCTGTATGTGTTATGTGGGTCAAAGGGTTATTAGACCACCCTAGACGGGTCGGCCCAGTCAATTGTAGTGGCGTATTTAACCCAATGGTTAAATACGAGCCTACATGATTTGTGTAAAAGACAAGTCGGAGTAGTGTATAAATAGAGGAGGTGTATTCCTCATTTTACACACACTCACTCACTTGAGAGTGGCGCACTTGTGGAGGAGAGCTCTGCTATGGAGAAGGAGGAGCTTATGCTCAGGGTTACATCTTTGTATATTGCTGGTCATCTATATTGAGGAAGCTTTACTGGGTTTTCTACCCCATGAGGGTTTCCCAGGATAAATTTGTGTCTCTTGTGTTTATGCTGTGCTTGTTGTTTCTTCAGTGATCCTGTATATGCTATTATTGTGAAATGGAATGCAATGCTGCTATTTTCTGTCTTAGCATATTAAATCTTAACAGTGTCCTCACTCCTGACTTACACTTTAGCCTATGATATGGAAGATTTCCCCACTTATGTCGCTTTGTTGGATAGACTCCCTGTTGTTTTGTGTCTTGGCTTGAGTTGTGCAATAGAACTTGTTGAAGCCTTGATCCTTTTGGGCCAGGAGAACCCGTTGGTGTTGGTTCCTGAGCTTAGGTGAGTTGGTTTCTGAAGCCTTGACCTCTCTGGTCAGTTGCCCCCGATGTTTGGTCCTGATTGTGGATGATTCCCCTTAGTTGCTTGAGTTGTGTCAACTAGAATTGAAGCAAATTGTTCTACCATCATTACATGCATTATGTGATTCATTGTTATATCTTCTGAAAGTGCAAGCCCATGATAAAGTAAAAGTAAAATTGTGCTTTTAAGCACAATGAAAGAGGGCTATGAAATGAAATGTAAAGCACCCTGGATGAAAGCTGCAATTAGTTGTGCTTCTAAGCACATGCAAAATCCGAAGGGTCAAAGGCCTAAAAGCAGTGGGTAAATAAATCCTAAATCCAAAGACTATTGGCCATGATTGAAATGTAATGATTGATTCCTCACGGAGCCTACGGATTGGGATGTGAGATGGAGTAAAGGAAAGCTAATTCTAAGTGTCCCCTAGAACCTCAAGTTACAGTTAATTGTGC
Source organism: Larix kaempferi (assembly GCA_027924585.1). Taxonomy (NCBI): domain Eukaryota; kingdom Viridiplantae; phylum Streptophyta; class Pinopsida; order Pinales; family Pinaceae; genus Larix; species Larix kaempferi. The sequence goes on along the minus strand of BSBM01000591.1, from coordinate 3,082,609 downwards.
ACCTAGTCACGATGGTTCTAGAAAACATCCTCACAGAGCTTGATTCAGGCTTGGATGTGAGTTGTAGACATTTGTTAGAGTTGAATGGGCACTCCTCAAAAACAACTTATTCCATTTGTGAGACACTGCCATTCCTTGTGTGTTTTCTATCCAGCATATGCTTAGGTGGTTTCCCTTTCCCTTTATCCAAAGTGCACAGTATTGAGGTTGTAAAGTCATCATTTTGTCCTAACCGTGTATTTTCCACCTTCACCCATTTCTAGCAAAATGGTCACATCCATAAAATAAGTATACACTTGAGGGTCTTATTCTTAGTAATTGATTACTTTAATCTGGACTTATGTTTGATGTATTGTTGCTTAATCGCCAATAAATGCCACTTTATACTTTAGTCTTGCTATTGAAGTAATTAAAGGAGCATATCTTATACATTTGCACTTGCAGCATCAGTCAGTTTGAGCCTGGGTCATTATTTTGATTAGTTTTGACCTGGTCAACCCAATTTGACCAAGTCAACCGCAGGATCCGGGATGAGTTGGACCGATGATGTTCGAGATTGATTATTTGTGGTCCTATGGTGCCTACTTGATGGTCCCATGCATCAAACAGGGGTTTCATGTGATGGTTCAGTGGATTTTTATTATTATTATCATTTACATAGCATTATTTTATATTGTCCAGGCATGGTAAAGCTTATAGATGATTATCCAGGTGGTCACATAGTGTATGAGTATTCATCTCTACTAGATTTGGGCCTTCTGAGTCCATTGATACACTCAAATTTCATTTTTAGGCACTTTCAAATGGGATTATGGTCAGTTTATCACTTTATTGCATATTTGCCATGTAAAATGGCATGTCAACACATTTTCAGATTATTTTGGTTCTCCTAGGGCGCTACAGAGGGAGTATGGGGTCCAGCCACTCGTTATTACCATATTACCATGCTCCCAGACATTTTGGTGCAGTCGGATTTGTGTTGGGGGGACTAGGCCGAGAGATACAGGCATTTTATTATTTTACAGGTGATATTTTGACTGTACAAAATGGATGAAATGGTCACTGAGGAAATCGATTTAGGCAAACGAGGCAAGGAAATGGCATGAGGTTGGTTCAGAGTATTTTTGTGATGCATCCCACACCTTCCGGCATAGTTTGCACCATCCAGTGGGGTCCACATGTGCTCCATTTATTATTTTGGGGTTTTATTATGTATTGTTGGGACAAAAAGGTCCTAGTGATTGTTATCACTTTATGATGTACTTATGATTTGATGTTGTTGGGGGCCATGTCTAGTGAAGATAGTATCTCCTAGACCCCACCCAACAAGTTATGATGTTATATTTCCTAGTTATGTCATTTTATATGTCCCCCTAGGGCGTCAATGAGGAAAAACGTCCCCCTCACTTAGAGTGATCCATGTATTATTATTCTGGCTCATCTTAGTCGTTGATTATAATTGTTGTATCTTTTAATCTCAACCACTCATTTAAAAAGTGGTTAGGGTTTTGGTCTCTCTCATTCCTATTTAAAGAAGAGACCCCCCTCATTGTAAAGGGACTTTTGGCTCTTCGCTATTGGAGTACAAAGAAATATTTTGTGAGAAACTCTTGAATCTTGGTTTGGATGTTTAGCTATGGTGATTGAAACTACTTTTCCATTGCACTGAAGATCTTGGTGGATATCTTGCGTAATTTTCTATCCATATTTTTACTTGCAGGTGAAGAGGACGATTTGGAAGAGGGGTGCATTGGCTGGGGACACTCACCCTATCTCTCTCTCTCAAATCCGGTTTATTCAGGGAGTAGTTTTGTCTTTGTACCAATTATTCTCTGCATATTATTGTTTAGTTGCATTTACCCTCATTCTTGTTTACTGATTGAGTTGATCTCCTTGGTTTTGCAGGAAGAGAGGGGCGCACTTGTGGACTTGGGCAAAGCGTGGGAGCAAGAGAACACACCAAATCTTGATTTGATCTTTGTAGGAGTAGTCCTCGTCATACCATCATCCATTCTCATCATCCAGGTACGCTCACATGGTACGTATTTTATTCCTTTAACTTACCCATCTGCCATTTACATTCAAACCCTAACTGAAAAATCTTATAAAAAATCTCTAGCTCAATTAACTTGGAATATTGGTGAAAGATTTCTGGGTTTTACACTTTAGGCCTAGCCCAAAGTGGGTCCTCAAGGGCATCGCCCTTGGGAGACTCCATCTGCCCCTAACCCCTAGGCACTAGTCTTTAACTATTGCGCCCTCCTTGATTTTGTCTCTATTTCCGGGTTGTCTGAGTCTCTTTTTGGCTTGTAAGCTCAGATACTATCAAATCTCAAGCCTTGCTAGGAAGCCATAATCTTCTCAGATCTACTCCTTGGGACCAATCTCCATATTTTAAGTACACGTTTCCCAAGGTAGTTGATTTTGATCATTTACCCTAGCATCTAAATCCTAGATTCACCCTTAATTCTAAGTTACTGTAATTGAACTGATTAACTCTCAAATCTCATCTCCCCTAATCCTCTGTAGTATCTCATTTCCTTAAATCTAGGCATCATGATCTTTCACCATAGATCCCTTATTGAATATCTTGATCTAGTGATTGATTTGGAACTCTCTCTCTGAGGGTAGATCAGGGTCTCCCCCTTTTCTATCTAGGACTTGGATAGCAAGAAGCGAAGAGTGCCTCAATTGGCGTGCCGCGTGACAACCAATCCATTTTGGGAATCGAGGCCCTCTTGGGTCACCTCTTTAGTTGCTCGTCCCCTCTACCGTCCTGGATAGGATCACCATTAGGGGCAACAACAAGTTGTGTGATAACAGTAACTATTCACAAAGGGTTGCGTCCCATAGTTAATTATTAGTTATTAACTTATTATTATTAATTATTAATTATTAATTATTAATTATTAATTATTATTATTTATCATTATTATAATATTTTATGTACGTTTTAATTATTATTATTTATCATTATTATAATATTTTATGTACGTTATTATTTCTCGATAGCTGACCTAGACGCGACGGCCTGCAACCTCATTGGATCTGGTCGCCTTTAGGGCCTGTTGGTTCTGCTACGCCCGGCAACTCGCTCCTCGAGGGCGCCTCGATGGCCTCACCATTGGACCCGGGCCCGGAAGAGAAACGGCGTAGACTTGATGACGCCTTTCGTGCATTGGTTGCAGCAACTCCTCCTCCGCCAGCATCTCCTACCTCCTCTGATGCCTTTGTCAAATGCACGTCTGCTCCTCGGATCCAGATCACGTCAGAAAGCTCTTGCTCTCAGTGAAAGAGGCTTGATAGGTCAGTTCACGGGGATTTGGCCTTCTCTGAAAACCATGGACGCCTGGATCAATAAAAATTGGATGCCATTAATCTTTGGAGGTCTGCAACACTGTTTTTGTGGTAAGGGATTCTTCACCTTCCTTTTTTAGCACAAAATTGATAGAGATCTTATTTTTAGAAGCGGACCTTATTTTCTGGGTACCTGTGGTCTTTATTTAAATGGATGGAGCCTATCTTGTGATCCGGAAAAAGATGTCCCATTTGTTGTACCTGTATGGGTTCGTCTACCACATCTTCCTCTCCACTGCTAGAATGACGAAACCCTGCAGGCCATTAGTAATGCCCTAGGCACCTTTATCGACAAAGCTGAACCTAAAGGGCCTTTGTTCTCCTGTGCCCGCATCTGTGTTGAAGTTGATTTAGAAAAAGGCTTTCCCGAGGTAGTAAATCTACATATGGAGGGTTGGGAACACATGCAGAAGGTAGATTATGAACAGCTCCCATTCAAGTGCAAGAAATGCCATGAGTATGGCCACTTCGTCAAGAACTGCCCAAAAGCTGCACCAGAAACACAGGATCAGCCCCAGGAAGAAGGTTGGAAACAAACAAAGAGGGGAAGGAAAACGACTCAGCAAAACTCAGCAACTATGGACTCCCAATCGGAAAAAAATAAAGAAAAGATCAGAGTGGAAGAAATAAGGAAAAGGAACAAGTGGGTACAAAGGATAGCACCAGCAACCAATTCCAATCTTTGGCCATGGAAGATGGAGAAATTCCCACTCAGGAAAATGCAGAGAAAGAGAGCGAGGAAGATGACGCGCATGATCCCAAAGATCCGGCCCTACACAAGAAAACAGTTGTTGAAGGAACGGAAGGAGAATCGACTCCTGGTGGCACTTGGGTGGACAGGGCGAAAAAAAGCTTTGTTTTGCCGCAAATATTCTCCCCGGAGCCATCATCATCTCAAGAGACCCTGGTTCCACAGGATGGTTTTTTTATTCCAAACACAAGGGGAAAAAGATCGCAGAAATTTCTCATGGAGCAAGAAGCGGAAAGGGAATTAGAGATGGGAAGACAAAAATGTATAGAAGAAACGAATTTGCTTCAACTCAAAAAATATCAGGCAGGGCAAAACTGGACGGTAGATCTCAAGCAGGATCACGATCCGATAAGAAATGATGAAAATCGTCTCCTAGAATTGCAGAGGTCTGGGCGGTGCTAGCAAAGTAGAAGCCTTGAGAGACTTGGTGAAATATGAGAAGTCGGACCTACTACTGCTCCAGGAGACAAAGATGCATGACGTGGAGGCACTAGAGCTCTCACGTCACTTTTGGAAGGACTGCCATGGTAATGCACAAAGTGCGAATGGAGCTTTCAGGGGCATTGCAACATATATGTCTAATAATCTACAAATCCACTCTGTTAAAAAACGCCAACATTGGCTTTTACTGGAAATACATGACAACAACAAGCAACAACACACTCATATCTGCAATGTTTACGGCCCTACTCATTATAGGGATAAAAACTTGTTTTGGGTGGATCTCTCCAGACTGAAAGATGAGCTAAACGGCAAGGATGTGATTATAGCCGGCGACTTCAACATCACCAGAATGCAGCAGGATAAGCATGGAGGAACTAGGGTCAGAGATCCCTATGGGGAAAAGTTGGAGGATCTAATGTTGGACTTAGATCTGATGGACATTGAGCTGAAAAACGAAAATTTTGCATGGAACAATAGAAGAGTAGGAATAGGCCACATAGCGGCTAGGTTGGACCGCTTCCTCGTCAGCTCTACTTATCTCTTCAAAAATCTTCTGCCTTCTGCGTCGGTTCTCCCATCTGCCACTTCCGATCACAAGCCAATTCGCTTGATTATTTCAGCACCGGAAACCCTCGGACCTATTCCTTTTCGTTTCAACCACCTTTGGCTCCACCATGGTGATCTCTTACAACTCATTTTCAACACTTGAAATTCTTCTTTTCAGGGTTCACCAAGTTACATCTGGGAGTGCAAACTTCGGGCTGTAAGGGCTGCCTTAAAAAATTGGGCTAAACTAAAGTACAAGGATCCTAGCTCCACCAAGAGAAATCTCCGAAAGAAACTCACTTCTCTTTAGCAAAGAATGGAGGAGAGTGAAATCACAACCTCCAATCACTCCCAGGAGAAGGACCTCAACATCGAAATTCTCAGCGCTGCTAGGAAGGAGGAGGAGACTTGGAGAATCAAATCCAGACAGACTTGGCTGAAAGGTGGGGATAGCAACACTGAGTATTTTCACAAGCAAACCAAAGCTCACCTATGTTACAACTCGATCAAGGAATTAAAAGACTCCAATGGAACTAGACTCACCGATCAGGAGGACCTTAAAGCTCTCGCCCTGGAGCATTTTCAGAAGCTTTTTACCAACAACAATGACGTGGAAGCTGAAGCACACGCAGATCTGCTCATAGGTATTCCTACTCTCATTTCTGATCCCGACAACAGAGATCTTGACAAGCCAATCTTGGAGGGTGAAATCAGAGAGGCTATCTGGTCTTTGCATCTTGACAAAGCACCAGGGCCCGATGATTTTACAATAAACTTCTTCAGAGCAGCCTGGGACATCATCAAGGAAGACCTGAAGAAAATGCTTAACTGGACTAAGAAAAAAGATAAGATTGGGGGAGCCACAAACTCATCCTTCCTGGCCCTTATTCCGAAAGATAGCAATACCACTTCCATTGAAAGATTCAGGCCGATATCTTTATGCAACACTTCATATAAGATACTATCTAAGATCATAGCGACACGAATGAAAAAAATCATGGGTAAGCTTATCTCAGACTCCCAAGGAGGGTTGATAGTCGGCCGTCAAATTTTAGATAATATAATCATTGTGCAGGAGACAATACACTCCAACATGGAAAGCAAACAACAGGGTATGGCTAACAAGCTGGATATGGCGAGTCCTTTTGATAGAGTGAACCACTGTTTCTTATTCAAGATCATGAATAGATTTGGCTTCTCCAGCAGATTTGTCCGGTGGGTCAAAGCTTGTATAAGCAAACCTTGGATTGCCCCATTGGTGAACGGCAGGCCCACCCCCTTCTTCCAAGCCACTAGAGGCCTTAGACAGGGTTGTCCTATGTGCCCCTTCCTTTATCTCCTAGTGGCTGAATCTTTAAGCAGAAAGCTCCACCATCTTCAACGCCTGGGAGAGCTTAAAGGTCTGAAGATTGCGAGAGGAGTCAGAGCAATCACTCATGTTCAGTTCGCGGATGATACAATTTTGTTGGGTGGAGCTTCAACTATCATAGCTAAAAGATTCAACAACGCTCTAACCACCTTCCTCAAAGCCTCCGATGGAAAAGTCAATTTCATGAAATCAAAAGTATACGGTTGGAACTGTTCAAAAGAGACAATTTCCAGAATAGCCAGAATTCTTGGGTTTGACGACTGCCCATCTTGGAACTCCTTCAAATATTTAGGAATACCAATCTTCAAAGGGAACAAAAAAGCTTTGGATTGGCAGGAGCTGGTCGACAAAATTAAAGCCAAAATTTCATCGTGGGGCTTTCGATGGCTAAACTTGGCAGGCAAATTAGTCCTGACCAAATCTATCCACACAGCCTATCCAATTTATAACTGTTCCATTTCATTAGCCCCCAAAAGTGCCATTCAAAAGATCACGAAGGAAATCCGAAAAATTTCTATGGCAAGGTGGAAAGACAAGCGGAACCAAAAAGTTCCACTTGATGAGCTGGGAGAAGGTTTGTCGACCAAAATGTGCAAGCGGCACCGGAATTAGAGACCCATTGTTGATGAATTTGTCCCTTGGAGCCAAAATTCTTTGGAGAGTTATCACCGGCAAGAATGCTTGGTGGAAAGAGATCTTGTGGAAAAAATACATGAACGGGAGTAGACAGCGTTGTGTAGAGGCAATAGATACGACTAAGATAAGCACCCCAATTTGGAACCTTTGCAAAAAGGCAGCGATCATCCTGCAAAATCAACTCTACTGGATCCCTGGGAACGAAAAGAAAATTAAAATCTGGGTGGACAAGATAGGGTCGGATCAGCGATCCCCAGCTGACTTCCTTCATAACTTTAATGAACTCAAAGATTGGATGGATCAAGCTAACATAACCACCTTGTATGATCTTTCAGTATGGACTGAAAATGGAAGGTGGAAGGAGTGGATTAGTATCGAGATTCCGAGACAACTTCAAATAGATTTCAATATTCTCCTCGAACTCCTCAATGGAGCAACCCCTGTCCACCAGAATTTGACAGATAAAAGAGGATGGAGCAAGATAGGAAGTTATTCAGTCAAGGTCGGCTACCGAGCGTTGGACAGCACTAGTGACATCAACAAGAAATGGGCCAAAGTGTGGAGCAACGGCAGTCTCCCGAAGATAAATGCCTTCACCTGGATCTTAGCACATCAAAAAATCCTCACTTCCAAAAATCTAAAAAAAAGAGGGATTGAGGGTCCTGCCAGGTGCATTCTGTGCAAAGCCTCGGAGGAAACAGTTATGCATTTGTTCTTGGAGTGCCACTTTGCCCAGGAAGTCTGGCATAGGGCCTTTCAAGATCTACATACAATGGTGACTCTTCCAACAAATTGGAACGATCTCTTCGCCTGCTGAAAGGACTACTATATAGGCTCCTTCCACAACAAGCCTGACTTTAAGAAAGCCTGGGAAGTATTCCCTAAGTTTATCTGTTGGAAACTGTGGACTACTAGAAACAAAGAGTTTTTGAAGGGATAAGAGCCACCCCTGCTCGAATTCTAGCCTCGGCCAAAGCATTATGGGCCGAAGCGCTATTGGTACAAAGTTTGAAGAACATCAATAAAGAGTCGTTGAACATAGAAGAGAAAGTATGGGTCTCGCACTTGTTACTTCCCAATCCATCTATTTGCAGGGCTCCCCCTAATAACCGTCCCAACACCCAGAAGTGGCAAATTAGATTAAGTGATGAGGAAATGCAAACTTGGAAAAGAAATATAGGGCGCAATACTCTCATCTTTGACGGAGCCTCGAAGGGCAACCCAGGGTTGGCAGGTGCGGGTGGAGTGCTCTATGACTCCGACGGAAATAGGAGGAAAGACTATGCTTGGGGCATTGGCAGAAGAACTAAAAACAGTGTCGAATGGCTTGCTCTCACCAAAGGTCTGGAGATTGCAAGGGAGGAAGGCATCAACGACTTGACAGTTTGTGGTGATTCCTTGCTGGTTATCAGGGAGGCAAGGAGCCTAAGCAAAAATAGAAAGAATCCAGTTACAAAAACACATAATTTACTCAAATATTTGGTCAGCGAATTCAAGAGTATCAGCTTTCTCGATATTTTGAGAAACAACAATCATGACGCCGACACTATGGCCAATATCGGCGCTAAACTCGACAATGGCGTCCTTGTTAGCAATAAGGTGATGAAACACAGGGTATGGGTCCATTGCCTATGACCACAAGCACTTTCATGCCTAGTTTTTCACATACACAATCCCACAAGGGGAGGACTTCTGGACTTTTTCTTATGACAAATTTTTTCGCCTTAGCCAAAGTTGAAAACCCACCAGGGGGTCTCGTTTGGAGTGCAGCTCGCACGCGCCGGGCACATGGCTTCCACATGGGAAGCATGAGAGCCCTCCTCTCTCGCGTCATGCTCACCAAATCTTGGCAAACGTCGGTAAAGGAGCAGGATGGCAATGATTTCTTATTTAAACCAGGACGCAGAGCATTCTCGAACATCACTCATTTGGAGAGCAAGGTCATGGCAGACCTTGGCTTGAATTCTCGCGGCAAGCAGACTATGCCTCGTCTCGGAAATGATTTCACCCCTGATTTCCGGAAGCGACATCCTTCTTGGCCTGGGGGTTATGGATGTTCTACTTGTGAGCAGCATCGCTCGAAAATTCAGGCTTGCGGAGGCTGGGATGAGCACCAGGGCATTGCGGCATCTTTCACGGTGGTTGACGACCACTTGACCATTCTAGATGCACAAATTCACGTTCTCAAGAATGAGAATTTTGACATCAAGCAGGCATTGCAGCGTCTGAATGCCATGGAGCAGTCAGGCCGTCTGGAGGCAAGAAGCAACAATGATAATCTCAGCAAGAAAGTTAACAAACTTTCGGTGGTGGTGGACGGTGGGTGTCCCTGTCAAATTAAGGTGGTTCGTGCCATTGCTTTGAGCATCGAGAGTAATGTGGACAGTCTTCAAAAGGAGCTTGACGAGCTGAAAACGGAATTGATGAAACACAATGCAGCAGGCAGCATGGAAGCTGCGCCCCGGAAATAGCTCGAAGTCTGGTTTTTTTTGGTTAGTCTGGGTCTGTGGGGTCTCTCGTTTTTTGGGTCTTTGGGCCACGTTTGGGTCTTCTTAGTCTGTCATCCATTTGCTGTAATCATGTCTGAACTCGTCTGGCTATAGGCAGTAGTTTTGTCTGAAAGCTTGTAGTTGTTTCTGGCTTCTAAAGTTTATCTGTAAAAGATAATGGCTAAGACATGCTGGCTTACCACTGATCGGAAGCAGCATGTACTTACACTATGTATTTCCATTTCTGCAAATTTTTATCAATACAAAATATCTCAACCATTTTCGTCAAAAAAAATAAAAAAATTATCTACGTTACAAGATCAATAACTGGCATTGAGTACTTGTGGTGGAGAGTTGGTTTTGTTGGGTCGTTGCCTAATGCGATCCCATTCAGCAGATTGCTTTGTACCTTGGAATTTTGTTCTCCAAACTTGTCAAAATTTTGTTCATCCTACAACTTTTGACAATAAAGACAACTTTGCTTCCCGACTACTACAGGTTCTTCATGTATGGAACTTCTATTTTCTTAGGCTTTCATGTGTTATTGATTTTAATCTAGATAGGCCTTCAGTGAATAGGCCTCGAATTATCTTCTGCTGATTCACTTTCTCCTCTTCCTATTTCTTTGACTCCTTAAATACAACGGTTCACTGAATTTCAACTTTGTTTTCACACTAGAAACAAAGTTTCACACAATATTCAATACCTTGGATCTTAGGCATATTTAGGTAAGCATTCAACTCATCTTTCATTCTGCTTTTAAGGACATTACAGCAAGATTAGCTTGCTGGAATTTGCATTTTGTCGCATAAATAGAGAGAAACTATATGTTTTTCTCGGTTTTTGTGCATGAAAATCATAAGAAATCAATAATCATTAATAAAAACAAAAAACAAAATTAAACAGCAATCACTTCCTCGAAAAACAGTCATAATTAGTTGCTGTAATTTCTGTTTTTGCATTAAAATTAGTGTGTTTTCATCATATAGTTACATTGGGTTTTGAACTTTTGTGCACAACTTCCTAATAATATTCTGCATTGTTTTCCATACCATTTTTGTTAGTTTTTGTACCTAGGAAGTGTTCCCTAGGTGACTTTATTTCCTAAGTCACTTAAGTGGGAAATAATGTGACCCTTGCATTAAATGACTTCAGATGAGCATTTAATGTGACTTTATAACTTAAAGTCACTTTTGATAAATTTAAGTGGGTGAGTGAAAATGAATTTATGAGAATTAAATTAGACAATTTATTTTCATCAAATCTCAACCGTTGGATTTCATCTAATCTCCACCGTTGGATGAAAACTCACTTAGGGTTTAGTCTAAAAGGGCAAGGGAGGCAAATAGTTTCTATTCTTGAGAGGAGAAAGAGCTGAAGAGAGAGCAAGAGAGAGGGCTAAGAAGGGCACGATTTTCGAGGAGGTTCAGAGATTGAGTTTCCAGCAGCACGCAAATCGAGACAGCATTAACTTTCAGCACAGCACGAATCCCGAGGCAGGTACAGTTAGCACAGTTTTTGAGGGTCCGTACAACAGAATTTATTGCTGTCCATACAGCATGGTTTTCGAGGTGTTCAGCTGGGCACATTTTCCGAGGAGAGGCACAAGTTTCTAGACAGAAATCTGGGCACGCATTTCGAGGAGTTACAGGCACAGATTTCGAGGTCCATACAGTCTGTACGGGCTGTACCTTCTGCACAGTTTTCGAGGCAGTTTGGTTCAGAACAAGGTTTGAAAAATCGAAATCGGACTCGGAATCGGTCGAGGGTCAACTCGGAATCGGAATCGGAATCGGTAATGAATCGGTCATAAATCGGCCGATTTGAATTTAATGAATCGGTTTACTCAAAAATACATAAAATATTTAAATTTTAAAGAAAAACAACATTTTCAAGATTTTAGGACTGTTGTTATGACCTAGACCTGTTGTTTGAAGGCCAAAGAGCACCTTTACTTGTTGTTTAGGGCTGCTTTCATCCACAGTACTGTTCACAATTTATTTTTAGCCTTTAAGGTAATTTTCATGACTTTTTACTGCTACAAAGGTCATAACAGGCACATGTTTGCTTCAAAAATTTTGTACGAGGGTTTGAACAGCTTCAACCTAAGTTGCATGAAACGGGGAAACGAGGACCGAAACGGAAAAACTTCGAAACAGGGGAAACGTGACCCCCAAAATTGTGGAAATGAGGAAATGCAATATATATATATATATATATATATATATATAATTAATAAATTAGCAAAGACATTTACAAAAATGAATGTGAAATATAAATCATCAATCATACATGTCAACGAATCATTGCCTATATTGGGATCCTATTCATCAATAGCACCCTATGCGTCCCTCCTCTAGGCTCTAGCCCTTGCCTCTAACTCGAATTTCAAAGTTGATCCTCCAAGGACATTAGTCAACGACTCAACACACTACAATTTTGATGAAACTTCCTAATCCAATCGCTAAAATAACGTAGAAAAAGGTTTCGATGCTTGATAAGTGATTTTGCATGAGTGAAGAGTACATTTTTATTAAGGTCATGACAGAGGAATTCAACAATCAACACCACCAACATCAAGGTACATATAGGGGTTGATGTGCTTGATTAAATGCCAATTCCATACCCTCATACATGATAGAATCTGGTGGAAACCTTGCAATCCTAAAATCCTGAAAACTATTAAGTCTGATGAATTTTGAATGGGATCTAAAAATCTACTTTTTGCATATGAAGTCCGATGAAGTTGGAACCACTCTCAAACATCCTGAAACAATTAATGGTAATGTTAAAAATTTAAGTAAAAGTGACATTCTCCTTATCTTTTATTTTACTTTAAGGATGGAAAATAAAAGATAAGGAGAATGTCACTTTTACTTTAAGAATTTAACATTACCATTAGTATCACCAAGTACTACAGCACCATGGGGATATAGGTTAAAAATTCAAAGAAAATTTTAAAAAACCATCTTTTACTGGCCCACAGGCCCACACCAAAAAATCGGCCGATTTTTGTCAAAAATCGGTGGACCAGACCGGTTCGGTACCGAACCGGCCGATTTGATACCGAATCGGCCGGTTCGGTACCAAACCGGTCCTCCGATCCGATTTGGAGACCGGTTTGAACCGGTCTTGCCTTAAATCGGTGAATCGGCCGATTCCGATTCCGATTTCACCGATTTTTAAAACACAGGTTCAGAAATAGAGCAGCAGTTTGGCACAGAAATCGAGGCAGAATTCTGGGTGACCTTGGTTGGTCGAGATAAGTACATTTTGACCATAATATTTGTACTGAAATTTTTGCTGAAGAAATAATATCTCTCTCTCTCTCATTGGTTTTCCCCGTGTACCTTCTGCACAGTTTTCGAGACAGTTTGGTTCAGAAATAGAGCAGCAGTTTGGCACAGAAATCGAGGCAGAATTCTGGGTGACCTTGGTTGGTCGAGATAAGTACATTTTGACTGTAATATTTGTACTGAAATTTTTGCTGAAGAAATAATATCTCTCCCTCTGACTGGTTTTCCCCATGAGGGTTTTTTCCAGGGCTATTGGCCAAAAATTCTTGTGTCTGATTTGTACTGTGGTTGTGTGTGCATTTATTTTCTGCTTAAAAGATTGAGTTAACAGCAGTGTTTTAAAAGTCAGAAAAATATTTTTTTTATCATTTCCAGTCAAGCAAAACAGAACTGAAATTTAAACCAAATATTGACATTAAAACCAGCAGCTGAAACACTCAGAAAATCTTCAATTTTAGTCTTAAAACAGAATTTCCAGCTTGCTGGAAATTCTGTTTTGTTGTGTTAGTGATGCATTTTCATGGCGTAATTGCACTATATCTCATCCTTCAAGTCTTGGACAAGTATTGCATTGATTTTTTTGCATTTTTCAACTCTCAAGTCATTTATAACTTGCTGTTTTAACTTTTTTCTATCCTAATATGCAGATTTGTTGCAGGAAGCAAATTCTTATTTTGATTTGAGTGTTACTGATGGTGTATTGTATTCTAGTTTGACACATAAATTCATCTAGGGATTCCCCCCCATGGCTAGCAAGCACTAACCCAAACTGCAGGGAAACCGTGCGTAGTGACAATGTAGTGTTTCTAGTTGCCTTGGCCTTGGAACCAGACAGTTTCAAGTGTTAATAGCATTCATCATGAAATAGGTTCTAGAATTATCTACTAGGTAAGGCACTCTTCATGAGAGATCTTCTAGCAACTTTCTGCCCAAAAATATCAATAGAAGTCCCAAAGAAGATGGAGTGCTCCTCTTCTCTTGTGCATTCCTCTTTTGACCTTTTGACCAGTCAGGATATTATCAACATGCCTTTAAAGGGTGTGCCCCTGAGAATGTGCAATGATAAATCTTCTTTAAAAAGTGAAGCACTCTCCTTAAAAAGGATCCTTGACTTCGAACAATGTGCCTATGATGTCCCACTCATGCTAAATGTACAACTTTGCCATGCAACTTCACCCTGAGAGTGTGAAATATGCCTCAACAATGACTCTAAATGGAAGATAATGCATCAAGATATGTAGATAAGTCCATCAAAAATAAAATTATCCAATAAAATTAGCCATCAAAGCATGAAATCATCCTCCTCCTAACTCCAGCACTCAAAACCCTGTGCATGTATAGGTGGTAACAGGACTCCTGCATTTGACATTGCACTATCCCAAAGTGTTAATGCAGGGTAGTGTTTCCATTTTCTTCTACCAATAAAAGCGCATAATACAGCTGTTCTTAGTGCTTAGTACAACCGGTAATTACTATGGCTGTCATTTCATGACCAGTATAGCTACCATTGATGAATGATGACTGCCCATTATTTTTAACACTTTCTTTACATCGAGTCCTTATGAAGGGCCTGAACAACTAGTAGTTGGTACATAACCTATGCTTTAAACAGTCTCAGTTTTCATTATTTAACCCACATCCTATATGTATCTACCAAAAATATTCTTCAATTTCATTTTCTTTCCTTGCAAGGACAGAGTGCTAACTGCAAGTGGTTGCACCTATATTTGGGAGTTGTCTTTTCTGATTCAATTTCAACTGTTAAATATATTTGGTCAGCGTTCATGGCACCTTTCCACATTGGACCTTAATTTTGTGCATGTTTCCTGTGAGAAAAATATCACATGATTACTACTCCAGCAATAATAAAAAATGCCCCAGGAGACTAATGCAGAGGATATTCCATTTTAATGTGCATTTGAACATGGAAAATGCTACTTGCCTTTTGGCATTTGCTCATTATTGATAGATCCTATTAATTGGCAGTCTTTTGAGCAAATATTATACTTAAATATGGATTGAAAGTGAAGTATTTTTTAGTTTTTTTTAAATTCAATTTCTAACAGCTTTTGCAGATGTTTGAGAAATAAATATAATTATTCAGAAAAAATCCAATAGGTACATACTTAAATGGTATTCATATATTTTTCGTGCAAATACAAAGATGTCAACCAGTCTAAATTACGGCCAAGGATGTTTAACTCAGAATTTTGTAGAATGACTATTTGGCATTTTCGGACCAGCTTTGATTAATTGTACCTAAATTTCCCTCTAAATAGGTCACTTTTGTTAATGGAATCAATGAATGAAGCTCTGAGAGGATGGTGACCTCCAATGTTCAAATCTCACTAGCGATCGACTTATTGAAACCTCTGAAAAAGGCAAACCCTTCAGCCATGCAACATAATGAATTAACTTCAAGCAGTAAAAATATCAACACAAAATCCATCCAGACTGTGGACTTCTTTGTATTATTGGATAGAATAAGAATGCACTTCCACACACAGTACAAACATACAGCGAAAGGAAAATTACAATTTAAGAAGATATTAAGTAGAGCATTAAGAAATAGGAAAGAAGTGAAAGGTCAATATCTTACCTTATACATGAACTCATAACCATAGTGTTGAACTCTTCTTTTCATGAGCCCCTGCCAGGGCCTTTCATCCACTGCTGCAAGAAGTTCCTAAACAAATTAATCAGAATCCATATTGACTATAGAAAGTAGTAGAGACTTTGAGAATAAAATATGTCAAAGCACATCCCACTGAATCTAGGCAGAGTTTCAGCAAAACAGTCTATCCATGAAAACTAACACGCAGAGATTGGTCCTATAAAATATACATGCATTCCTCTAATGAATACTGAAAATATATGAACGTAACATACATAACTCTATGGATATCCTCAACTTACATGTTCTTCTTGTTCACTGACAAAGTCATGAATTAAAAAGATCCCAGGAATGCCCATCTCTGAAGACACTGTAAACACTGGTAATGTATCTTCAACCTAGCGTCAAGTCACATTGGTTAGCTTGCCTATTCCGAATTCAGTCTTTGGACTACTACCATTGCAATAAGATTCGCTAGATTCCATGAAATTCTCTAGTACTCATAAAATACTGCTACCCGCAACTTTCGAAATGAGATGCTTTTCACACAGGATATGCAGAGAATGCACTCAAAGTTTATAAAGAAAAGGAAGTCCTTGGTCAGGAGTAGAACTTCACAACATCCATATATCTATTTCTTACCAGGTTTACAAAAGACAGACTTCTAGAGTATGAAACAAAACATGATGAACATATTTAGGCACTGAACAAGCTAAACAAATTTTTACTCATTTCCATGTACCCCTGCAATCTAAACAAGCATTCAAAATAACAGAAGCTGTGCTTACTGTCAATCATATATTATCTTCAACTCCATCTAAGACCAACCAAGACAAAGCTGAAATGAACAAGGTTCATCTCCCAGCAAATATCCAAAATAGGAAAGACAGTAAACAGAAATCCATATAGGACTGTAATAAAAATAATATATAAATGATTGAATGAATGAAATGAACCAATCTGGTTCATAGGGTTAATATCCAGAATAGACAGGATAGTAAAAAAGAATCCATAAGGATAAGAATATAGTATGAGAAAAATAAGAGATATGATTACAAGATACAATAAAAGTGATATATATATATATATATATCCTAAAGACACTTTGGCAACTATTCACAAAGGGTTGTGCCCCTTAATTAATTACCAGCATAGATTCATCTTAACGCTGTATCTATTAAGAACCGAGAGGGATCAAAATTCGCAATGTGTAAATTTTTTGGATGTGTAAAAAATTTACGATAAAAATTTAAAAAAAAAAAATTACACCTCTAGAAATTGGATCCCTCTCGGTGCTTGATAGATCCGGGTTTAAGATCATTGTTATTATTTTGTTACATTTACATTTTTAGTTGACATGTAAGTTTTTATTATTTATTTTTGTAACGCTATGTTACATTATGTTATTTTACGTTATCTTAAACCCCGATCTATCAAACACCGAGAGGGATCCAATTTCTAGAGGTGTAAATTTTTTTATCTTAAATTTTTTACACATCCAAAAAATTTACACCTCATGAATTTTGATCCCTCTCGGTGCTTAATAGATTCAGGTTTAAGATGGATCTACACTGGTTTTAAATTTATTTTTTTATTTTATGAGCCAACATGGATTTTTTAATTACTTTTCATTTGTTTTAATTTTTTATTTTATGAGCCAACATGAATTTTTTTAATTACATTTTATTTTTGATAATGTCATGTTACATTACGTTACGTGACATCTCCCCCATACTGGGCTGTAGAGCACCTTGCTACTCTCAGTGCAATTAGTTATTATTATTAGTAATTATTAATTATTAATTGTTATTATTTATCGTTATTATAATATTTTGTGTATGTTACAAAAGCAAAGCAAAGGACCGAAGATTATTTTTCAATTTTTTAATAAAATTTTAAAATTTTAAGAAAATTAAGTTATATAACATTTTATTACAGTGCAATGTAGGCTTGTGAATGGCAACTATCCATTCAGCAAATATTAGCACCATTTACCTTCACAAACTAGATACTTTCAAAGCTTCAACTTAGTCCTTAATGTTTTGACCACCTATAATGAAAAGAATTCTGACCGTAAAATGCTGAATAATAAACAGAGCACTTTGCATCTTTGGGGTCCACTCCCTAGCATGCACATTGTGAATTGATTTACTTACAGTGCCAAAGAAAACTGTGCAGTAGATCAATAGAGGCTTTTAACCTAAGCAAAATGCTAGGATGTAAAAGTCACATAAATATGTCTAGAAGAAGGCTATACTTAAACCTAAACAATCCCAGCTTTGAATGTTCACTTTCAACAAAATAACAAATAAAATTCCAACAGCAATTGCTTGACAGAAATCCCAAAAATGACAAACGCATTTTTTCACTACACAAACTGACATGCAGAGGGGAATACCAAAAGGCAGCTATTGTACTCCATGTTGATCCTACTCCATTGTGCAATCATGACAACACAAGCTCCACCCCATGAAATATCTCACTCGGATCTCCCCACCTATACCCTAATCTATGTCACATGGTTCGGGTTCGAATTCGGCTTTTCGGATGAGGTTCGATATGAAGTTCGGCATTAGGTTCAGCCATATTGACTAATAATATAAAATAATATGATATAAATATAAAATATTATATAATATATATAATATAAAATATTTTATCTTATAAAATAAGATATAATATAAAATATTTTTTCTTATATAATGAGATATAATATAAAATATAAAAAAATCAATATATATAATATATACTATAATCATCATAATATTAATAAGTTAATAAACCTAAACAATCTATTAATTTGTAAACCTAATAAACAACACCAATATTAAAATTTATGTATTTTTAATCAAGCTTAGGTACCTACCGCCAATCAAGTGGAGTTGACGCATAGTCTACAGGGATTTAGAAATAAGTTTCAGATGAGATTAGCGAAGGGCCGATACCTGTTGGAAGAAGCCGACAACGCAAACATGGGGAAAATGGATCGTCGTGTGGCGGAGATAGCACCGGTAGGACTCATGGCAGCAGGATTTGCAGTGACAGGGCTCGAGGCACGGCAGAAATCGAGACAGCACCAGGGTTAATGCATGGTCTTTTTTTTAAAAAGAACTTCATCATCAAACCTCGAATTTTTTTTTTGGTTTGCCGAATTTCGAACCTTGAGGTTCAAATCCGGCGAACCCTATGACGTAGACCCTACTCATATTGTTGATCTGTTTGCATGATTGCCTTCCTCTTGTTGCTTTCCCAAATAGGTTCAGAGGCTCTCGATAGTCCCTTCCAAGCATTGCCTCAACCCCCTATGAATATCGAAGGTAACACTTCAAAATAGATCCTTTATCCTTCTCTGGACAAGAACCATCACTTTAAATGGTTGAACTTTGTCGTGGCCTTGCTATGCTTCAAACTTGTGTGTCCTCTACCTATAACAATGGCCCAACACTGGAGTGATTTTGTCTTTCTTCTCCACCTTTTGAGGCATACCATATGTGTGGCCTTGCTGAGGTTCTATTATGTATATAGGGATCTCCTCGCCTTTGTTGGTGACTCGCCAAACTATTAGTAGCACAAGTGCCACCGTCTACTAGCAAGTTGCAACTAGGGTTGCTCATTGCATTAATGTTCGCCAAAAGGGAGATGCTCCTTGGTTTCGATGGAAAGTTTCAATCGTCCCATCCTAATCTCATCACATTACTCTGGGTTAAGACTTCATGTTCAACAATAATTAGCTTTTGAGATGAAGGACCTCACTCACATGGCCTCATTTTGGCATTCATGTCATGGACATGGTGTCCGCGTCATTTGTTTACCCTTGCCATGTATGTTCAAAGTGAATAAGTCCTTTCCTCCCCTGCTTGGGAGACACTACGTGCACAACATTCACAAGTGTGGTTATGCTTTTGGGGGTATCCCAGCCTTTGTCTATAAATTATTGTGCCCCTAGACTAAACACGCCCAACCTATGTTGCATTGTATTGTGGTCATGTGGTATGTTACCTATATCTTGCACTTAAGCTAGAAAGTCCAAAATGGTGCAAGACAAAGAATGACTCAATAGGGGAGCCAATGTCACCACACTATCGTCTTCTCACTTTAGACTGACTCTCCATCGATACAAGGGGGGTGTTCCTCGGATAAGATTGCTAATGCTAGGCAATGGAAGCTTGAGGTCAAGTGAAGAGTTAGCTCTAGCAAAACATGAGTTGTGACAGAATAAAATAAGGTGATGGAGGACCGAGACCATTATTTAACAAGATTGGGCAAATGGAGTCAATAAGAGAGTGAAGTGAGCTAAAAATGGATGATTGGAGATGGTGAGAAGTGTTGTTTTTTGCATGCAACATCTCACCTATGGATGACAAATGATATTGTTGGAAATGAAAAATTGTATAGGTCCTTTTGGGGGTACTCCACTTACGCACATGCTAGGAAAATAAAGTGTGATTTTATTCCATATTTAAAGAGACCATGAAAACTTTCTATGAAATGATATGCCATGATACTTTAAATCTGAAATGATATGCCATGATACTTTAAATCTGAAAATAAAAACAGCAAGAAGAATAAACTTAATAACATGGTTTAAGCTTTCTTCCTTAACAGTTGGCCGCTTTACTCGAGGTCCTTATTGCAACAGAATTCTTTATGTATTTTCCAACAACATACATCCATCAACATGGAAGAAAATGGAAGCCATACTCAAATTGAAACAGTTCCAAACGCATTAACCTTCAAATGATATTCAAATAGTCTCGAGAGAGGAGTTCTCTCACAAATCCAACATGAAAAAAAATGGAGAGAGCTAGGCCTTTTATTGGCTTATAGCTCAATCTTCTCATACAATGAAAAATAAATTGTCCTCCCTAGATACACTATTCTCTACAAGAAAAATTGATAAAATAAGCTTGGAGTTATCTAGATACATCCCAATCTCCAAGGAAAACAATATAATAATGCTCTCTCACATAACCAACTCATGAGATAACAATAATGGAGTAACGAGTGGTTATGTCACATATAACAACCTCCAAAAAGATAAACTCAAGAAGGGTGTAACGCCTCCCAAAAAAGGTGGTTAGTTGACCATGTCAAATGCTCCATTAAATAATAAAATATGCTCTCCAATCGAATTCCCTCCAGGAGATCTCCAATATAATAATGAATAACTCGCTCAAGGGAATGTTCCTCCATGGTGGACAACTAAAACCTCCTCCAAATAGCAAGTACGACCTCAAAGGTAGTAGGCCTCCATCATGCAAGACACCAAGGATTTGAAACCTCCTAGGTAACACATCTCTCCATAAATGTGTGTGCAATAAAAATCTCCATCAAACTAGACATCTCATCAAGGTGGCAAGTGTCAGTTTGACCATGTCCAACATCCCATCAAATAGAAACAAGAGAGTGTAATAAAGCCTCCAAGGATGGGATGAAATACTTCCAGGGTTTTGACCAAGTAATAATACCTTGAAACATGTGCAAAACCCTCCTTGCATGGATCAGCCCACATAAAGGATGACAGCATGCTAAAAATAGTCCCAAGCTCAAGATCCAAGAGACTAACAACCCTTGGGCCTCCATGTGGCATGTGTGGGTGCTCCATGCCAACACACATCATCAATGAGCATAATAAATGTCCCAAAGGTGTACAATGAAGACTTGGCCCACAATGAAGAAAAAAGGCAACCCACATGTGTGAGTACATGCTAAAAATAGGCCAACCCTCTTAGGTGTGCCAAGATAAACTTCATGATGTGGTCTTCGATGTATAACCACTTCCTCAATAAGTGTGCAAATAACTAGGCACAAGGAGGATGCTCAACACACTAACCAACATTTATCAATCCACGTGCCAAGTCCATCAATTCTCAACTAACTCCTCAAAGGTGCACCCTAGGAGAATGAGTTGAGGTTGTTGTAACCTCCCTCAACAAATAATAAAATAAACCAAAAGGAGAGTGCACCCTAGAAAAGCACGACAACCTCCTCAGATGTATAGTCAACCAAGATGAATATGAGTACAATAAATAGTAAATGCCCTCAAACAAATCATATAATAATGCAATGCCATGAGTTGAAAAGCAAAACCAAATTTAAAAGTCACCCTCATCTCCACCATGCCTTGAAATATGTGCTAGTAAGAGGGGTACACTCCACATATATGAACAGATGTCAATAGAGGTAGCACTCTACTCCCTCAAGCAAACATCCAACCCAAGAATGCCACCTCATCACCAAATAGCCAATATCTTCAAGGGCTTTCACACCATCAAGATAAATGTGCTAGATCAACATAAAAATGTGTCCCAAATAGAAATACTCCAAAATAATAATCATGAACCATAGTGAGAATGCCAATGATTAAATCACCACATCTAGGAGCAATAATTAACCAAGAAAACTTAGGGAAACCCTTAGTTGATGGGCATCTCCTTCCATGAATGTGGTAAGGATCAATCAAATGTGTGATCAATACTATGCAAGACCCTCAAATACCCCTCAAACACCACATATGCTATATACAAGCCTCCACAAAAGATATGATAATGTACCATAAAACATGATAATCCACCATAGGAGAGTGAGAGTCTATTGAACCAAAACACTAAATGATCAAATGGCAGTGCCATCTCCAAACCTATAGGTGTAAACAAAGAAAGAAAGGTGTGTACCCCAAGTCCATCCAACACTCATAGATGCCATCCTAGATAAGCATGTCATATGTGATGAAAATCACATTATTTGTGATAAGAATCACAGTTGTAAGCCTCATTCAACATGAGGGGTAACATGATTAAGCACTTGCTTTACTTGCTTATTATTCAAAAAAATTGTAATTATGGTAAGTATTGATTTTAGGAATTATAAGTTGATCGAGTTTGGCAGGATTCATATAAAACATTATGTATGATACCTAGAATGACCACTTGTATTTATACATACATGGCTATTGTATTCATTTGTTACATGTGACTTTAGGTTGTTATTACTTTTTTATCTTTTCTATATGTTTCTTTTATTTGCTTTATTAGTTAACTTAATGAATGAACATAAAACAAAAGAAAGAGACAAAATTATCCATTTGGTACACATGTTATAAATGCAAAACCATACATTTTCATAAAGTGATAAAAAAAGTCATAATACATACAACTAGCATTAACCCAGCAAAAAGCTATGGCTCTATGACCAAAAAATGCCCCACAAAATACATTAAGAGATAGTAAGACATCACTATGCCTCACGATAAGGCCCTGCCCCAATCTCTCCCTCCATCACACCTCCCACACTAGAGGCTCTATCTGTTGTTTCTCTTGGCCTTGTCATGGCTTCACTCTCACGACGCCACTGATCTCGATACGGCCTATGAGTTAAACCTGCAATCTCCCCACGCAAGTGGGCGATCTCTTGACGCTGCTCTCGAATGGTCTCCACAGTCCTCTGGACACGTGCAAATACTCGTGCATCCTCACGAAATGGTGGCACTGGTGCCACCCGTACTTGTGCCTCATCTGGCCACAGGCCGGCTGTCATCCACTCAATGAAGGTCTCGATTTCATCAGTAGTGTATCGTCGAACACCTACACACACATATATGATAATGTTAGTTTTTTATTCTGATCAAGGGAAAAATCTCTAAGTACTATGTAGGAACTTGGACATTTTTTCTCACCTGTCGGATCCTGTGAAGTTGCCTCTCCTCCATGCCCTGCATGTAGCACCTCCTCCCCCTGTACACCCCCTTGGGGCACATCCTGCTCACCCCCTTGGGCCACATCCTCCTCACCCCCATGGGGTGCATCCTGCTCATCCCCATGAGGTGCATCCTGCTCACCCACTTGGGGCATATCATGCTCGCCCCCTTGAGAAGCATCATGCTCTCGCCTCCGATGACGGGACACCACCTCATTCTCATTAATCTGCCTTTGGTGCGCCACTGAGTGCGCCATCACTTGGTTATCCCGATTACGAAGTCGCCCCCTTACCTCTGTCCTATCAAACCATGGGCACATATGTTCATCCTCTCGCCACTCAACACCTTGATATGGCTCCCATATTATGTCATTGGCCTGAATGTCCATCATGAAAGTAGTTTCACGCCTCCCTATAGCTGCTCGACGCGGATCCGCTGAGTCCCATCTAAGAAGTCGCGCCTGATGCCCTCGTATCTGTGTAGGGCCGCTGCTCCTCAATGGTGGGAAATGCTCCCATACCCATGCCTGTAGGAGTGATGTGCATGTCAATCCACCCCCTCGATTCCGACGAACCCTCGACAACTGCTCATATACTCGAGCAAGAACATACCCGCCCCAATCATATGTCTCTCCCCTCAAACAACCACGAACCAACATGTGAGTCTCCACTGGCAGTAGCCCTGTCGTTTGACTCTGTATCAACCTTGACTCCATGACTGCCATGACAACCTTCTTCAGGTTCCCGCAACCTAGAAGACCATGTCGTCTCAAGTTAACTCCCTGCCTGTTCCCAGGCCCCAACCTATCCATCGGGTCCTGCTCTGTCAACTCGGCCCATGCAACATCATAGTCATCCGGCACAGTGTATGTCGGTGTCGCCCCTGTAATAGGAACTCCTAGAAGCCTGTAGATGTCCTCTAACGTGATCGTCATATGAGCACGCGGAAACCTGAACATATGGGACACATCATCCCAATACCCAATCACCTCTCTGCATAGGGCCTGATCAAACCTGCAAAGTCGTGTCTGACTAGCCCTATACAAGCCACACCTCCTCAAGATATCTCTCTCTGCAGCTGGCAACCCAGCAGCCATCTCTTGCATCCACGAGTATGTCCTCTCACGATTGGCCATTGTACCAATTTCCTCTGGATACCATTGTTGTTCCTCCTCCTCTGGCTCCTGCACATGACAATTATAATTGTTAGTATTTACTCAATTTGGATTTTGCATAAAAAAAATAGAATTTTCCTAAGCTATGCAAACTTATAGTTTCCTTGACATTATAGTTGCTTTCCTTCACTTGATCGCTACTTACAATCACTATACAACTGTAACCCGAAGTCAATCCCTCTTAGCTCTTGTCAACCAAATCACTACAAGTGGACATTGTTATGCAATTGAAAAAAAATGTAACCATGACTACAACTCACGATTTGCTATATCAAAGTTACACACACAAATCATTGACAAAAATACACAACCGCATGTGAGAGAGAATGGTCGCTTCAATTCATTATTTTTAAAATGATTAATATGATTCAATTTTTCAAATACATTTCATATCCCATAGGAGCACCGAAAAACCAAGAGTCTCATGGGAGACAACACAAAAAGAGGTTTATCTTAATTAAGTCTCTAATTGTCTTGTTAACTTTGTTATTACTTATTCTAACTATATTGTGTTAACTTAAATGCATGAGATAAAACAGAAAAAAAACATTGTCAAATCTCCTCTTTTATATTGCTTCAAAATGCTTATTATGTTCACTTCTCTTTACAACAACAGTCTCACGATGAAGTGATGATAATGCTTTTCCTCTCCCCTTTTTATAGGCTCTTTACTTAAGTGTAGGTCGGTGATCCAATCTCAAAGTCAACATTAAATTAGATGTGTGTCATTGATCTACCCTAGACATTTTAACTTATGCTTTATGCTCATTTAACATTAATATTCTGACATCCCCACTCAAAATTAAATGAGATTTAATGGCAACTAACAATGGGTTAACATACAAACTCTTGAAGGTGGGAGTGACATCATCCTCCAAGAGTAAATATGCCATAGGATTGACTTGTTTCAACAAGGAGGTAGTGCCATAACTCAATGGCCATCTCTCATCAACACAAGAGTGGGAGTTCCAAGAAAACAATCAATGTGAACCCCTCATCACCACAAAGATGGGGTCACCAAGAATATGGCCAACTCTCATCACAACAAAGATGGGAGTGGCAAAACAACAAACAAGACAATTCTCTTCACAACAAGGATGGGACTGCTTAATCATGAACATGATCCCATCGAACTTCTTGTCACTTTGGCCACAAGCAGAGGATCCATGCCATGAAGTATGCTCATAGTCACATCCAACTTCTTATGGCTTTTACCATATGGGGAGGATCTATGTCATAACGCCTAGACTTACCATACATATCCTTACAATACCTCTTAGTGTCTTACCATGCCATGTCACAACAAAATATTGCATGGGTTTTCAATCCCTCTATAGGTCTTACAACTCCATGCTTATTGATGATCCACTATGGTGCCACAATTTCCATAACTCTTGGGTTTACCTACCTCTATGAATTTACAAAATCAATGCCCCATTACATCCATATTGGAAACAATATTCGAAATATAGTGAAAGATCTTTTAAAGAGTGGGAAACAGAGGAAGTGACATCACAATCACTAATACCTTCTAGATAGCAAACTCCTCTAAACCTGACATTTGTCTAAACTTGACAAATGTTGCTTCACATGAAGCTTAAGTAAATATATCAACTAAATGATCTTCGATGTTGCAATATTGAAGAATGATGTGACCATCTTGAACATTCTCTTAAACGAAGTAATGCTGAACTTTGCATGCTTTGTTATTTGATGATAGACTAGAACTTTTCTCAATGTAATGGCACTTTGACTGTCACAAAATAATATAGTGGCACCATCCTAAGGAAAATGTAATATTTCAAGTATCCTTCTTAGCCAAACAATTTCTTGCATAACAAGAGTAGATCGCTTACATTCTACCTCTGTGTAGGATAATGCAATGGTAACTTGTTTTTTGCAATGTTCCCCCAAGGTTTCGGGATGGCGGGACGCGGACGCGAGGAGACACACATTCGGGACACGTGGAGACCACCCCCAAATTTAAGGAAAATTCGGGGAGGACGGGGGGACGTCGGGGTCATAAAAATTCTAAAAATATAAAAAATATGAAAAATATAAATCCCAACAATAACAATTCATCCCATGCAAATTAGTTAATTACTAAATACTACATTTATCATTGTGCCTTATCATTGTGCAATCATGCAATGTAATTCAAAATCTGATAAATTAATAATGCAAACACATTACACGATCCATCATGACTATACATGATTATCCGAATGCCTAGAAGGCTCGCTAGAGGTTCAGAGTTTCGTGTGGGACGCCCAGAAGGTTCGTCGGAGTTTCGAATTTTCATGCAGGCCCAGAAGGGTTGCAGAAGTTTAGGAGTTTTGTGCGGGACGCCAAGAAGTCCCCCCCAAGTTTCGTCATGGAGAAATGAGTTTCACACAGACTGAAACACTCTGCCATGCATTTCGCCAAGTTTCGCCCAAAGCGAAATGTCCAGAAACATTCCGCATGGGTTTCGCCGTCCTCAGGACGCAAGAAACGCGTCCCCGTGGATCACTGGTTTTTTTGCCGCTCCATGAGATAGCACTAGATCCAAGATGACATAGTCATAAGTTTCCTATCATCATAGTCACCAACCCATTGAAAGCACAACTTATTTTATATTCAAGACTAAAATGTGTTGTTAACATATATAAGAATGTGTTTTGCACCATCCCAATGCTCAACCTTCATAACAATCCCACAGCGAATGCAATATCAGTGCTAGTGATTGGAAGGTGCAAAAAACTACCAACAAGCTTCCTACACATAGTATTATCAACTTTTTCAATGGGGGTGTATGCACAAAATTTCAATCTTGTTTCCAAAGATGTGGCAACCATTTTACAAACAACAATTCAAAATTTCTTTGCAATATCAATAAGCCATAATTGGATTGAGATACAAAGGTTCTTCCTCTTGCCATTCTTGCAAACCTTGCAAGAAATGAAACAAAACCAAACCAATGATATCAAAGGTGCTTTTCATCTGAATTTGGATTTCATCGACCATGCTATTATTTTTGCTAGTAATGAATAAATCGTCCACATAAAGAACAATATTTATGATATATTTTCCACAACTTTTCATATACAAATTAGAAGCAGCATGTCATACCCCTTTCATTAATAGAAGCATAATATCGACCAGAGAATGGAGCGTGTGAGATAGTTTGGCTTAGGAGGATGCTTTTAGACATGAAGATGCAGCAGACAAAGCCAACACCCCTACTTTTTTACAATCAAGGAGTGTTCAAACAAGAATCAAGTCTTCCACGAGCATACCAAGCATGTTGAGATACATTGCCACTTCATTAGACAGCTTGTAGAAAATGGACCTGTTCAGCTGCAGTATTGTCCCATAGAGGACCAAACTGCAAACATTTTCACCAAGTCTTTGGGTCATGAAAAGCATGTAAAATTATGGGATCAACTTGGTCTAGTTGGTAGATCAACCATTAAGCGAGGGTGTTAAAGTAAATCTCAATTTATAATGGTCAATTAGATATTAGACACGTGCATTGATAAAGTCACTTCAGACTTTAGGTTATTTTGTGCTTTTACGGTTTATTTCACTTTATTATGTTTCTCGGTCTATCCCACACTCAATAAGTGGATTGACTTACCTAATTGCAAACCTTTATAAAGCTTTCTCAATTATGCAATGCAATACAATACAGATAATTCTTCAAACTTACTCTTAGTTTCTTTATGTATTTGACTTCCGTAATATGGTGTCAAAGCTCAGCTAGAACCACAGAGTTTGTGAGAACATGAAGACTTAGGGACTGCTGCCGGCAAACACGGATCGAGGGATCACTAGCGTAGCACATCGAAGAGCATAATGCGTTTCATCAAAACCAAATATTGTTTCGTTTTTTAATTCCAAAGCGATGTCAATTTATTTTAAAGTGTAACCCTACAGATCACGGTTCCATGGGAAGAAAAGAAAGGAATTTTAAAGTTGTACTAGCATATGAACGTCGCCCAGCAACCATACAGCCATCGCACAATCAGATTTCCCAGCCCCTGTAAAAACATTTTTTTCAGCTAGACTCTATTGTATGGGACTGTACGGAAATCACAAATCATTATTTGGTTATACAATTATATGGATCAATGTAATCAGACTCATGGGAGACTCATCGAGTCAACCGAGTCTGGTCGAGTCACTTGCCAAACGAATATTTGGCTGAGACTCGACATGTAGACTTGGGACTCACCAAACTCATGGGAAACTCGCCACTCACCTCAGACTTACTCGAACTCGCCTCAAACTCGCTCAGACTTGCCTCAGACTCGAAAATTTTTGTTTTAAATTTTATTTTTGTTTTAAATTTTATTTTTGTTTTAAATTTTATTTTTGTTTTTAAATTTTGTTTTTAGCAACCTGTGGAGGATGCCATCACAGCCTACAGGCCTGTAGGCTTCCTAGTAGGCTACCATTAGGCAGCCTGCAGGCCTATAGGTTGTGATGGGAGCTTCCACAGGCCTCCCCAGGCCTATCTAGGCTCCCATTTGCCGAGTCTTTGTTAAGTCTTATCCGAGTCGCCGAGTCAGCCGAGTCCCAAGCCAAAAGAGTCTTTGCCGAGTCCAAGTCTGACAAAATTGAACTGTACATAGCCGTACAATTGCACGAACAACACAGAAATGCGTTTTTAAAAACAGAAATTGTGACCTATATGACCAGATTTCATTGTTTTAGTTGAAATTTCTCTAATTTCTTCACAATTCAAACGATTTGGGAGCAGATTAGATCTGTTCTTACATAAATTGTTCCCAGATTTACAAATCCAGAAGTTTCAGCTACTGATTTATTATTTCTCAGCAAATCCAAGGAGATATTAACAGTGTTGCAAACATCGCCGAGAAATCAACGATGTTCTGAGAAATCACACTATTTTCTGCTCAACGATTTTTTCTCCAAAAATCGACGAAAAAATCGACCTGGTTTTTTTGTGAAATATCGCTGATTTTTTCCTGATTTCTCGCCAGAAAATCACGAGTCAACGGAATTTCTTGGCCGGCCCAGAAAAAGGGTTTACAAAACCGATTTTGGGTTTTTTTTCCCTCATTTGCACATCACAGCAAGGAAGAGGAGAGCCAAGGAGATTTGCATCATCTTACAGTTTCCCATGGAGGATTTTGCACTTGATTTCATTCACCATCAAGGATCGGTTTTGTGGTTGGACATTGCCATTTGGAGTGTTTTCAACAGTTATCACAGTTGAAGGTATGTAAAAAAATTTGCCCATCATTTTTCATTTTTCCAAGATGGATTCTTATTGTTTTTCATTGTCAATGAGTTTTCCATCTTCATAACTGATTTTTAATGGATCATAAACCATTTTTTCCACCTATTATGTTAATTTGCAGCAGTTATGCATGCCAAAAAAAGATTTTTGATTTTTTCTTGCCCTAGGTCCTCAGAAATCCTCACAAAATTGTCCATTTACTTTCCCTCATGAAATCAAAGTTTGAATGCTAAATGTATCTTTGATTTCTTCTTCTTTTTTAAATCTCCATCAATCACATATGCTAAAAAACGTTTTTTTTCCCTGGGTTCAAACTTCATTTTTTCCATATAGAAGATGTCGAAGACTTTGGATCCAATTTGGGAGTGGGGCACACCTGTTGACCCACTCAACCAACAGATTCTTACATGTAATCTATGTGGGAAGAGAATGACGGGTGGGATAAGCAAGCTGAAATACCACCTTGCACAAATACAGGGCATGATGTGGGTCCTTGCAACCAAACAACCCTAGAACTCATTGTTGAGACCACACAAGCAATTGAGGGAACTGGACAAAAGAAACAATACAAGGAAAGAACTTGCTTCAAGATTCAGGTTTGTAGTGGGAGTGGGGGCTAGTGGGACGGGCCCGGATACCCACTCCAGAATGCCTTCGGCAACATCACCTTTCTTTGTGCCAAGATGCACACCTGGTGCACAAACCTTCTCTAAGGTCCATGGTGAAAGTAAAGGAGAAAGTAGAAGCAGACAAACTTGTGGGTCGAGTCCTGCTATGGAGTGATATTCCATTCAATTTTGCCAAGAACCCATTTTATGTGTCTATGTTTGAGGTGGCTGCTATTGTTGGACTGCAGTATAAGCCCCCCACTTATGAGGAGTTGAGAGGGCCCATCCTTCAAGATGAAAAGGCCGATCGCACTCACATGTTGCAGGAGCTTCGAGAATCATGAGAGTTCACAAGATGCATTGTGATGTCAAATGATTGAACCGATACGAAGGGTAAGAAACTTCTCAACTTCTTGGTTCATTGTCCCATGGGGCCTATGTTTATGAAATCCGTGTCTGCATCCACACATGTCAAAGATGCAGCTTTACTATGTGGCTTGTTGGATGAGTTCATCCAAGAGATTGGCCTGCAGCATATTGTCCAAGTCATAACGGACAACGCAACGAACTATGTGGTTGCTGGTAGGATGCTTATGACCAGGTATCCTACACTGTTCTGGACTCCTTGTGCCATCCATTGCCTTGATTTAATATTTAGAGGATATGGGAAAGATTGATTGGATCAAGGATACCATTGATTTAGCACGGAGCATCACAAAATTCATATACAATCATGCAGCGGTGCTTAGCTTGATGAAACAGTTCATAGGTGACAAAGAGTTGGTGTGACCTACCATCACACACTTTGCCACTAGCTTTATTTCTCTTTAGTTTGTCTTGAGTTCTATGTGGAACTTGCAGACGATGTTCCTTTCACCTAAGTGGCGTGCTTTCTCATTTAGCACTAGACCAAAGGGGCAAGCCACATTCAAGCTCGTTACATACCAGGAGAGCTTTTGGGATGCGCTGAAGGGGGTGTGCACCATCACTGAACCTTTGGTAAAGGTTCTTCGCTTGGTTGATGGAGAGAAGCCCACAATGGGATACCTGTATGAGGCCATGGATAGGGCCAAAGAATCAATCTGTGTCTATTATGAGGACAAGGGAGATCAGGGGCAGGAGAGACAACAGATGATATGGGGGGTGATCGATGCACAATGGAACCACACACTCCATCGCCCCATTCATGCTGCAAGGTTATACCTCAACCCTGCGATCGCTTATTCCTATGGCTTTAGATTTGATGGAGAGGTTATGGCTGGATTCTACGGGTGTGTCCAGAGGATGGTGCCTAGTGCAGCTAACTATACACAGCTTTCCCAAGAGTTGGAAGTATATAAGAGGTCCACGGAATTATTTGGATTTGAGATGGCTACTAATGACAGGAGCAACATAATGCCAAGTAAGCTTCATCTCGTTTCATGTTTCAAATTTCATTGTCTTTTCTTATGTTTCTCTAATTTATTATAGATACTTGGTGGGAGAACTATGGCTCCAAAGTACCTGTTCTACAGAGGCTTGCCATCTGGATTCTTAGCCAAACATGCAGCTCTTTCGATTGTGAGCGCAACTGGAGTGTATTTGAAAAAGTACACTCCAAAAAGCACAACAGGTTAGAGAATTTCAAATTCATTTAAATTATTAAATTTTAATTTATAATTTTATGCCTCTTTACCTTCAAATTTATGTAATATAAATTTATAATTTTATAATTTATGATCCTCCTGCAGGTTGGATACCCAACACCTTAATGATTTGGTCTACGTCTACTAAAATCTCAGGTTGTGGGTGAAGCAAATTGAGAGAAAAGTTGACGTGATGGGCATTTCATTAGATGGGATTGACACCACTGCTGCGTGGAGGGTGGAATGTAAGGAGCCTATTATGGAGGTAGCCCCTGATTGGCTAAAGAATGATCATGATAGTTATCATGATACAGAGGTTCTAGATGAGGATGTTCCAGAGGATTTTCAGTTTCACACTGAGTCTGGGACTGGGAGTGTGCCACCGTCAGAGCAACAGTCAGAGTTAGAGGGAGATGTACTTGGTGGTAGCACTGGTAGTGGTAGACAAGTACCTGCTCTACCTTCTTCTTCTACAAGACATCAGTTTCAGCCGCCTTCTTCAGTTTCTAGAGGACATCATTTTGCGGGGTCTTCTTCTAGAGGACGTCAGAGTCCAGTACGAGGCCCATGAGCCTCAAAGGAACCTACTCCTAGTTCTAGAGGACGAGCCATTTCCACAATGATTACCTTTGCCCGTAAAAGGGGTAGAGGGAATCGATAGTTTATTTACTTGATTTCATTGTCAACGACTCATGATTCGTGATGATGATCATGAGATACATTTGTTATATTTTTTATGACTTAAGATTCAGGACACGATTCATTTTTTATGTGTGCATGTATCACTAGACATCTTATTGTTGAGTATTTGTTGGCATTGATGTCAACATGGATGTGATAATAATCTTGCTACATTGATGGACATATTTGATGGGCACTTGGTACCTTTAATGAATGGTGAGATTGATGGTTGCATGATGCCGATAACTTCACATGTAGTAACTTGGGTCTTGGAACCCACACATATATGGTTTGATGGTCCTTAGACAAGGTATATGATGATCCCTTGCATGTGGGACCTTGGGTCTTGGAATCCAAAAATATGGTGTTTTGATGGTTTGAGGACCCTTTGGTATTCTAGATGATCTTGTTACAAACATGGTTGACCACCCCTTGAGCCTTTGAAGATGTCCTTGGTTATCGAGTCTTTCTCAAGCCAAGCAACTTGTACTGGAAGTAGCCATCAAAAGACTTGAAGTCAATTTCTGATATCCTGAAATTAAGGGTGAAGAACCTTGCCAATGCAAGTAAGACCCTCACAAGGTAGTAGCCCTCGTCATGCCGTTTCCAACGGTAGGTGGCACGTCACGTGGTTCCTCACGGTTCATGAAATATGAATTTTTAAAGTTGGAGTATCTCATTTTATGGGTCAGCCGACCAAGCAAAAATTAAATTAAGTTTTAAATTAAAAATAAAAATTATTTTAATGAGAAGTCGGCCCAACAATTTTTTTTAAAATGTGTATAAATGGAGGGCTCACGATCTCATTTTTTGTGAAAAAAAATTCGGAAGAGCTCTGCAATTTCGGATCAGTCTGAGGCGAATTTCGCGGGTACTGTAGCAGCTACAGTGAAAAAAAATTCTTTTCTTTCATCTCTGATTTTGGATAATTTCTAAGGCAATTTCGGTGGTGTGAAAATAAGTGTTTTTAGGGCTGCAATAGCACACTTGACAGAGCAGCAGGGCAGCAACATATCAGCAGGAGATGGAGCAGCAATAAACCCTTGTGTTTATCTTTTATCTTTGGATTAATCTGGGCAGCAGCATGATGAAGTGTTTACTTCTGATTTCTGGGCAGCACCATTTTTGATGGACTTGTTTATATGATTTTCTGGGGCTGCAAAAAGAAGTAATGATAAAGATGCTGGGCATGGTAACAATGTGTGTGGACGAAATGATAGATGCTGGCAGCAGAAATTGATGTGGATATGTTAGGGCAGAAAATTTGCTAAGATGATGACACATATGAACAGAAAATGACCATGCTGAAAACATTGTGATGATACTCGATTTTCTGGGTTGTTTAGGGCAGCAGAATGCATGACTGCTGAATTGCATGGACAGAATGTTAATGATGTTTTCATGGACAGTTGATGCATGATATAAGGCTGGACAGCTTGATGATTAGAATGTATTCTTTGATAGTTTGATGTGCATAATGAAGAAGTGATTTCTGGGTAGCTTGGACATGAACTGATTGAAGACAATCCTGATTGACATGTTTTTTTAATAATGATGGGTGGCACATGAATTGGATGATGACTGCTGGTTGATATAGCAGAAAGCTGATATACTAAGGCAGCCACAGCAAGAAGAAATTCGGCTGCCTACTGAGGAAATTCGTTGGGTTAAAGTGCAGCAGCAGGAGCAGCAAATCAACAGTAAAACTTTTTGTATTCAGACTTCTCTAGGGCATCACTGAGGCAGCCGCAGAGACAGTTTAAAGACTGCCACAGGTCTGAACTTAATTTTAGCAGACAGCTGATTATCTATGCTCTGGTTTTCGATTGGCTTGAGGTGACAGTAATGTCACAGTGAAGTGTGAATGGGGTGGTTGATATCAGCGTATGAGCTGATTAGAATCTTAGATAGTACTGTCAGATAAAGCCTTACAAGTGTGTGAAGACAAGGTCTGAAATTTGTGCAGCTGAAGCATACACAGTGATGAAATGTTGTGAGATATGCTAATAATGTTTAGTGATACAGTAATGCCTACACCTATGCTCAACCAGTAATCTACACAGCAATGCATGCATGATAGACTACAGTGATGCCTACACTTTGATGATATATTTTATCAAGTGATATGTTCAGTTTATCAAGTGATATGTTCAGTAGATCAATATGCACAGTGATATGCTCAGATAATATAGTGATGATAACTCAGTGATAATAGCAGATTGAAGTTGACTTTGACATGACAGACTTTGATTTGACAGTGCTTTGCAAAGACTGTGAGAAAGATTGAGTTGTGACTGGACAGTGATACTTTTGACGAGAGATAGTAACAAGTGAGGAGATGAATTGTAACAGGTTGATGACATGATGTGATACATGAGATGACAGTAATCACTTGTTTGACAGTGACAGTGACAACTACAGTAGACAAATGATGACATCAAATGACATGACAGTGATGACAGTGACAAGTTGAATTGACATAAACAGAGATGCTGATAATGGTAATATAATGAAATATGAGATGTAACGTATGTACATATAATACAAGCAGGGTCTTGTACTAAAATGTACTTGTAAATACAAGCAGGGTCTTGTATCCATTTTCTTAGTAGGATCTAGGAAAAGCTAGGCAGGGTCCTAGATAAAGAGTTGATACTCTTTTAATTCAGTTGGTGCTGAATTGCCTCACGGTTGTAGCCGTTGAACCAAATACAAAAGATTACAAAACTATATCTTGTGTCTCTTGTGCAATGTGTTGATGATGATGTGTTTTTAATTGATGAATGACATGTGCTTATGATTCATTGTTGGTTGGTGGATGAATGCTTATGTAATGATGATGTACTTGGTAACCTAATGCATTAACGAACTCTACTAATTGGTTGAAGTTAAAAAGGAGGTTTAATTTTCACTACACTGATTCACCCCCCTCTCAGTGTGGCCATTGTGTTCAACACTTATTATCTTATATATCAATTTTCTTTCCATATTCATGTAGAAATGTGTTTATTTGATTTATTGTTGCTTTAGATGTTTAAAAAATTGAAAAAAAAAACATAATATTTTTGTAGTTTTTTAAGTTTGCCAATATATTGCCGATGTGTTCTCGAGATATCCTGAAACGATGTTTTATGGACCCTGCTGATTTTTTCGCCGATACAATCTTTCAACATTGGATATTAATTGATTTGGTCTTGGTTCCTAGCAGATTTGATTGTTTCTTAGTTGTGTGAGAGCAAATCTATCATGATCTGTGTATTTTTCAGTTATCCGATTGTAGATCTGTGATTTATCGGGCTCAGTTTGAGAATATTTCTCAAACTTTGTGTTATTAAGTGATTTGTGGTTGCTACAAGTGTACAAAGCTAGTATCAAGGTGTTTTTACTCCAAAATTGCAGATTGAGGGAGGGAAGAATAGGTATTTTTCAGCATTTTACTCTTTCAGTATATTTTTCAACATTTTTGACTTGTCTCTATGGCCTTTTTAATAAGAAGCTAGCCAAAGGTTCTCTAGCAAGAAATATAATACACGGAAGCAATGTATGTTGGCCATTTTTTAGTACAAGTGCTTGGCTGATATTGTCCTAGGTAAAGATACTCACCTAACATTGCAGGTAGAGACTGGAACAAATTTGATGAGCGAGACAGAGAAGCAATATTGTTTATTAAGTTGTCAGTGGCAAATGCAATGCTTCCTTAGGCCCAAACTAGGAAGAATTCAACAAGGATTTGGAAGCATCCGAAAGCTCTACAAGAGACTTCAAACAAGAGCAAAGCCTTCTTCCTAAGGAACATGTCGTTCTCAATCATGATGGATGACTTGCATCATTACAAGAGCACTTACTCAAGATCAAGGATATCTAAGAACAGTTGGAGGCCATTGATTGAAAGATGGAAGAAGAGGATATGGTGATAATCACATTGAAAAGCTCACCACATGCTTATGAGCACTTTATTGAGACCTTGAACATCACCTCTACAAGTGTTGACCTAAAATTTGATGAGCTATGCAAGAAGCTCTTACAGCAGGATAGAGGAAAGAAATAGTTCAGTAGCATCAGTGAGATGAAGGGTTCAGAACAGGCCATTTGCCACCAATGTCAAGGGCAATGGTAAATGGGGAAAGAAGAAAGGTCAAGGCAGTGGTGAAGATGCTAACAGGAGCCAGAAGAACATCACTTGTCACTACTGTGGCAAGGTGGGCCATATAAGGAACTTCTATAGTATTAGGTTGACTGAACAGAAAACCAACCAGGGAGGGCCTCAGCAGAAGGCTCATGTTGCAAAACATACAAAGGAAAAGCAGACAATTAGTTGAGCTTTAGTAGAGATGTCATAGTTGATGAGGAAGTTGGACCTTTCGAAGCTTCTTCAATGTTCAAAATTATCATGGAGTCAAAAATTATTGCTCAGGATTCAAGTGGGGAAGATTTTGAACATTCTAAGGAGTCTTCCAAGTACAGGACGATAATTTCTCAATACAAATAGCCCGAATCAGCATTCGGATGATAGAAGTACAAGTAGCCAAATGGTGGCACAACAAGACACCCAAGTGGTGACACAACAACTTTGGAGCTGTTCGAGCAACAAAAATAATCAAGGGAGATTATCAAGCGGTAAAAGCAAACAGAAACCAAACACAGTTAAGTTTGCAACTTTGCTTTGATGGCCAATGTTCAGGAAGTATACGAGTCGCAGGTGTTCGAAGAGCCAAAAGGAAGACCTGAATGGGAGAAGGTCATGACAACTGAACATAAAAGTTTGATGAAAAATTAAACTTGGGATCCCACAACTCTTCCACCAAGGAAAACACCCATTGCCTTTCAGACATGAAGATGCAACGGGCATAACCTATTAAGCTATGCTATGGAGAATATGCAAGAGACAAGAGAGATAAACAAGAGATGTATTATCAATAATGTTCACCAAGTTACATAAAGAGAATGAAAATTTTCAAATATTTTGGAATGATGCTAATTACTATGCATATGTTGCAGTATCTAGTGCTGCTTCAGGCAACTAAAAATTTCAAGAAAAGCTATTTTTAAGTTACAGTCACAAATGAACAGAAATAAAAGCACATGCTTATAAATCAAAAAGGGCCAGAAAGGGGAAGAAAGGAAAACATACCTGGGAAGGTGCCTGCGGTACCGAATATTGCATGTGTAAAATACGTGCATCGAGGTAACTACACGGAATCCCATCCCAAGCGTCTTTTGCAGCCTGAGCTGGAGCTACTCCACGAAATGTAACAACCACACGAGTACCACTTTCATCAGCTTCTTGCACGCCTGTTACAGTACCAAAAGTGCCAAAAGCTGCTGCAATTCTTTCAAGGGCTAGGCCTACAGCTGGTCCACAATTGGCAACATATAGATGGGGGGTAGGATGTGACAACCCACCAACAGATTTAGGCTGGGTGAATTTCATTCTGTTTATCTCCATCAATAGCTTGCGAGTTCAAGTATGTAAATTTCCTGTAATTAAAGTTGGAAAACACAGTTACAGTCAATATTTCAATTCCAAAACCGGAGACTACTAGATCACTTTGTAGCTAATGATTATAAAAATAAAAGCTTTGAAGCTTGGCCTTTATGTCAATAAAGTTTTGTCAACTAAGTCTACAGGAAACCTCATGGTGGTATTTATTCTATGCATGTGAATTTCAGAATCACCCAGAGAACAAAAGAAAAAGGTTGTAAAAGCCTGAAGGAATTTAAAAGAGCTTTACTATCTTCTTCACAAGTTGATCTTTACCTGAAGCAGGCTCAAACAACCTACAGTAAATAAAGAAAGACTATCGCAGAAAAGAATTTACTAAGGCAGCTAGATTTAGACTTGCATTTTTTGATTTGCTGTATTACAAAATTGTACTAGTTGATAGGCGATAAGTGACTACCTAAAGTTACAGCAATGTAACGGAAGGCTCGGGCAATACAGAAGCAAGCTTAGCAATAAAGAAATTTAATGATAGGATTTTCCGACTGTGCCACTTACATAAGACCAAGTCAGAGGAGCTCTCATCTTCAGATGCCCTATCTATTATGAGATCAGAGGGAAGTTTTACCACATTTATCGGGATTCAGGTGGCTCCCTGTTAACACACAAATTTGTCCTAGGCCTATTCTGGGATAAGATATGAAACATTGGTAGGTTTTGCAGAAGAGATGCAACAGGGGGGATTACTGTCAAGGCTGTAAGCTGCATGAAAATGATAATGAGACCTGCATGAAATGATAATGAGACAAGTATATTCAAAGGAAGCAAGACCTAGGCAGTAAATTTCAGAATTGAAGACAGAGGTACAAACTGTTTTGAAGGATAAGAACAGTTTTATTGAAAGGATCTCAAGGAAATAGACTTCGAGAAGGCTCAATTGAGTCTTAGGCACAGCTACAAGCCTACAGCAGAGCCAAAGTGAAGTTCAATGTTAAAGATATCAACACCTTCTGATGAGAGTAAGGGAATGGTATTCGTGGCATTTTCCTGAGCTGTTTAAGATTGTTAAGACATATCTCCCATTGATTTAATAAAACATTGAAGCAGTTTGCAGCAATGTTCCCCCAAGTTTCTGGGACGTGGGGACGGGGGCGGGGAAACGCAGAAACGACATATGTAGAAGTACCCCCCCAAATTTTAGGAAACGTCGACGGGTACGTCGAAATCTTCAACGTAGGGGACCCCACTAGGAATACTACAAAATTTTTAGTAGAATACATAAAAATTGAAAGTTAGAGCATAAGTCATTAAAGTCTTTAATTTTATAATCTAAAGATTAATACAAGTTTACAGCATACATCAAGTGAAATAAAATGAAATACAACTATACATAAGCTATAACTGATCAAACAAATTCAGAAATACAACCATATTGAATAGCGAAATGAAATTGAGGCTACTGAGAAGGAAAATAGTGGACAGCGTGGCCCTTTATCATTTAATTTTTTTATTTTTTGGTAAAAAATTGTCAAAGGAAACGTGGGGACGCCATTTTTAGGAGGGAAACGTTTCCCTTTTGTGTTTCCTTGAGTTTCCTTCAAATGGGGACATGGGGGAGACGTTTCCAATGGAGTTTCCAAGTTTCTGAAACATGTGGGGGCGTGTACCCGTGTAACACTAGTTTGCAGAGGGTTAAAGAACTTTTTGAGTATTGGAAGCAGCTGCATTCTTATCTTGTGTCAAGAACGCATGATAGTGCTCCAAAACTTGCAACTTTGATTGGTAAAATGGTAGGTGATTGATTGATCTCAGATGCCGGGAGCCTTACAAACCTTGCAGAGTGTCCAGCATCAACTCTTCAGATTCTGGGTGCTGAGAAGGGCCTTTTCAGGGCTCTTAATACACGTGCAATCACACCAAAGTATGGTCTTATGTTTCAATCATCTTTTATTAGGAGAGCTTCTTCTCGAAACACGGGGTGAATATCTCATAGCTAGATAACAAATGTTCTATAGCTAACCGTAGTAACTATTTCAGAGAGTAATATAAATATTTTTGGTGAAAAACTTTGAGAACAGGTTGAGGAAAGATTGGAATTTTATGGCAAGGGCATTGCCCCTCAGAAGAATCTTGATGTTATGCAATAAGCTATTCAGAAAGCTGATGAGGAAAATGGTGGTACATGGAGTAGAATTTGAGAAGAAAACTGAGAAATGATAAAAGGGGGAGGTGTGTTTTTTATTTCTGAAATGTTTTAGAGACAACTGTTGCAGTAGAAAACATCTGATAGAGCCATTAACAGCAGTATGAATAGCCTGCAAATCAAAATTGTACAACAGAAATTATAAGCATAGGCAATAGCATACAAACAGCAACAAAGTGAGAAGCATTCATACTTGAAATCTGCCCTCACAGTGTGTCTTGTGTACTCCTAAACAGCGTGGGAAGCAGCACATCCTCGGGCCTATCAGCAGTGAAAATGTCACATTAAAGATCAGATTCCCACAGGAGCAGACCTGTTCACTATTGTCTAGAGCTGGCCTGTCAATCATTGAATTGGAGCCAACCTATGCATATCACTAAGACTAATGTGTATTTATATGTAGTGCATGGCACGATCTTCTTGAGAAATGCATTAATGGAGCATGCATGTGCTATATGCATGGTCTTATCTTATCCACTGAATGGTTGAAACCACTATCTTTGCATGAATCGAAGGGGTTATGCTCAGTACAGCTTGAGTTTGCATGAGCTAGGGGTAAGGTAGTTTGCTATTTTTGTCAAGAGGAGTGTTGGTTTTAAGCACTTCTTTTACCCTATTTTCAAGAGCTAGAAATGTGGAAATACAGGGAATGAGTCACACATGCAGCAAGTGAACAGTGAGTATCAGAGAAATATGGAGGAAGAAACTCATGCTGTGAGGGAGCATGCACACTTAATTTGTTCAGTATAGGGCATCATTGCTCATACTGGAGAGAACAGCGACTAGTAGGGGCTATTATGGGAGATTAATGAGGTCACAGTCATGGTGACATTAAACCTTGGTTCGTGGACAGCATGCAGTCACAGATACAAGGCACAATGAGGGAGTTACATTTTGTTCCTATTCTGTTCCAGTGCATGCACAGTAATTCCAGGGTTAAGGTGTAGTTTTCAAGGATGTATGGTTCTATAAAACTCAGAATTTTTATTGTAATGAGGTTGGATTACCAGAGATTAGAACCTTTTTGTTGTAATTCCAGCTGGTTTGAAGGTTGAATAAATCTGGAATAATTGATCCACATGTGTTTCCTTTGTTTCCTATGTGATTAAATCTTGTGGAATGTGTTTTCAACTTTCTCGTTGTGTGTTGCTTAAGACAACTTAAAAGGTCTAGAGGACCTTCACCCTTGATTTTCCCAAGCTGTTACAGATCCGAGTGAGTGTTCCCAGCCCCAAAGATCTGTAGAGTGAATAAAATTGCTCCTTGGTTGCATCATAGCAACCAGGATAGGGTTGTTCATCAAAACCAATCATAAGGTTTAAGTCACTCGTTGTTTGTTTTGTGAGATATTTCCTTTGCGGATGCCTCACTACTATTCGCCATTATCATTTGGACATATATTCTTGCTTGAATTCGACTCCATAATCCCTTGGTAGGCATTGGTCTGCTCCGAATC
Organism: Larix kaempferi; assembly: GCA_027924585.1. Lineage (NCBI taxonomy): Eukaryota > Viridiplantae > Streptophyta > Pinopsida > Pinales > Pinaceae > Larix > Larix kaempferi. The sequence continues at coordinate 3,040,976 of BSBM01000591.1, read as the reverse complement.
CCTCCATTGAGTTCTGTTCATACATAACAAGCTCATGTACCAGTTGACCAATGCCCTATTGCATTGTTCATTCGTACAGTACATGCACAGCTAGGGACACCCCCCTGGTTTTGGCAAGAACCAACCTGAAGTGAGAGACGTAAACATTGAGGTGACAATGGACATTGTTGTCTACAGTTGCACCAAGTCTCCACTGACTACTGCAGTGCAGGTTTGGGTGTAAACACTCCCTCACCACACTCTTTCATTACCCAAACCAGAGATGCCTATTTCTTTTCATGAGGGATATTTTCAGACATAGATTGCAGTGCCTGCGTGGACCTCTCAAGTCGCAAGTGGAAGATTATCAAGAGTATCTATCATCTCCTTTCCTGTTGTCTAATTTGCACTGGGCAGAAGATAATAGGCAGAGGTCCATACCATTCCAGATTTTGAATCAATGAGGCCACAGGTTTCCTCTCAACCTCCCTCCCTAACAGGTCAATGAACTTCCATATGACTTCTCAAGAGCTCCAAGTCCAGAACCCAAGACAAACACCAATAGACCAACACAGAGATCAGCTCTAGGAGGCCCCAGAATCAAACTCTCTCCATGCAAAGTACTACTCTCCAGGTTTGCCCAAGTAGCCAATCCTCTATTCAGAGACTCTTCCCCCTGGACTTGGATGTTAGGAACTTAGGAGTGATGGACCTCCTCATTCCAGAGCTCCTCCCAGGATTACCCAACAAGGCCCCCTCGAACCAAGGTACTCTCTGGATGACATTCTCAGGAAGTGCATCGGCTCCTTCACAATGATCAATGACTTGGTTGAGATGTCCTTTCTCTCTCCCCTCATCCAGCCTCGGCCTCTAGCTCCAGCACACATTGGCATCCTTTCTTCTTATCTTGGTTTTTTTGCTCTTGCACTTATCTGGTACTTATTCTTATAGCTTTTCACTTGGCTCTATTTATGCTTTTCTGATTTTGTTAGAATAAAAATAGGAATTGCTTTCGCACTCCCACTATGTAGTGATACCTGATGTAATTTTGAGTCCCATTAACCTAATTATTGTGGTCATTTGTTGGACATTAATAAAATTATCTTATCTTATTAATCATTAGAGAGTTACATCAACCAAGAATCCTTTTTCAAACATAGCAAGTTTGAAGCTCTTCATAAGTTCATACCCCATGTGTTGACCATTATTCAACCCAAAAAGGACACTATAAAAACCACAATGCAATGAATATGTTCTACAAGATAACAACAACACTCCAAAGTAACATCGAAAGCTGGCATCATGGTCATTCCCATTTACGCACAATTAGACCAACAGAATTATATAAAATGTACATCAAATAGTATCATGCAGATCTCAGAATTAAGTGAGCCAACATCTATTACATATATTAGTGTTCAGGTTGAAATATGTCACTAAGTATGTTTTTCTCAGCAATATCATTTTTGTTTGAATAATTGTATATTTAAATATAGTGGTAGATGTTGGAAATAAGTGATTTGTCATCTATTACAGAAATTAGTATTCAGGTTGAAATGTGTCACTTGGTATGTTTTTCTCAGCAGTATCAATTTTGTTCTAATATAACTGTATACTTAAATATGGTGTCCTTTGAAAAATATTTCAATATACTACTGCAATAAAGCTGACTGTCTCAAAGATGACCATACTGGATCATACAGCAAAATTGTTCTTGTTCCAAAATAAAAATAAAAAACAAACTGTTCATGTTGTATCCACACTTGATTGGAGAGACATTCTTTGCTGTACACAGTACACACATCTAAACGGAATTTGTAAAATGTGTAATTAAAATGCAATTATCGTTAGAGACATCTATAAAATATGTGTTTTAAATGCAATCATCATTTTCAAATTTTCAATTCAGTTCAGCAATGTTATAAGTTTTACTTTTAACAGTGCCAACTGATTTATTCAGGTATTTTAAACATTTTCAGGACTTCATATATATCAAATGAGTTAGACTAAATGTATTGCAAGAGAACAGAGCTGGCAATTCAATGTGTGAGTTTAAAGGTTAGAGACTTTTATATATAAGTGATTTGCAAATTCAATATCATATTACTAAGCATAGATTGCCTAAACTGATGGTTATGAATGGAACATACTTCTGCACCACACAGAATTTTGAGAATCACCAATTATCATTATGATTATATGGAAACACCTCTAAACTTTAGAAGAGATAATTGCACAATGCACTCCCCATGACAAAGGCATAAGAACCTAAAAAGCAATTAGTATGGTAGTATCATGGGAGGAAGACAGTGGCTATGAAAAATTGCAATTATATGGCACAAGTGTTGATGAGACCAGTATCTAAAAGAACAATAAATAATTAATGTGAATAGTTAAACAATAAACATTCGAGAATTATGCAATGAATATTACTTGGCAAGCGTTAGGCAAAAGAAAGCTTGTTAAAATTATTATAACGAAATTCCCCTTGAATGAAATGCAATGCCATTAATCATAAAGGGAGTATAACATGTAAAAAAAGGCATGTACATTAGGTTGTGCTTTATAAGTGCAAATCATTTACAACGTCCCTAATGCTAGCTGCAGATCAAAGGAAGGACATCATCAATTTTAATGTGCTGGAATATCAGTAGCATAGATTACACAAAGGAAACAAATTTCTTATTGAGCCTACTGCTTGGTTGAAAGTGCATGGTCCTACATAACTCTGATTCAGATTCATACACTTGGCTAGGGTGCATTTCCCCGTGCAAATTTAGCTCTTAGGTTATGTAATATAAGAAGAGGGAGTTTTTCATTGTAATGAGGTTGAATTTTTTGGGAGTTTCCCCTCCTTGGAGCTTAATGGATATATTTCCTTGGAACATATGTGAAGTGTAAGGGTTTCTATCCTATCAATACAAGAATTATGTTTCTTTTTCTAAATGTTGTTGGTGATGTGTAGAATTGTTAGAACTCACTTTTCTGGGTCATATGAGAAGGGTATATCTGCCATGCTGGAAGGGTTTTATGTCAGGAGTCTCCCTCTATTTCCCTTTGACGTCTTATGCATGATTGTATTAGCTTCATCCTATCGTATTCTAGAGTTGTTGCTTGTAATACATCATCATGTAAGCCACACCCATTAGCAATGTTTTGATGTGCCACCTTTTGGGCCCTCCTAGCCTATTTTCTACATTCATTTTTCAGCATTTTAGGGATTCTTGTGGCATGCTTTAGTGACCTTTGTTGTCCTAACCATCCATGGACTTGCCCTCCCTGACTAACCTCTTGTCTCCATTTGCCCTTGTTGGTATATGCACTAATATCTTGATTCTTCCATCACTCTATTATTTTTTATGCTACAACCATGTTTTGCTAAGCTATCTCTTCATATCACCTTGAGCCTTCTTGTCGTAGTCTTAGCACTCATATCTTAGGGAAGGCCCCCTTGTGTTGGATAAGAGCCAACCTAAGTGTAGAAGAGGGTTGGTGAGGTGACAATGGCCTCCCTCTTAGTTGCTCACGGGCTAGCATTGTTCTTTTGGGCTTTAATTTCACATGCTAGTTTGTGCAGCAATAGGGTTCATTCTCTTTCTCTCATGGTCTTTTAGACTTGACTCTATCTGAACCTCCTATTGAGTGTTTCTTCTTCACAACCTTGTGATTACTTCTCATTCCCTTTGGTTTTATTTGGTCAGCCTTGTGAGGAGTAAAAACTTTATTAATCTTAGCAATTAAAACATTTTTATTCATATGTTTGATAATTTTGTTAGATTCTCATACAATTATAGCAATATAATTTAATTGCATATAATCAATAGGATCACTAGAAGAAAGACAAAGCACAAAAACAATAAACACGGGAGTTTATCCTGGGAAACCCAATAGGGAGAAAAACCATCAACCTTCGTATAGAGATGATCAATTCCGAGAACAAAGTACAAGAATGAGAGAAAGAAAGTGGAAGAACTCTCCAAGTAAAAACCCCAAAAATACTTCTCCTTGCTGCAAATGTGAACTTCTCTCCAAGTGATGCGAACTTGCTTGTGATGAGTGAGTGACCAAATGAGGCACAAGTCCTCTCTATTTATACACTTGCCAAACTGGCTTTTTCCCTAACCGGGCCGACTTGTCTAACTGACAGGGCCGACTTGACTTGGGGAGAAATAAAAAAATGTTTATTTAATTCTTTTCTTTGTGTATTTTATCCCCAAGGTTTACATTGATTCTTTCAAGGGTTTTACATGATTAATTACATCAAAATCAACTCCCGTAGGAGGTACAAATCAATACAATAAAATACAATAAGAATATCTTCCGAAGTTGCACTAATTCCAACACTCCCTCTCAACAAGGAAGGTATTCTTCGGACACGTTAATCATCAACATCACGATCATCTAGGTCTCATCTGTCTCGATCATCCCTATACATACTGAAGGTTGTCAACGCAGTCTCAGTCCTTCGAGAAGTGTCATCATGCATCTGCTCCACTCAATGCATCGGTGGATCCATAAATCAGCTCAGCAACTCTACACAGTCCATCGGAGAGTACAGCAAGCATCATCTCATCCCAGTCCATCGGGAATAATCAACACAGTGTGCATCCACTCAACCCAGTCCTTTGGGGAAAATGCACCAACTCAACTAGTCCTTCGGTGAGTTCAAAAGTAGCATGTGCCAGTGTGCATCAATCTCTCCATCCCATCTCAGGATGTCTGAGAGATCTCCTCACTCTATCCCAAAGTGATCCGGAGAATACAATGGCCTCTCCATCCAATTTGGATGTTCGAGAGATTCACATGACCATCTGCTACTTGTCTGTCTCTATTGCCGATGGGATCATCCCATTCCTGGCTGAGAACCTGGACGAGCAGAGGTATAAGTTTCACACGACCATCTACTACCTGTCTGTCTCTACTGTCGATGGGATCCTCCCATACCTGGCTGAGAACCTGGACAAGTAGAGGTACATGTGTGGAACCAAGCTTCACACGACCATCTACTACCTGTCCATCTCTACTGCTGAGGGATCCTCCCATACCTGGCTGAGAACCTGGACGAGTAGAGGTACCTGTGTAGAAGCAAGGTAAGTGTTTGTCTCCAAATCATAAGCTTCACATGACCATCTACTACTTGTTTGTCTCTACTGCCGATGGGATCCTCCCATACCTGGCTGAGAACCTGGACAAGTAGAGGTACCTATGTGAAGGTCTATCTCCATATCATCTTTCCCTCTCAAGGAGGGACATGTTCTCTTCCACTCCAAGTCTTCCACGAAAGCATTCAAACTTTATCCTGGGAAGAGGCTTGGTAAGAACATCTACAGTCTAGTCATCTGTCGGAACATATTGTAACTCGACCGCACCTTTCTGCACCATATCACGAATGTGGTGATACCGAATCTCTATATGCTTCGACTTGTCATGGAATACGAGATTCACTGACAACTACACACGGCTCTGGTTATCACAGTGAATCACAGTTGGCTCTAGAATCTGGCCAAAGAATCCTGCAAGGAGTTTCCGAAGCCATATAGCTTCTCGAGCTGATGTACTAGCAGCCATATACTCGACCTCTGCAGTACTGAGTGCTATTGAGGTTTGCTTCCTGATGCACCAGGAAATCACTACAGAACCCAAGCTGGAGCAACATCTGGAAGTACTCTTCCTATCTGTAGCACATCCAGCCCAATATGAGTCTGGAAATCCTTGCAATCTCAATTCACACTCTGAAGCATATCTGAGGCCATATCCCACAGTGCCACGTAGGTACCTGAGCACATGTTTTGCAGCAACCCAATGAATCTGTCTCGGCTCGCACATGAATTGGCTGAGAACACTCACAGCAAAACATATATCTAGTCTAGTGTTCGTCAGGTACATCAAGGATCCAATCAGCTGGTGATACATAGTAGGATCAATCAAATTTGAATCTGAAGCAAAGTCCCTCAACTTCTTCAAATTTGCATTCATCGGTGTGGCCATGGACTTACAGTCCAACATTCTGAATCTCTTCAGAATATCAATGGTGTATTTTCCTTGACTTAGGAAAATCTCCTTCTGCCTCTGCCATACTTCTAATCCCGAGAAGTAATGCATCAATGCAAGATCCTTCATTTCAAACTCAAAGACAAGTTTCTTCTTACACCATACAATAAGTTTCTCATTTCCAGTGAGAAACAGATCATCAACATAAAGCACCAAAATCAGTGGCTCATCATCCACAACCTTGTAGTAAACGTTGGGGTCTGCATCACTCTTGGTGAATCCCAAGCTCATCAATATCCGTCTATCCATCCATACCAAGCATGAGGTGCTTGCTTGAGTCCATATAGGGCCTTTTTCAGCTTACATACGTGAGACTCCTTTCCATGGACAACAAATCCTTTTGGTTGTTCAATGTAAACTTCTTCCTCGATAACACCATTGAGGAAAGCGGTCTTGACATCCATTTGATGCAACTTCCATCCCATAGTTGAAGCTATAGCAATGATCGACCTGATGGAAGTATATCGAGCCACAGGAGCAAATGTCTCATCATAATCAACTCCCTCTTTCTAAGAGAATCCTCTGGCAACAAATCTAGCCTTGTGTTTTTCAACACTACCATCTACTCCATGCTTTATTTTGTAAAGCCACTTGGAAGTCACTACTAACTTCCCCTCAAGTCTCGGTACAACCTCCCACACAGCATTCTTCATGATGGATTGGTATTCTTCCATCATGGCATCCTTCCAAACTTGGTGTTTGGATGCTTCTTCATAGGTGGTAGGTTCCGAGTCAATGATGTGACTCATCAATGCTACATAACTCGAGAACCTCTGAGGTCTCTTGCTTTCTCGAAAAGTACCATGTGGAGCTTCATGCCCCTCTACATCCTGCAATATCTATTATGCCCATCTAGGACTTTTCCGACTTACTACAATATATGTGGGAGCATCAACTAGCCCAACTGGATCAATGGGATCGATCGATTCATCCTTCTCTACTAACTCCCTTTGAACTACTGGAGGGGGAGATGACCTCATCTCCTTTGGGTCTAGCATCTCCTCATCATTGATCTCCTTATCAGATCCTCTGCCTTTCCTGATAGCCATCTCTTCTTCAAAGGATACATCCCTACTGACTTCAATCTGTCTTGATCTTGGGATGTAAATTCTGTAAGCCTTTGAAGACTCTCTGTATCCCACGAAAGTTCCCTTCTTGCCTGAAGGTTCTAACTTCATCCTTTTCTCCTTGGGCACATGAATGTATACTGGACAACCAAAGATACGAAGGTAGCCCACTTCTGGTTTCACTTCTGTGAAAGCTTCTTCCGGAGTCATGTTCTTCAAAATTTTATGAGGGCATTTGTTTTGTACATAGACAGTTGTTCTAGACGCTTCTACCCACAAGAACATCGCTAGACTCTAGTCATGTATCATGCCTTTGGCTGCCTCCACAATTGTTCTATTCTTTATTTCCGCAACCCCATTTTGTTGAGGGCTGTAGGGAACTGTGAGCTCCCTCTTAATTCTTGCTTCCTTGCAGAAATCATTGAAATCTGTAGAGGTATATTCTCCACCATTATCTAATCTTAAGATCTTAATTCTCTTTCCCGACAAATTCTCGACTTGTGCTTTGAATTCTTTGAATTTGTTGAGCACTTCCTCGGATTCCTTGGTCTTGAGAAAGTATATAAAAGTCTTCCGTGAGTAGTCATCAATAAATGTTACATAATAATTATAGCCACCCAATGAAGCAACAGTCATGGGTCCACACAAGTCAGAGTGCACTAGATCCAAAATTCCTTTAGATCTGCTCTCACTATTTGGGAAGGATCCCTTGGCATTCTTGCCAAGTCCACATCCTCTACATATTCCATCATGGTCTACATGAAGCACTGGTAGACCTGTCACTATATTTCTTAACGCTGGGAGAGCTTTATAGTTTAGATGAGCTAGTCTTCTGTGCCATAGCTCACCCATACTGGAAGAGTCATGTACTAGGGCTTGAGTTGGTGGAGTGCTCAATCGATACAGGCTCTCCTCTCTCACACCAATTACTTTTGTTGTGTTCATGCTTGAGTTCTTGTGCCAAGCAAGAACTCTTCCATCTGAAAATGCAACTTTATATCCCTTGTCCTCCAAAGCAGATATGGAGACAAGATTTCTTTTGATGCTAGGTACATAAAGCACATCACTCAAATGTAATGTGTCACTAGATTCTAACTGGACAGAGGTAGCCCCAGATCCTCTCATAGTATAATTAGCATCATCCCCAAGTACAACACGAAGATGAGATTCTTTCTCAATTATTTCTGAAAGATTTTCTTTATAACCATTCATATGTCTAGAAGCACCACTATCTATGAGCCATGTATCACTAGTGGTGGGAACAGTACATGATAAAGCTAATATGAAGAATTATGTACGATCTTCATTCCTTTGCTTCTTATGATGATGGTCTTCTTCTACATCAACAGCTGAGGCTTCATACTTCCTCTTGTTTGAGCTTGGACAGTTGCTGGCATAATGACCATAGGTCTTGCACCTGAAGCATTATATATGTGATAGATCATTCTTCTTATTCTTATGATTTGAAGGAGGGCTTGATCTCCTTCCTTGGCATTTATGGTTATGAAATTTTCTTCCCTTTCCCTTGCCTTTCTTGGCATGGGCCATGAATGCTTGATTCTCCTCAGGTTGAGTGCCATGGAGTTTTTGTCTTGCTGCTATCCTTGTCTCTTCCTGAGTGCAATCTGCCCATAACCTGTCAAATTTGGGCAGCTTGGTTCGGCCACTTATGCTTTGAATGAATGACTCCCAAGATGGTGGAAGACCATTTAGAGTAGTAAGGACAAGCTCCTTATCATCAATGGGTTCTCCACTGGAACTTAGCTTGTCCCTTAGTTCTGTGATCCTCATGAAGTATGAGACAATTGATTCTAACTTAGACATCTTCATATTTGATAGTTGGTTCCTCCATGTGAGAGTCCAATTGATGCTACTATGTTCAAATAGTTTCTTTGGGGTTTTGAACATATTCCTAGTTGTCTTCTTCTAAGATATTTGAGGAACCAAATGATCTTTGACTGAGTCTGCCAAGATTCTTCTTGCTCTAGCATCATTCTTCCTCCAATGAGACTTTTCTTCTTCGGCTTCTAGTTCTGGAACCTTCTCATTGACAATCTTCAAAAGATCATTTTCTTCTAATATGAGAAGTGTTGAAATATATAGCTTTGGAAGCTATTTTTTGTTGTAATTAAACTATGTACATAAAAAGCTTTTTCATGCCAAGTGTCAAAACTTATGTCAAGTGTCAAAAGGCTGATGCCAAGTGTTAACTTTATGACCAAGTGTCAAAAGGTCGATGCCAAGTGTTAACTTTAGGACCAAGTGTCAAAAGGTTGATGCCAAGTGTTAACTTTAGTACCAAGTGTCAAAAGGCTCATGCAAGTGTCAAACTGATGCCAAGTGTCAAAAGGCTCATGCCAAGTGTCAAACTCAACCCTAAGGGGTTGCTTAGGGCAGCCAAGCCCAAGTATAAACGGGGCTAACCGCTATCACTTGGACACACAATTTTGGAAAAAGACTTCTCTTGTTAGGATGCCACTAATCAAGGTTGATACTTGTTGTCCGCCAAACTGCACACCAGCAGCAGAAATCTTTCGAAACCTATCTCCTTCACTGGGAAGTGGGGAGAGGTGTGGCCTTGGGGGCAAGCAATGAGCCAGGTACTGTCACCTGAATCCCAACTCCTCCGTTTAGGCTAACTCCTAACGAAGCCAAGGGGGGTAGTCCCTACAAAGAGTTTCACTAAGGCTCTTGTGTTTTTTAGGTTTTAAGTGTGAATGATGCGGATGGGTGTTGTTTAGGAGTTTATAATGATGAGACCAATTAAAAGATGAGATAAGCACAAGATAATGACGCAATCCACATTGCTAAATAAGATAACAAGATTCACAGTATATTTCAAGACTTAACAATCATATGAAGCATTCACAACAAAACTAACACAAGGACAAATGGTCCTGATTAAGATATAAACCTTTAAATACCAGTGCCTTATGGAGTCAAAATAAAGAACAAAGATTGTGATGCTAAATGTGTGGGTCTTGAGAAATGCTGTTCGTGAGATCGTTTTGAAATTTATCTTGGTAAATTGTAAATTTTAATAGTCTTGATTATTAGGGCTAAGAACAAGGATATCAAAAGAGTAGAACCTTAACCAGGACAAATGCTGGAAACCTCTTAGATGATAGGTCGGGAGCACCCAGATTGCAAAGAGGACAAGTGTACTTTACGGCTTGACCGCCCTCGAGTCTGACAGTAGATTCCCGACACCACCTGTTTCAGGAAGCAACCTCAGTGATTTGAACTGGTTTCGGTTTTGGGCAAAGTTTTAATTATGTTATCGCTTGCAAGTTTAACAAGTCTTCCACCTTTCTGAGTAGTAGCCCAACCGTTTCCGGTTGGCAGAGCATACAGGTGTTGGACAAATGACCAAAGTAAATTAATTAGGGGGAATGTGGATTGAAATATTTTAATTATTAAGAGCACTTGTTCAACCCTCTGACAAAGAGCGCTCTTGACTTAGTCTTAAGACCACAGTTCAAGAGACTTTCTATTCTAAAATGCCTAATGCAGGGGGAAAGTGCAAATCTATATGCTCTCCGACAGAGAGTGCTCTTGACTTGGATTTGGCCAAGTTCAAGAGGCTTCGTTTATTTTAAGAAACCAGAAGCAATTTGTAAAGATTGTAGAAATAAATGAAACTTAAAAAAGACTTGAAGAAATGATAACCACAAGATATTATGATGCCTCTACAGATAACAGAAAGCAAAACTAGTGTTCTACCAAACAGATTTACACTAATGGTGGGATCAACCTCCGAACAAGGTCAACCTCTAAGAACCGCCCGCACTTGAGAACTTCCAGCTAGCTGAAAGCTCTACCAAGGAAACTGACGGGGAAGGAAGAGTAACCACAAATTATGTGGTCCTGCCCCTAGGATGGGATCCCAAGGATACAACTTCCGATCAAAGGCTTGGAAGAGAAATACAAGATAAAATAAAAAACTACTCTAAAGCAAAATTTGAAAGATCTAACCCAATCACAACACTCTTCCCCAAATGGGGAAGAAAACCAAAAAGTGGAGGCCCCTCCACTTGAACTTTTTATTTATCGTGTACAATTGCCTTGGGTTTTAAAACCTTGAAGGACTTTTCTAAGAAACTTAAGATAAACAAAAATTTACAATAAAACCTGAAAGCCTTTGAAGGCTAGTACAAAAAAGGAGATTGTGCTTTTGTTGGTTTATTGCTTGATTTTGACCTTCTCCTTGAAAGTGCTTGCTCCTCTTCGAATGTGCTCCAAAAGTTCTATTCCTTCTTTCGAGGAACCTACAAAAACTCGAAAAATACACTCAACATGCACCCATTAAGTGTCAAAAATCCAAAAATTTGAAAACTACCAAATCTAATCTAAAAGATTTAAGCCCAAAACATGAAAAACTTGAGATTTCTGTTCGAAAATATTTGTATGGGGAAACGGACCAGCGAACAACAAACTCTTAAAAGACGATGGGAAAGAGATCTAAGAAATAAAAATTTTAAGAAATTTTTATGGAAAAATTTTCTATCTTTAAAATGGAAACTAGACTAAAACAATGCAAGCTATACTAGTGAAGTAGATTGAGATCTAGGATGCCCTTTAAACTATCTTTTCAATGCATGAAAATAAAAGAAACCTAAGATCTAACTCTTAACAAGATACCTTGCAAACTAGAAATAAGCTAACACTACTAATCAAATCGTTTTTGTTGTTTTTTTAGTCTTTTTAGGGCTCTTTGGAGAGGTGGACGAATGGATCTAAAGGAAAAGAATGGGAACCAAGGGTTTGGACGAGAGGAGACTATGAGGGAGAAGTGAAGGGAATGGAGGAATGATGGAAACTAGGATGAGAGGGAGCCAAACGAAATAAAGAGGAAAACTAGGGCAAGAAGATGGATAGTGGTTTGTAGAAGAAGAGGATGGACAAAAATGAATAGGTGAGAAAGCTAATCTAGTGAATGTGGGCTTGAAGATATAAGCTTAGAACCAAGAAGTTTGCTTTTGAAAGTAGTTGATGGTGAAGCAAGAGACTCTTCTTTTGCTAGTGCTTAATGTTGTCCGCCAAACTGCACACCAGCAGCAGAAACCTTTCGAAAGCTGTCTCCCTCACTGGAAAGTGGGGAGAGGTGTGGCCTTGGGGGCAAGCAATGAGCCAGGTGCTGTCACCTGAATCCCAGCTCCTCCGTTTAGGCAAACTCCTAACGAAGCCAAGGGGGTTAGTCCCTAAAAGAGAGTTTCACTAAGGCTCTTTCTGTATTTAAATGTTTTTGATGTAGTGATGCGGATGGGTGTTGTTTAGGAGTTTTTTGAATGATAACTAGAACAGAATTAAACACGCAATCCACGTTGCAAAATTCACAAGATACAAAATGAAAAATGACAATATACTTCGACTTAGAAATTGAAGTGAAGCATCCACAAGATAGATATTAAGCAAATGACAAGGACATATGGTCCAGATTTCAAAGATGTATAAATATTACAGACCAGTGCCAAATGGAGTCAAATGAAACTTATGATGCTAAAATAAAATAAGTCGAAAGTAAATGTTGTGAGGACGTTTTGCAATTGTTCTTGGTAAATTTTACGTGTTTTAGATGTTCTTGATTATTAGGCTAAGACCAAAGGTATCAAAAGATGGTGGAACCTTACCCAAGGAAAGTACTGGCAACCCTAAGTGATCTGTCGGGAGCACCCAGATTGCAAAGAGGGCAAGTGTGCTTACGGCTTGACCGCCCTCGAGTCTGACAGTGATTTCCCGGCACCACCTCTCGTGGGGAAGAACAGTAATTTGCCTTGGTTGAGGTTTTGGGTAAAAATTTTAATTAAGTTATCGATCGTAAATTATCAAGTCTTCCACCTTTCTGAGTACTAGCCCAACCTTTTCAGGTTGGCAGAGCATACGGGTGTAGGACAGAAACCAAGATAAATTAATTAAAGGGTGTGTGAGTGAAAAATTTTATTATTTAAGAAACCTTGTTCAACTCTCCGACAGAAAGCGCTCTTGACTCGGTCTTATGACCACAGTTCAAGAGACTTGCTAGATTAACAATGCCTAATGCAGGGAAATGCAAGAAACTAAAATGCCCTCCGATAGAGGGTGCTCTTGACTTGGATTATGGCCAAGTTCAAGAGACTTTGGTTTATTTTAAAGAAACAGAAAGTAGCAGCAGTATATCTCAGATTGAAACAGACTTCAAGCAATATTACTGATCGCAAGATATAAATTATCACTAATGATAATGCCTGCAAGATAAACAAATCTAGTGTTCTACCACACAAAATTAATCTACTAGGTGGGATTGGTCCCCAAAACAGGATCAACCGCTAGAACCCCTGCACTTGAGAACCTCCAGCTAGCTGAAAGCTCTACCAAGGAAACCGACGGGGATGGAAGAGTAACCACAAATTATGTGGTCCTGCCCTTGAGACGAAATCTCAAGGATACAACTTCCGGCTGAGGGCTTTGGAAGAGAAGCAAGATAAAATGCAATATAAAACTAAACTACCCAAGAATCTCTTTCAGGTTGAAGACCCTACTCGGGAAAGCATGGGGGTAAGTAGATATGGAATATAATCAAGATGACTTATTTGAAGCAAAACTTAAACTAAGAGCATGAAAATGTAAATCTAAGCTAAAACCAACCACAAGACCCAACACCCTTCCCCAAATGGGGAAGAAGACCCAAAAAGTGGAGGCCTACTCCACTTAAAAGTTTTATTAGATAATTACAAGTGCCTCAAGGGAAAATCCTTGAAAGGTCTTTTAATGACTACCTAGAAACAACTTATAAAAATTTAATGGATCGGAGCCCTTGATGGCCTTTACAAAGGATAAGAAGAAATATTTTGGAATATGTCTTATGATGCTTGAGTTCCTCTTCTCTCTTCGATTTGATCTTTAGATTTGAGAGATCTTTCTCTTCCCACAATCCTACCACAAGGATAAGCCAATAACTCATGCACCCATTAGCGTTAGAAATCTAATCAAACTTTGAACAATAAAGTCTAAGTTTGCTAAGTAGGACTAAAACATGAAAAAGCATGAGATTTTGTCTTAAAATATTTAATATGGTAAAACGGACCAGCAAGCTAAAATGCCCCAAAATATGGTGGGAATGAACATGCAACCATAAAATTTTACACTATCCTATGTGCCAATGTGTTTGTCTTTGAAATAAAGCTAAGAACTTGTATTGATAGATACTAGATGCAAGTTATAATACTATTTCTAAAGCATATACTAGGAGCTACTTAAGCAAAATGATTGAGATCTAATCTACTTCAATCAAAGGACAAGATCTAGGCTCATAAAATAAGTCTAACAAAACCAACTTCTAACTTGTTTAATGTTTTGTATTTTGTTGTGTTTTGGCAGGTGGACGAGGGGGCACTTAAGAGAGGAACGGGTGCTAAAGGAGGTAAGACGAGAGCACAAGAGGAGAAAGGCGAATGGAGAAGGAGAAGCTTGGAAGAGAGGAGGAAAAATGGGAGAAGATAAGGAGGGACGAATGCAAGCTAGGGAAGCAAAAATGAAGTGGGACGAAGTCTAGGATGAAGATAAACCTATGGGGAAGCAGATCTAGGGCAAGGGCTTCAAGTGGAACACTTGAGATGGTAAAAACACCGCCTTGGAAATCCTCCAGTTAACCGGTGATACGCCGACAACGAGTGTTGAAGAGAGCACAAGGGAACAAATCCCAAGTTATTCCCCAAGGTTGAAGGAACTTCAACCTTATGGAGTTCTAATCTATAGCTTGAAGACAAGGTAACTTGGGTCAAGGCTAGAGGGGCTAGAAATGGCTTAGCAAGTCAAAACAAAAAATTCAAGGAGCAAAGTAGAAGGCTAGAAGAGATGTAAGCCTATAGTAACAAGTAACCAAACATATATTTTTAGAAGTTTGATGGAGAAGATCTAACTCTCTTTGTTTCCCAAATCAAAAAAGTTAAAGCTCCTTTGGTCTCGTTTATGGAGTGAAGATATACCTGCAATAACCTTAAGCATGAACAATACAATTGAAAAAAAACATTTAAGTGAAAAGATCTAGATACATGCTACTTGTGCTAAATTGTTAGCCATCATGAACATGTTCTACAACTTAAGAACCTCAAATGAAATGTAAAACAATATCACCTCAATATCAAGTGAAACAAGCACATCAAAAGCCTCCACGTTTTTGACCTCCAAAGTCTCAACTTTATTCCAATTAAAAGCGTTTACAATTTTATCAAAGCTTCGATGCACAAAAATCCATGAGATAATAACCCAACATGGGCCTCTCTTTATAGTAAAAGACTCTCAAATCCTAAGCCTAAACCCTAGGTCGAATTGGCAAATGGTAGGTGAGTCGAATTCCAATCAATCCAAGGCTTGGAGAGGTGAACAATAGCCAAAGTCGAGTTTATGGTAGGTGAAGGGCATGAGGTGGCAAGGACTCGACTTTGGGAAGTAATATCAACGAGTAAGCATGCTACAACAAGGAAGGGAGTGAACTAGAGGTAGGAATGACGTGAGGAGTGGTAGGAAGGGCGTGAGCTATGTGGAGGCATGCGATTTGGTTAATGGATGACAAGTGGAAAAAGGTAGGTGCTAATTCGCATGGGTGAGAGCCAAGCTAAACCACTAACCAATGAGCACATTCCAACAAGGCTAGAACTCGGCTTTGATAGAGATTGACGTGAGCTTTTAGGGGATTGCGAGCTAGTTGTGAGCTTAACACGTGGTAAAGGGTAGATAGAACTCGAGCCATGAAGGGAGGCAATCTATGGTGGGTGTGGTGAGTCATGAGGGCGCCCACCTTATCATTAATACAAAACCACCAACCCAAACACCAAGTGACACATCAAAAATCGATTTTCTATGAAGGAGGGCGAATTTGTTTGAAGGGATAACACTCTGGTGACTGGATAGTTGACTGGATGGGCTTGGAGTTGATTGGAGTCCTCCTAAATGCTCATTGCCATGTCATTTAGCCCTTTATTTTAATCAAATTGATTAATTTTGGAGAGATTTGGATTATCTCCAAAATAATCAATTTTATTATTTTAATTAATAATTTCTCTGTAAATGGCTTTTCAGAGAAAATATTAATTATGGGGCTGAATTGACATCCGAAAGTTGGGTTTAGCTGCTCCACGGGTCATGTGTGATTTTTGGCTTATGAAACGAGCCATCAAACACTAAGTTCGGACCCCGGATGACTGACATATTACAAATTATTATTTCTCTATTTAAACTATAGAGAAATTTATTAAATTTAAAAAATAATTAAAACCCGAATTTCGACGGACCCGGTAAAAAAAATTCGAAATTTTTTCTGAGGGTTTTATGGACCTAGGACATGACCGACACCTATTCTAACAGTGTCTAGTAGGCTTATATACATTAGTTGGCCTCTAATAACCCCCCATGGCCAAATTTTCAAAATCGGGCATTCCAGCTTTGGAGGAGCGGGAGAAAACCTCATCGATTATACCTCGCCTTAAGCAAAGCATAATTGACAAGGGAAAAAACTCCTTGGAATGCCTTAGTTGCTTAATCCAGTCATGAGAAACCGAGGCACTCAGATCCTACTAGCACACTTTTATTACAAACCCCCATGGGGCCATGGTCATGTCGACTCAAAAAACAAAACAAGCTAACCACAACTGGCTAGCTACAAAATGCTGGATCATCCGATACACTGGAATCAAACATTCATCATGTTTGTCAAATGGCGACTCTCCAGAAAATCCAACTATGGTACAAAAAGTTGGTAACACTTAACAAGTAGAGAGATCTTTGGCCAAAAATGGAGTGAAGGAGAACCTGCAAAAGCTCACAAAACCATTAGCAATACCTGCAAATAACATATGATTTAAGCGAATAGAGAAGATATACATGCATGTGCTAGATTGTTATCCTTCTAAGCATATAAATCAAAACTAAATAATCATAAACATATGAAAAAATGACACAATATCACCTCAAGAGTGTGATGAAGCATGGCCACCAAGAGCCCCCAAGAATTTGACCTCCAAAGTCACGACTTTATTAAATATAATTCACAATTACAATTGCTCAGAGTTTCTTTGCATAAAAGACCATGAGAGAATGGCCAAAATGCCATCTCTTAAATAGCTAAACTAACCACCAAAACCCTAAGTCGAATTGGCCATAAGAGAGCCAAAAGCACTTGACAAAGTCGAATCTCCAGTCAAAATCCCAATCAAAACCGAGTTGAGAGCCAATCTGCACCTAACAATTCGAATCTCATTGGTTGGGAATGGGGAGGTGGCCTCCACCTAGGCAAGGCGCCCCCCACTCTCCATAGGAAACTCCATCAAACAAATAAATGATTGCCATGTGTGAAGTCGAGCTCCAAGCTAAAATTGACGTGAGGGCCTCAAGGAGGGCGTGAATGCCGCCTAGGATGAGCTTGGAGTGTTGTAGTTGGTGGTAACATAAGTTATGAAGGGAGCCAATGCATAAATCAAGGGATGGCACCTACCATATCCATTAGTGCAACCACCAACCCAATAACCAATTGCCAACATACCCAATCAAATTTCTCTTTGAAGGAGGGCGAATTGCTTGATGTAAATGAGCTTGTGCTGACTGTATGCTCAACTGAATGATGACTGAGATGATTGGGATCATCATTAATGTCCAGTGCCATGTCAACTAGCCTTTTACTTTATTCCAATTGGATTATTTTGGAGAGATTTGGATTATCTCCAAAATAATCAATTTTATTATTTTAATTAATAATTTCTCAGTAATTGGGTTTTTTGAGAAATTATTAATTATGAGGCCTAGCAGACATCCGAAACTTAGGATAAATTGGACCGGGGATCATGAATGATTTTTGGCTTAAGGTTAGAGCCTCCAATCATCAAATTCGGATCCCGGACGACTGACATATTACAAATTGATATTTCTTTATTTAAACTATAGAGAAATTTATTAAATTTAAAAAATAATTAAAAACCCAAAATCGACGGACACGGTAAAAAAATTTCAAAATTTTTTCTGAGGGTTTTATGGACCTAGGACATGACCGACACTTATTCTAACAGTGTCTAGTAGGCTTATATACATCAGTTGGACTCTAATAAGCCCCCATGGCTAAAATTTTCAAAATCGGGCATTCCAGCTTTGGAGGAGCGGGAGAAAACCTCATCGATTATAGCTCGGCTATAAGCAAAGTATAATTGACAAGGGAAAAAACTCCCTGGAATACCTTAGTTGCTTAATCAAGTCATGGGGAACCGAGACACTCAGATTCTACTAGCACACTTGATTACAAACCCCATGGGGCCATGGTCATGTCGACTCAAAAAACAAAACTGGCTAGTCACAAATGCTGGATCATCTGATACACTGGAGTCAAACACTTATCATGTTTGTCAAATGGCGGCTCTTCAGATAATTCAACTATGGTACAAATAAGTTAGTAACAATACTATTGTTACTAACTGCTACAAGGAGGGAGATAAGGCTGCTACAGTGTCTAACATAAGTCTGCTACAGCAAGAGGTCATCACAGTCAATTTTGGGATCATTATCAGCCTGTTACTGTAAGTGTGTTATCAGTTGTTAGTGGAGTTTATAAGTGTTGAAACAGAGGTATTGTTTCAGCACTACTTAGTTAGTTCAAAGTCTTGTACTGGTATTGTACGTTGTTGAGGAATCTAAAGAGAAGTTTTGGCTGGGTTTTCTACCCCAAGAGGGTTTCCCATGGTAATCTTGTGTTCTCTCTGTGATTGTCTTACCTTCAGTGATCCTTACTTATGTAGGTGTATGTTATGATTGATATATGTTGCAAAAAATTTAAAATTTATACATACATCTAGTTTTTCCAACAAGAAGAACCCTAGACTTCCATGAGATGAAATTGGAAGCCCCATCCAGACAATCTTCAACCTTCATTCTAATCATTTTGACTGCAAATCTGGACGAGAAACCTTAGCAGGAGCTAGGTCAAAAATGAAGATTGGATTCTTGAGAAACTGACTCCACGGAAAGGTGTGCGCTAGCAAGGCGAGTTGAGAGAAGGTAGGGCCGAGCCAATTATGTGGAATAAGTAGGGCAAAACTTGAAACCCTAATTTCTCTTGCAGCTGTAGAATTAGGTCAAAAAATGAAATTTCTTAGAATTAATTATTAAATTATGCCTTCACCAAAAG
Source organism: Larix kaempferi (assembly GCA_027924585.1). NCBI lineage: Eukaryota > Viridiplantae > Streptophyta > Pinopsida > Pinales > Pinaceae > Larix > Larix kaempferi. The sequence goes on along the minus strand of BSBM01000591.1, from coordinate 3,021,734 downwards.
ATGCGCCTTCCCTATGGCGAAGTTTCCAAGGCTCTTTTCCTGCCAAATTGATGAGGAAAGGCCTCAGAATGTGAAACCCTAGCTTCCAACAATGGCTTCTTCTAGAACTGCTCTGATACCATGTTAGATTTTCATACAATTATAGCAGTATAATTTAATTGCATATAATCAATAGGATCACTAGAAGAAAGACAAAGCACATAAACAATAAACACGAGAATTTATCCCGGGAAACCCAATAGGGAGAAAACCCAGCAACCTTCATATAGAGATGATCAATTTTGAGAACAGAGTACAAGAATAAGAGAAAGAAAGTGGAAGAACTCTTTGTTACTGGACAAACTAGCAGGGCTAATTCCCATTAATCAAATATAAGAACTGTGACCGAATGTCACCACGATCACAATTCTAACATCTTCGGAGTGTCGAAACCTCCAAGGGGAAGGACCCTTAATTATCATGTGGAACACTTAGGCAACAAAGACTATGTTTGCTATGCCACGTTAGTATACACCAGTGCCTTTTGGAGTCTGTGAATAAGATAAAAAAACTACGAAATCTCATTCAACAAGTAAGTGACAATATTATCCTCTGAAATAACTAGCATTCATATATCTTGCAAGTTGTGATATAACCGAACATAGGACTAATATCATCAATAATGTTATGCACTAAAATAATTATAAATTTATCCTTTTCAATAATCAATTAATATTTTTTAGAACAAAGAACTTTCCAACCAAATTACATCAAGGATCAAGTGTTTAACTACTGAAAACAAACAACTCAAAACTTCCTAAATACCAAATCTCACATCATCCACCGGCTACTTTCCAACGTTTATTCACTCACTGGTATGCAAAAGCCTATGAAAACTTCCAGCAATCCAAAAACCCAGCAACCTTCGTATAGAGATGATCGATTCCGAGAACAGAGTACAAGAATAAGAGAAAGAAAGTGGAAGAACTCTATTACTAGGCAAATTAGCAGAGCTAATTCCCAGTAATCAAATATAAAAATTGTGACCCAATGTCACCTCGATCACAATTCTAACTTCTTCGGAGTGTCAAAACCTCCAAGGGGAAGGACCCTTAATTATCCTGTGTAACACTTAGGCAACAAAGACTATGTTTGCTATGCCACGTTAGTATATACCAGTGCCTTTTGGAGTCTGTGAATAAGATAAAAAACTACGAAATCTCATTCAACAAGTAAGTGACAATATTATCCTCTGAAGTAACTAGCATTCATATATCTTGCAAGTTGTGATATAACCGAACATAGGACTAATATCATCAATAATGTTATGCACTAAAATAATTATAAATTTATCCTTTTCAATAATCAGTGTATATTTTTTAGAACAAAGAACTTTCCAACCAAATTACATCAAGGATCAAGTGTGTAACTACTGAAAACAAACAACTCAGAACTTCCTAAATACCAAATCTCACATCATCCACAAGCTACTTTCCAACGTTCATTCACTCACTGGTATGCAAAAGCCTGTGAAAACTTCCAGCAATCCAAACACCACCAGTATTGCATTCACTAAATAATAGTTCACTGTACGTTATCTCAGACTTATTAGCAGAATTAGAATGTAAGAATTATGGCAAATACCAAGTCTGATTTTAGGTTTAGGGTTTAGTTTTAGGATTTTTTTTTTTTTTTAATTTTTAGGGCTTCCTAAAATTTCGCCTTAGGGTTTTTAGGGCTTTAAATGGTAGGCCGAATTTGTAGGAGGGAGGGCCAAAAATTAAGGTTTTTTCAAGAATTTTTTATTTTTTTAAGATTTTAGGGCTTCCTAAAATTTTGCCCTAGGGTTTTTAGGGCTAAAGAGGGCAGGCTGAATTTGTAGGAGAGAGGGCCGAAATTTTAGAAAGGCCAAAAAATCGAAAAAAAATAATAATTTTTTTTATTTTTTAGGGTTTTTAACATAAAATTGCAGACCTAATTCTACCATGAAAATGCAAGTAAAATTTAGTAAAAGTTGATAACTTAGGGTTTTAATGGATGTTACCCCAAACCCTAGCCTTAGAGGAAGGTGACAAGCCTTCCTCTTGGAGGTAATTCTCCTTGCTACTAGATTTAGGGCTTCTTGAAACAACCTCTAGGGTTGGTTTCAAGAGCCTAACTGGGGCAAAGTTGGAGATCCAAGGCCAAACTTTGTAAAAACCTCATTTTGGGAGCGTTTTTACTATGCAATGAGGATAGAATAGCAGGCAAAAGCCCTATTCAAAGAGAATGTAGCCTAGAGCTACCATTCAATCATTCAAGATGCAAAATTACCTACCATTAATCAAGCAAACATTAAAAATGTAAAAGACTTACTTGAGCATGAGTTGTTCCAACCATTCTAGCATCCACAAAACATTAGCAAGACAAAGAAAGCATCCAACTTCATCCAAGAGCAAGAAGAATCATCCCTCCAAGAGGTGCACATCACTTCATAAGGCCCTTCTAGGGTATAAGAGTAGCATAATGAATTTTATCCTATAAGTTGTTATGTTAAAATGAAGTGAGGAGAAGTATATTTATACTTTTCTCACACTCACTTTACAAAAATAAAAAATATGCAGGCCGACATGCGTTTTAAAATGTCAACTTAAAATTAAAACAATAATAATATAAAATAATCAAATCCGTAGGTAATTTGGGGCATTTTCCCCATAAATTACCCACATGACTAAAATAGCTAAAAATGAGCATATCATTCCGTTATGAAGACCAGACCGCGAAGGGGGGGGTCGTCATGCTCCATCTAACCCCAACTGTAGTGAAAATCCCTCAACACCCCCCCCTAATCAAGCACTGCAGCCTGGCTTGGAGGATGACGTCATCATCAAGAAGAGGCCAAGGAGAGAGGGCGTTGGTGAGCTAGAGGGCCAAGAGGGTGTGGGAGGTGACCTAGAGGAGAGACATGTGCCTCAGTACTGAAAAATCTGTCACCAGAATCATAAATCAAGGTCGGGGTCATGTGACCCAGTGATCCACCCCTAAAAGCCCCGGACACCAACCTCAGAGCTTCAATCCCATTCATGAGGCAGTCAGCAATGCCACTAAGCCATTGTACTTCCAAAGAAGAAACCAAAGGGTCTGGTTATAACCCCTACTCAGAAAAAGTTGGCTAAACACCCCTCCTGGTCAGAAAAATGACCCCCTCTCCCTGGGGGACCTCTGCAGGTGCGCTGGTACTAGTACCACATAACACTCTCCAAGTAAAAACCCCAAAAATACTTCTCTTTGTTGCAGATGCGAACTTCTCTCCAAGTGATGCGAACTTGGTTGTGATGAGTGAGTGACCAAACGAGGCACAAGTCCTCTCTATTTATACACTTACCAAACTGGATTTTTCCCTAACTGGGCCGGCTTGTCTAACTGACAGGGCCGACTTGACTTGGGAATAAATAAAATAATGTTTATTTAATTCTTTTCTTTGTGTATTTTATCCCCAAGGTTTACAACTTTACATCGATTCTTTCAAGGGTTTTACATGATTAATTACATCAAAATCATCTCCCGGAGGAGGTACAAATCAATACAATAAGAATACAATAAGAATATCTTCCGAAGTTGCACTAATTCCAACAAATTTGATCTACCAAATTCTTCTAATTGCTAACATTTTATTCTCTTAATGGTCGCTTAACACTAATGTGAGTTGGACCAACCTAGATCCATCTAAACTCCGAATCTACCATGCGTAGAGAGGGATCAAATACCTCGAGGTGCAAACCTATCCAATAAAAGATAGACAATAAAAAAGGTTTGCACCTCTAGGTATTTGATCCCTCTAGGCGCATGGTAGATCCGGAGTTTAGATGGATCTAGGCTAGTTACTAAAATATGTCACATTACATCACATCACATCACGTTACATCACATCACATCACCACATCTCCCCCATATTGGTTTTATTATTTTATTATCAAAATATGTCACGTTACATCACATCACCACACCTCCCCCATACTGGGCTGTAGAGTGCCTCATGGCGCAATAACACTATTGAATATTAACATCGACTCTTAATAATATTGGAATGTTAATACTCCAATAGAGGATTCACCAAATGCACTTAGGCAAACATTTCAAAGGAATCTACAACATAGCAACTGCATCCATCTTTTACAAGTGCCTACTTTTCGTGGCTTGCCTTTGGTGAAGAAAATTTCTTTGGTTGCTTGTAAATAGAATTGGTGGAGGGCTCGTGTGTTTGTTTATTTCTAAAGGCTTCATGGAATGTGTAAATTTTAGTTGTTTCTCTAACTTTCTTTGTTTCTCTAATTTAGCAGTCTTTATGTTGGCAGAGAATAACGACTGCCAAACTAGTGGAACCTCGAGACTCTGCCCCAAAATGTCATGCCAGTCCCCTCTCTTTAGGTTTCCCAGATCCACTGAAAGCAAATCCAGACTAACCACGGGAGGTGTGCCCAGTCCAACTTTCCCATATACTTGCCAGTTGCCAATAAAACCAACTTTCTCACATAATAGTTGTAGGATCGATTTGTAAAGGAAACATGGCACCTTGAGGTTTAATCAAGTTGGAAATGTAGTACCCTGGGGGGATTCATCTCTAAGGGGAAAAGGATTTGATTTAAACACCAAAATAAAAACCCCTATGAGAGTCAAACAAGCAACAAATAGATGAAATGATTAAATAAGTTACTTGAATGAAAACAAAACAAAGACCCAAGAGATGTCAGTACAAGTAGGCTTCAAACACACAAACACCTACAGGGTAAGATCTGTCAACCGAAATGGTGCCTTTTGCTACCAGTATGTAATCAATTTTGACCATTTAAAGTCAGGTTGGGTGTCGTTCCTTGTTAAGCAAATCAGAGGTTGACTTATACCTCAAAAGTACTAAAATATTCACTAAACTTGGGTTTTAGTTGGTTGCCCTAAAGGTTAAGATACACAGAAATATTGGAACAGCCTATAAAACAAGTCTAGAAAATTAAGAGAACAGTAACTTGAAAGTTGTGTTATCGGATCCGGCAAGGGTGGGTTAGGGATCTGCGGATCCGAGGTTCCGAACCGGATCCGGATCCGCGACGGAACCATACGTCATCCGGATCCCGCCACCACCAAAACGTATCGTGTGATGGGATACGGATCCCGGGTAAAATAACTCAGTCGGGGAAAAAAAAAAGCCACAATTTTTTAAAACGCCAGATGCACCACCTAGAAAGCACTACCGCGGAAAGTTTAGGTTATTTCCCGTGGTTTAAGGTGGTTGTCAGCCTGACTTACCCCACTTCCAAGTAAACAGCACCGACAGAGCAATCGAACGCACAGACAGAGCACTCGGGAGTGGAGACCAGAGTCCGTTGGACAGGCGAAAGACTTCGGCCGGACAGGAAACTCGACAGCAGCTGTGAAGCATCGAATGCACCGACAAAGCAGTTGCGCTGCTGCAGGAAACTTGACAGTCGACAGGAGTCTTGGATGTGAAGTCCACCATAGCAAGCCATCGAGACCACCACAACAGGCCATCGGGGACCACCACAACCACCTACAAATTATCAATTTGTTTTAATTTTTAAATGCTACCTGTTTTTAAATTTTATGCCATTTCATGATATGTAGTTAGATATCATGTCATTTATACTATGTTGCACAGGGACCCGTCCCCCCTAAAATTTCACACGTTTCCTGCGTTCCCGCGTTCCGGGGACTTGGGGACTCCTCGGAAACGTCCCCAAATCGTCAGGGACTCCATCAGGGACTGGGGAACTTTTTGGATGTCCCCTAAACGTCTCCTTCCAAATCAGGGACTTTTCGGGTACGTCCCCGGCGTCCCTTGAGCAACAAGGGACTCCCAGACATCCCTCGATCTCTGTACATGAAAAAAAAATTAATCAAAATTAAAAATTAAAAACCTAAGGCTAAAAGAAAAACTAAAAAACTAAATTCTAATTTCTAAGTTTCTAACCTAACCCACGGCCCCCTACATTATCTTTCCCCTCCATACTCCAGCGGCTACCATACTCGCGCGGCTACAACACTCTTCCTACAGCGACTACCATACTCGGTGGCTAAATTTATGCTTAAATAGACCCTTCCTTAATCATCTTTAGACTTTTATGTATCATGAATGATTCATAACTCTGGACTTCAAAATTTAAATTTAAAATTTTAAGTTTTTCAGTTTTATGATAAAGTTTACATGGAAGATATTGTGTTGCAAACACATTCTGATCTTTATGATTTATCTCAATTAAAGGATGCAAGCATGTTTTGATGTTTTCTGATAAAGTTACATGGAAGCTATTTTAATGTTTTGCTGCAAACATGTTCTATTTTTTATGATTTCTCTCAATCAAAGGTTGTTCTAATTTTAATGTCAATGTGTTTATAATTAAAATATATATATATTAAATTTAATATAATTATTAATTATATATAATTTTAATTATATATATATATTATTATGAAATTGCCGTCCCCAACCTGCTGTCCCCTCAAAAATTGGGGGTGCGCTTTAGCCGTCCCAGAAACTCGTCCCCCACGTCCCCCCGTCCCCAAGGCCAGTGCAACATAGCATTTATAGTATCATATTAGTAGAGTGATCATTGATCACTCATTTTTGTAACTATTTGAATTATCCTTTTCAATTTTCTACGAGGCAAGATGTATCATTTCAGTTTTCATTGTTTCAGTGCAAATTTAAATATGATTTTAGTTCTAGTGATGTGATTCATGAGTGGTTTTGATTATAAACTTTGAATATGTTTTTTAAAAAAAATTAAATATTATTATATTTTTTTGTACTTGACGTATCCTGGTCGTATCCGGATCCTGGCTTTTCAAAAATCTGGCGGATCCGGATCCAGATCCGTATCCGTATCCATATCCTGGTAACCTAGCTTGAAAGACTAAATGCTAGGCAAATGATTCCAGCTCCTAAATGAGTTCCTTTTAGAATGATTTAGACCTTAACAAGCTTAGTGATGAAGATTGTTTGGAAGATTTAGGGGTTGGTTAAGTTAAAGGGCTTCCTAACACAAAAAGGGCCTGCTGTCATAAAAATCCGATCTGGTTTATGACAGAACAGCAGGTAAAACACACATGCAAGAGGCTTTAAAAGCACCCAAATGGCTGAAATTGACAACTAGACTACCAGTGCTTATTCCTAAGGTGAAATGGAGTCATTAACTTGAGATTTTCAAAGATAAATAAGGCTAGAAAATAGACAGTAAGCTACAGCCATAAGAAAACCCACAAAACCCCAAGCATGCAACACCAAAACCAAGAGAAAACAGTAAATTTTTATTGACTAATGATCTGCAAGTGAAATAAATGGGCATTAAGTACTTACTTGATTCCTTGAGGATGAAAATGAAGTCGCCCCCTCCTTAGCAGTGGGATTTGAACTTTGGTCCGGGATTTCTCCTCCACAAGCAAGGGTGCACTTGGTAAACTTAGTCCTCCGGCCTACAAGCAAAGAAAATTGAGTTAGGGAATGAGAATCTAAGATAAAAACAAACCCAACTTAGAAACCAGCTTGACAAACAAAGGAAATAGCATGCAATATTGAGAAAGAGGTGCTCCAAAAATGAAAACACAAGGCAAAACCAAGTCTGGGTTTTGAAACCCCCATTCTCCTATAGAGACCAAGGTGCACTAGGTGATTTTCTCTCCAACCTGCATACAAAGTTACAAACTCCCAAGCAAGTTTACCAGCTATTCAAATGAGCAAAGAAGAAAGCAAGGAACAATATTCATCCACCATGAACAAGGAATTAGAAATAAAATAGAGAGATTTGCAAATCTGGTTATTATTTCCTTGTTGAAAATGCCAAAAGTCCTTTACAATGAAGAACTCACTCTATTTTATAGAGAATGAGTGAGCAAAATCCCTAGCCGTGGAGGGTTGAGATTAAGAGATGAGCCAGAGAAAAAATCTATGGCTGAAATTTTATCTCAAATTTACATTTTAATTTACTGAAAATGACTGTGGAGAGAGGGGGGGCGAATTGTCTCTTACAGCCCACTTTTACATCATGAAATTACAACTTATTGGCAAGTTAGATGCATAGGAGACATGGGGGGATCATTAGCGGGTCCCCCCTTACATTACTTTTGAGTTATAGCTTCATTTACATGCTTTTATTTTGGTTGTTTTGCTCAAATTCGCCCTTAGAAAGTGAAATGCATGCCGAGCCCACATACTGTGCCAAATTGAGATTCCAAGACTTGGGTATTGCTAGAAAAAATATTTTATGAAGGCACAAGTCACCACTTTTTCCCAAATGCCAATATTTAAAATCCCATTAAACTTAGATATTGTTTTAAATTTAGCCTTTGGCTACCATTTTAATAATTCACCATTAACTGGATTTTGGTCTTCCCTTGGTCAAAATTGCAATCTGATGCCACGGATGGATTCCTTGACCCTCAAAACCTTAAAATGGATAAAATTCATGCCCAAAACCTATCTGAAATCTGATATATAATGTTGCTCCAAATAATTAAATAAATACTTAGAGTAATGCGCTGAAAACTTAGAAAAATTACTCTATTAATCTATAATAGCTCAAAATGACATTTGGAGGGCTCCAATTGACCTCCAAAGGTTGTAGCATGATCAAAGATGATTATGTGATGTTCCCATATTGTTGGTTGGTCCTCTTGACCAAGTCAAACTCAGGTTTGACCAAGTCAAACTACTGAAAAAGGTCAAAATTGGTCAAAGCTTGACCATAAATAAATCTGATATAAGGACCATATATAAAGCCTAATGAGGATGAAAAATTACTAGATTATGAAAAATATTGACAAAAAACTAAGTCTAAGATCTTATCCTACACAAGTGATCATCATTTGACTCTTTGCATAATTTATCATTATAGCACAAGGACATAACAAAACATAGAGTAAATAGTTAATGTTTTATTTGCATGTCAATATCTAACTAGCCATCACAAAACATTGCATAGATCAACCTTCCTCTTGGGTGGAGTGGATGGTCATCAAGTCAAAGGGCTAGTCAAGTGGAGTATTAATCAATGGAAGACTCGAGTTACTCTTGCAGAGGAGGGGATATCAGGGGCAAACACTAGGGAGCAAGATGTCTCACAAATGGATTATGTGCTAGAAGGTACTCCTTTGACTTTAGCAAGCCCCCTCTTTATTTCACTTTTCACATTTTGCATTTCACTTTCACATTTGATACTTTTTCATTTGAAGCATTTCTTTCTTTATTTGGATATTTCATTGAAGCGCTTTGTTTATTTGCAATCCTTTAGTTGACTGATGACTTAAAGGTATTGGCCCTGGACTACCTTTTGGGCACCAGTTATAACACGGCTTAGCTCCGCTGCTAGCCACCGTCCATAAGTGCGATGGAGTTGCCACAGTAATGCCTGTTTAGAGAAAATAGGCTTAACCTCTTAATTCAAGGAGTACCTACCCTTCCAGCCACCAACCAATTTCAAGGATAGGGAAAATTGTTTCAAGCCTCGAGAATACACTTCTAGTGACTAGGCCAACCTTAGCTCGCACTCAATCCACAAGGGTCTACAAGCAGAAAAAGATCAAGGAGGTCAGAAGGCTTTGTCACACATATCAAAGCTGAGACACCACGGGGGAACATGGAGGCCATCCTAAATAAGAGGTCACATAGGGGAAGGTGCTTGAGTTACTTAGCTGTATCCGGATCAATGGGATTTTTCATTAGCAAGATGAATGGGTGTGTTATCCACTAAGTTGTACTTAGTTGGATTTCCAGTGAACCACCGAAGACTTGAACAATTCACTTGTTCATCGCTAGTGTTCAAAAGTTCAGCAGTTCAAATTTTTGCATGTTCATACCCCATGGGGAATTGTAATAAGTTGGCTTAGCATGATGTCTTTTGTAACAGACTTAGCTTGCCTAAGACTTAGACAGCAATGCAGTACTGTAGAGTGTTTTTTCCTTGGTAATTATGCATTGCTTTTTAGCGAAGTATAATTTCTGAGTTTTTCACTCACACCTCCAAAGCTGGAATTTCCGCCTTGGGAGGTTATTAAAGTCTAAGTGTCTATGTATATTACCATGTTAGTCATCAATAATGAGTCATATGAACATGTACTAGGTCCCCATAGGTTTTATTTCAAGTTTTGCAAATAAAAAAATTTCCCACAAACGGTCAATTTGTTAATATTTTTTATGTAAAAATCAAAAAATGCATAAAAAAGTGGTTAGGAGGTGGAATTTGCCATGGGGGTGCTCATTTTCTAACCCGAAGCACCCACTATACCTTTAAACCCACTTTGAAATTAATTGGAGTGATTATTTATCACTTAAATTTTAAAAATTTATTCTAAATTTTGACCGAATTCCATCGAAATCGTGGAAGACAAACTCGATGAAAATAAATCGTTTTAACAAACAAAAAATATTGATAACATAAATCTTTATTAAATTCACAAATTCATAAAGGAGGAGTTGCAATTGGGATGGAGGGGAAGTTATAACAATCCTGAATTTTAAAAACATACAACTAATTAGAAGCATTTATCAAAGTGTATTCGAAACCTTATTAAGGTGAAAGTAGTATTGCATTAATTTTTCTCTCAAAAATGCCAAAAATATTAAATAAATGGCCAAAAAAGACAAAAATGTTTTTTCCTAAATCAGTGGAAGTTTGTCCCAAGCATGTCTGGAGTCAAACTAAGTTAACTAAAGGCTAAAGGGAGTTCACTGAAGACTGATTCAAGTTAATTGGGCCTCAATCCAAGAGTATCTCATGAGGGCGAGCTCATCTCCATGAGAGGGTGGCACATTCCTTCAAAAGAGGGCACAATCTTCTATATGGCATCTTCCGGTTTGAGGGATGGGCATCCCAAGGTAGAGGGGGCGCATCTCTGATGAGATGTCGCCTCCCTCTTGAGTTCAACTCAAGCCCAATCCCCCAATTCTCTCATCAACTTGCCTTCAACTCCCTCTTCAACTTCAGATGCGCCCCAATCCACTCCAATTAGCTAAGGCGACCCTTTGGTTGAGTTTTTCTATATAAGCAAGGCTATGCTTCATCTTTTGGATGGATGTGTGGAACCTCTACTCCTGTGATGCTTATTGTTTATGGGTTGAATAAAAGTTGAAGACTTTGGAGGTTTGTGCTGTGAAAATGTGGTGAATGCTTTGCGTATATTGAGGTGATATAGTACATGCTATAGTTTCTTTGTTATGAGTTATTGATTTATCTAGCTTAGAAGGTTGTTACTAGCCCATAGAGTAGGCATTTATAGTTATAACTTGCTTATTTATGCTTTGTTATTAGAGATATAGGAGTAGCAAATTGTACTAGATTGTACTAATGCTCTCTTGTTTTCTTTTAACAAATCATACTAGATCTAATCTCTCCTTGTGCAAGATTTCTTATAGCTGTGCAAATCACTAATCTGAAGGAGGAGTTGAGCTCGGTTGCTTCCTCTTCTCTCTTCAGTACTTTCGGATCATATTGTTTCCCATGGGCACTTCTATGTCCTCATAAAAGATCAAGCTTGAGCTTGAAGTTTTTCATCCATCTCTTAAAAAATTCAAACTCTCTCCCGGTTACCTTGTTTTATGTTATGCTTAATAAGTAGATATGATTCAAAGAGCTTTAGTTTTCAAATCTATCTTATTTTTGCATATGTTAGCTAGATCTAAAAGTGCTTTAAAGTTTAATTCTATCTCGGATCTAGGAGAGTTTTAATTGGTACTTACACTTAGAAATTTTCTTAATTTTTTCTAAGTACCAAGTAACAAAAAATTTATGTTCTATTTGTTTGTTTCATCATATTTAAAACACATTAGCTTGCTGATTTTTTTATTTTTATGAACAGGTTAGCAGAAGTGCTAGCAAATTTTTAAAGAATTGAGTCCTCTGAAGCGTCATCTTCCGACACCTTTGCTCCTAGTTCTTTTTTTGTACATTTGTAAGCCTATTTGATCCTGTTTTTCAAGGATCTGAGGCATTTTTCATAAAGCATTGTAATAATCTTAATAAAAGAAGCAAGTGGGCTACACAGCGCCCAAACCCCCTCTCCTCCCCTGGTGGAGCCCATATCATCCTTGAGTGTGTTTTCTTTTGTTGCTTAGCTTAGTTTCTTTTTCACTAATCGATAGAGTAGATTTAATTTGCTAAAGTAGATTAATTGCTTTTGCTTTCAGTACTTTATTTATTTTTTGCAAATTAATTGATTTGTCTCATGCTTTCCCGAAGTACAGCACTAGTTGAAAGGGCTTGCCCAAGTAAGCAGTGTTTGGAAAAGAGATTCGTGATTAGTAATTAGAAAACATTTCCATTAAGCATTTACTTTTATGTTACAAATATTACTTTTTTGCAAGTAACAACCATAATAATCAATCCGGCTGTGTATTCCCAAAGTAAACCAAACGAGTTTGCTCAAGTAGGTGAAAAGAGATTCCCAGCCGTTAATAAAATTACTTTTACAATCTTGATTTTTTCAATTAAAATAAACCCAAGACTCTTTTCCCCGTATGCTCTAGATCTTTGTGGTTCGTCTGACTAGTTGATCATACCAAAAAGAGATTAGAGCGACTAGTTTAATAGGGAAAGACATAAGTGGTTTATTTACAAGAACTCGGGAGGTCACGTTGGACATATCATAGAGTCAGGGGGCTGCTTTAAGCAGGTTATGCCTCGACCCGTTGGACACTTGATACTGTTGCAATAAGCGTTCAATTCAAAGAGATAAACTGCATTTGGGACAAACCAAGAACTAACCCACTCCCTAATCCACTCATCGTTAATAAGCTAAAACTGACCAACGAGACAACTGCAAAACTTTCAAGTTACAGCAGCAACATTATTTGACTCCATTAGCATTGATCTACCTGCAACAATCATAACAATTTCATTAAGTGAATTCATGTGTTAGATGGAATAATTGGTTAAATGTTGTTGATCTAAATTATATTTTGCAATCTCTTGTTCAATGTTGTATTCCAAACTCCTAGATAATTAATCTCATATTTCATCTTAATAACTAAATCACCCTAAAGCCTTAGGTATTTTCCTAGGGACTACCCCCCTTGGCTTCGCTAGGAGTTGGCCTATACAGAGGAGTTGAGTGTTGAGTAACAGTATCTCAACTCGAGATTTGCCCCCAAGGACGCACCCAGTGGCTTGAAGATTTCTGCCACACTAACCTTCTCGAGGTGCATATCTAGCGGCAATAGGGTGGAGATGGATAAAGCAAATATATGAAACCAAGGGACAGGTTGTGATCATTGCAATATTCTGGAAACCTTGCCAAATAGTGATATGTATATAAAACAAGAACTACCACTAGATGTAACGCTATGCAATTGTCCTACTCATCATACTCATCAAACAATCACAAGTGTAAAACAGAGCCTATAACTAGTCAGTTAGTCAATATAAAATCATAAAGTTCATATACCAACATAGATCCATCTTAAACCTGTATCTATCAAGCACCGAGAGGGATCCAATTTCTTGAGGTGTATTTCTTTTTTTTAAATTTAAACTCAAGAAATTTGATCTCTCTTGATTGATAGATCCGGGTTTAAGTTTTAAGTTTTTATTTTATAAACGAACATCTATTTTTTAATTACTTTTCATAATATTTTATTTTATGAACCAACATGGATTTTTTTTTAAATACTTTCCATAATTTAATTTTTTTATTTCATGAGCAGACATGAAATTTTTTAATTATTTTTTAATTATTTTGTTAGTAACAAACGTTACATCACGATGTAACGTTACATCACACACGTTACAACATCTCCCCCATACTGGGTTGTAGAGCACCTCATTTCACTCGGTGCAATTATATCCTCTAAGGCATGCATCTAATACATAACTGGAACTGAAGAAGGAACATCATAGGCAACATATGAAAAAGTAGCAACCAATAGCCAAGCCCAAAAATCTCAAGGCATCACTGATTTGCAATACTGCCCTGCTCTGTCCATATAATTATCTTAGTCATCATATATAAAATACAAAAATCTATGTGCTCAATGTAAAGGACTGATCAAAACTCCGATATGCTCTGGCAAAAATGAGGAGTATCACCCTATACAAATGGTGGTACAACAGTGTTTATTTACAATTTTTAGCTCGTTCGCTGCCTCACCAGTCCAAAAACAGCATGTTACGAACACTTATGGTCTTGTAAATTTGTCATACTAACCCCCTTAACAAGTGGTTGCAGTCTCACTTTGATTGTGCAGATAAAACCCCTCTTTTGGAGCATCCAAGAAACAAAATTTCTACCATTTTCTATTGTTGTCGAGAAACTTTTTTTTTTCTTGTTTTTGGACAGCATGCAAACAGTCAAAGGGGACCATCCGACAGTCCTGCCCAATCCGCTCACCAAAAGAGGCATTTTTCCTCTATCTTTCCTCTCTCCTTTTTCATACTTTGTAAGCTTGATTGTTGGCCACTAAGGACCAACAATAAGTACTTCTAAAGGCTGATCTAATCAGCTTGTAATCAGCTTAGTAGGGAAGTGGAATCACATCCCCCCTTTCCCCTAAGTCAATTTCGTGTTTTTTTTTTTGTATTTTTTCACATGCATCTGTTTCCTAGATTAGATTATATCAAACTTCATTTGGGCTTTTTAAAATCAATCATAGATTTTTTAGCCTTTTTCGTCCATCAACATGGACGTCATTAATAATTAGACCACATTTCAATTCGGTGCTCTAATTAATCATAGACTAAATCTTCTCTTTCTTGTCCATCAATATGGACATTACTAACTACAATCTAGTCTAGGACTAACACACAGTCAGTAGTAATTAACTCACATTTGATTTCAACTAGATTAACGAACTTTAAAGATTCCATAATACAAGTAGTATTTATATCGTTATCTTATATCACATTTTGCTTAAAGCACTGGCCTCTTAATTGTCATATCATATATTATGATGTGAGTCTTCGGAACTATCTTAAACATTGTGAGTTTATTTTTCTGCATTGCCATTCAATTTCTAGAATTGAGGATTCTTAATGTAAATGGATTTGCTAAACGAGGCTTTGAAGGACCTTCAATCTGCGTTTTATGCAACCAGCATGAGGAAACTTAGGAACATCTCCTCAACAACTGCAGCTTTGCCTCCACCCTTTGGGATTGGGGCGCGAACTTATTCCGCCGCTCCAACCGCAATAGGGAAGATGCGACCGCCACCATTCGCGACTAGCATGTGGAACCTTTCTCCAGTCCCATCTTGAACCGTGTCTGGATGCTCTTCCCGGGCTTTGTACTATGGAACATTTGGAAAGAGCGCAACAAAAGGATCTTCCAGAACATCTCTCTTCCCCTGTCCATCATCCATTCTCACATCCACTCCAACCTTCAGAAGACCTTGCTGTTAGGGGACTGGTCGGATTCAGATCACGCTTGTTTACACCATGAGAAAAGCATCTGGCAAGCCTAGAACTTCATCCTCAATCCTCACCACCCCCGCAATTCCCCCTCCAATTGCCCCCTACATCCCCCACTTTTGGTCTCCACCGACAGGACCCCCCATCAAACTTAACTTTGATGGTGCCTCAAAAGGGAACCCGAGACCTGCAGGTATTGGAGGAGCTTTCAGAAGGAGCACTGGAGAGCTCATGCACATTTATGCTGCGCATATTGGGAGCACCACCAACAACGTCGCGGAACTGTTGGCTCTAATTATAGGCCTCAAAATTGCCCACAGAGAAAGATGGACAGCTTTAACCGTAGAAGGCGACTCGCAAATAATCATCAACACGGCTCGCAGAATCCAGTGTGGCACCACCCTGGCCAAACTATCCAAACACCGGCGACTAGAATGGCTCAAGGAAGAACTACAAG
This sequence comes from Larix kaempferi, assembly GCA_027924585.1. Lineage (NCBI taxonomy): Eukaryota > Viridiplantae > Streptophyta > Pinopsida > Pinales > Pinaceae > Larix > Larix kaempferi. The sequence continues at coordinate 3,005,915 of BSBM01000591.1, read as the reverse complement.
AGCACATACGCCATTTTCATGTTTTCACTACTAGCCATGTTCGCCGCTCGGCCAACAAACTAGCGGATCACCTAGCCAATCATGGCGTGATCTCTTCTAATGATAATCTTGACTCCCCCTGGCAAAACATCAAAGTACAACCACTCAGAACACAATTAATGGACATAGCCACTCAGGATCAGGTCGCCCCACCGCGGGTGATAATCGAGGAGGTGGATCATGGTCAGCCCCATTGACAGGGTCGACTGCCATACTGCTGGACACGCGTCTGTTGACGACGTCCACGAAGCTCGGCACGCGTCAACACAGACCGCCCACGCGCCCTCGTTCATGTATCCAGTACAACGCCCAAGGTGCATTAAATCATTCCCCGAACAGAGTTACTGGCCTTTTGCATGCTCCTACGTGCGTTAAGTCCTTCCCAATAGCGATTTATGATGGTGATGGTACGCCGGTGACAATGGCTATAGTTTATAACAAAGGCACTCAACTCAGCAGGAAGCGTCACAGAAATTTGTGTTTGTCTACTGGGCACTGGAAAGACTCCCGGCTCTCTGCCCTGTGCATCCCTGAGCGTCACAAGAGTTTGAGTTTCAGTTTGTATGCTCGAAACTGGTCCGCTGGTCTAATTATTGTTATTGCAGCGATGCCGCCTACAAAACGTGCTTACACTCGCCGTAATGTGAAATCGCCCGGCCCCCAATCCAACCCGCCGATGCGACATATGAGAGGGGTGATAGGGAAAGCACGTCGTTGCAAGGAGGAAATACCGATGAAAATACAAGAAGAAATTAAGGAAGCTGAGGAGGATGCAAAAGTTTCGCGTGGATGCCTTTCAGACAGCGAAATTCGAGAGGAATTTCAAGCCCTAATCCCAGACCCTGGGAATACAAGGGGTCGCGCCACCCTTTACCAGCGAACCTTGGATTATCACTGGATGCAGAAGTCGGTGCTAGGGAAGACGCTGGCTGACAGAGGAGAAGCTCAAGCAGATATTCTCTTGCAGCAGGACGAGATGGCTCTAATGCTCAAACAAATCCTCCAGAATCAAAAGCAGATTGCCCACCAGCTTGGCATCAAGCTCGCTGAGGGCACCGGTCTTCCTGTTGATCCGACGGGTTTGGACTAGCAAACTAGTTTTAGTTATGTTCTATTTATGTTTATGTTTTAATTCTAGTAAATGTTTAGTTCATGCTTCTTAACAGACTAATGGATAGATCTAAAATTTTGGACAATGGGTATGTTTTCTCGTCTCAGAGAAGGCCCCTTAAACTCTTGAAACCTTGGTCTGGGTCTGTTTTCTTTGCCATGAGAGGACCCTGTTTTTTGTACATGTGGATTATAGAAATATAAGGATTCATCTAATTTACAAAAAAAAAAAATGTAAATGTATTTGCTATATATATGTTCGAAGTTAATGGATGGAACAATGATTGAATCTCTTTAAATCCCTTGAATACTATATTTCAAGGTGTTTGATCAATTGGAATTTCAATAATTTGCACATTCAAACATTTTATTTGGGGAATTAACTATATTTTTGCAACTCACTCACACATTTAATCAAGTTAAAATCAATCCCCTCCAAGCTCTCTTCATTAGGAATTATCTAATCAACCATAGGGAAACGCCCCTTGGCTTTTGAGAGCAGGTCAAAAGTGAGGAAAGTGGACACTAATGTGACAGTGGTGCTTTCTTCCATAGTTTCTCCTTGGTACTACTAATTGGTTAGGACTTTCCCACTCAAGTGCTAAATCAAGCTGTAACAAATGGGTTGGGACTTTCCCACTCAAGTGCTAAATCACGTTGTAACAGATGGAATCACAATCACCCCTACGTCTCTGTTAAAGAATGAATATTTTCTCCTGCCCAACCCACTTTCCAAAACATCTCCTTTACAAAATAATTCATTTTCCAAAGAGGAGGGAGATAAATGTCCATGGGCTGACCTATCTTAGTTTAATATAATCACACTACCACTGTTTTACAGTAGTAGCAATTTCAAATTGAAAATGAATGGTTGCGACATTCTGACAACCTTTCAACATATTTTCAACAATTTTTCCATTGATTTCAAATAAAAAATGGACATCTTCATGATCTCATCTACAACTTAGTGTGAGCTCAAGAGTAGTCAATTACAAATTCGGAGATGCCTATTAATGCAATGATTGCCTCAGGGAAACAAGATGGTGAAAATCACCCTACAGATACAGTGCTGACGGCATACAAATGCATTTGGTACTTAAATTGTAAGCAAGTAGACAATGATAATTGAAAATTTGTAAGCGGACAATATCAACCTCCCAAGGCACAGTGACAATGTGGGTGCCTAATAAGCATGCAGTTACATTCAAACCCTGAGATTCACCAAGTCAAATCAAAAATCACTGAATGTAAACTAAAACTTATCTTCATAGAACACAAAACTACCTCATGTGCACATAACAGGATTAAAGGCACGGAAAACTCTCGACAGTGTGCAAAAAACCCAATAAAAGAATTATTCTTTGAACTCTTAAGAAATGAGAAATGACCAAATAGATTGCTTATTGCAAATAATGCGCATCAAACTCAACCAACTTGTATCAAGGACGTTGAGATTTATAAGGGTCAACAAGAGAGAATCAGTGGAACCAAATCTCCCCCAAAATCTGAAATAGCATCCTCACAAGTGTGCGAGAGAGAAAGGTCTAGTGCACTAGAAAAAGGGTGCAAAAGCCAAGCACAAACACCTGAAAAAAAAATGCACAAGTGCATCCAAGAGAAAATGGCAATCACAAGGAAAACACCAAAATATAAGTGCCCTTTGGCATATAAAACTTTGTATATTAAATCAAGAACATAATAAGATGAGATAAAACAAATGAGAGCTTGATTTATGTATTTATACACAACTCGAGTGAGGCATCCTCCCAAGAGGGGGTCATGGACCCACATAACAGGGACAAACTCCCCAAAAGGGTTACTGAGCTTACATATCAAGTTTGACTAAGTCGGCCTTAACCATAAACCTAGTTTATAATGAATGAAATAAAATATGGCCTTGGCCATAATTACAGCCTAAGTGGGCCTAACGGTTAAGAAAATGTGTTTCCTCTTAGGAGGTCATAGGTTCAAATCTGGAGCGGGTAGGGTATGTACACCTCTGTAGACTTTAGCAGTTACATCGTTGCTCAGAGGGGAGTCCCTTGTCCCACAAACAAGGGGGTCTCATACACCAAATTGGTGTCTAGTTTGACTGTGACCTTAAAAATAGATTATTATTATATTATTACAAGTGCATAATGATATATATGAATGGGTCATGGCCACATATACAGGTTACACCAAAAATCCCAATAAAGAAACTTATTCATGTTGGGTGTCCAATCACCACCTAAGCATTGGAAGGTCTAGAACTATAATTGATCTAAGGCCTTCAAGAAATACAAACTTGCCAACGGCTATCTTTGTCCATGTAACAAGCCTGTGCTTGACATTCAGCTTGATAAGTTATAGAGACTAAAGTCAAAACAGTCAACATGGTTGTTTCAGCTCAGTATTGCCATTATTGATCCAATAGAACTCTTCTTCACATGTTCCCTCACCTTGGCAGCCCTTGCTGCAGTCCATAATCTTGTCCACCTTGGTGTCGACCAACCCCTTTGTCACTTCTGTGATTGGTATGAAAACTTCAAGCATATTTTTTGGTTCTGCCCTTTCGCCAAGTATACTTGGAAATGGGGCTCCAAAATTTATAGCTATCTTCACCCGACTGCGCTCTTGAAAATCAGCTCTATTAGGAGATAGGCTTCCCTGGGCTGTAGAAATTCACTCAATGTAGCTTCCCTAGGCTACAGAATTTCACTCAATGTGGCAATTCATTAGAATTGAATTTTGCTTCTTATTTGGAAAAGGAGGATTGAAATGTGCTTAATCAGGCCTCGTTGAACAACTTTTTTTCCTATGTTGGCATTATTTCAGTTTGTGCCAATCTCTCCCTGCAGATTACAATGCAGTCCGCAAAAAATCAAGTTCGGCGTAGATACAACAATTCCTGGAATATTGGAGAGGAGTGCCTTGCACCATGAATATAGAGCCATCAGAGCTTTCCCATCTCGTTCAACGAACCGAGGGGCGATCAAGACCCCAGACCGTGAGAAGAGAAGAGGATCACAACGACTGGCCATGCAGCCCTCCGGCACAGCCATTAAAATGACAAACTTCCAACTCTTCAGTTGTCATTTCAGAAATCAAGAAACAGCTAGAGAATAGTGTCTGTGAAACTGCTATTCCAAAGAAGGAGCTGCAGAAAGAAGGGTGGGATGGCAGATACAAGAAAGGGTAGGGTAGTCTAAACAGGCGATGTTTTCGCCAACGTTTTTTGTTTTTGTTTTTTTTTGCCTGTTTTTTTCTTTTTTCTTTTTTGACTAAATCGGGCAATAGATTTTGGGAATTCCATAAAAGAGCTATCAAACTTGCATAATTAGGGTGCCCCAGGGGTTTTTGAGAGTGCTGAATCTATTTCTGCATTCAAAAAAGGATTTGAGTTGTAGAAAAAATCAAATTCAGAGAAAAAAATTCACTAGATTCCAGCTAAAAACCGTCGGAAAATCGAAAACGTCAGGCGTTTAACCTCCTTCCATCCAAGAATGATAAAGATGATCCACCAGCCCCATCAGATGCTACAGCCTAAACTTTTTAGCATTATGACTCTATTTATTGTTTTGTGTGCCGATAGCGCATTTGTTTTTGGACAAAAATATTAATTTTTTTAACTACCAGGTGTCTATGTATTTAACAAAGTTGGCTTAGGGCAATATCGATAGTTATTACAGATTTAAAAGTTTCAGCTGATGCTTGTCGTGGCCCTTAAAAAATATAAACAACGTTCTATATACAGAGGTCAATTCAGTCTGGGCAAGGCGGTTGCAAGGATTATTATACTTTTCATCCAAGTTCAATTTCCATGGAGTTATTTGTAATACCTTCCTCGGAACTTTGCGGAATCCCGTTTGCCTTGGATACCATCGAACAGAGCAACGGAAAATGACCTATTTTCCCGCAAGTTTACACAGATATGTATTTCAGATTTTAAAAAAGAAAAAGAAAAAGAAAAAATCGTTTATATGAATAGTTTAAGGAAGCATTTGTTTTTCAAAATCTCAACTAACTAATTGCATTTTCAGTGCAAACACGCAGAAAACGATACCCAATAAATCCAATTACATTATATGATTTTCCCTATTTTGCTTAACAAGTTGTTGATGCGCTCTTAAGAAATTGATAAGCAAGCATCTTAATCCAGTCTCACAGAATTACTTAATTTTAAGTGATCTTCCATACCAGTCTATTCAAAACGACTCTAAAACTAAAGAAAACGGAAGTGGGTCTTCCTAGCTCTTCTCTGAACTTCATTTTAACAGAATTTATCTATCAGCGGTGAAAAGCCGCCCTGATACAGTGGTAGAATGCGCTTACCTTGCCCTGGAGCTGAACCTGCAAAGTGTATTTCCAATCTAAGTCTCCTCCAGTCAATCCTTAGATTTAGTTCCTTTATAGCATATGAGAAATGCTACTCAGCGTGAAATATTTGCAATATGCACGAGACACTCTGAAGTGTCTGAGCAGCCTTCTAAATTCGAAGCATTTTGGATTCGGAGAGCGATATTAAAAAGTTCAAAACTCTAAAATTAAGGGTTTGTGCAGGTGGAGTTCCTACTGTGTTCAAATCTTTTAACCAAGGGATTGTGGAGCGCGGGGTGTCCGTATTGTAAGACAGCTGGAAAAATGAGTGATTTGACGATTGATAAATTTAAATTTTTTTTGTCATATTACTTTTTATTACTTTTTCTTGGAGATAAAATTTTGTCACTAGATATTTTTTACTTAAAAATTATTGAATTTGTCCACTAATTAATTTAGTTTCTAAT